>VXAU01000632.1:32420-124406 GCA_013399695.1 Formicarius rufipectus
CCCCCCCCCATCAGCTCCGGCACACCCTCCGTGGGTGGGACAGGCAGAGCCTGCCTGCAGCTGCCGAAGTGCAGGCAGGGGCTGGCAGCGCTTAGACGGGGTGGGACGGTGGCCCCTTGTTGTGCTGCCCCTCCGCAGCCCCTCCTGGCCGGGGACCGGGGGCAGCCGGGGCTGTTTTCCCCGTGGCCCGGGGGTGGGAACCGCAGCACAGCGTCCTCAGCAGGCAGCCCTGGAACTGGGCAGGGAAGGGGTGGGTTACGTGCGACAGGAACCCGCTGTCACCTCCGGGGGGTGGGCGCTGGTTGTATTTGGGATGAGATCTCTTATCTGTTCCCAACCCCACTCTTTGTGGTTTATTGGCAAGGGAAGTGTCATTCTGTTTGCTTTGTGCCTTCAACGAGCCCTTTGTGATGTGACATTAAGTTGCCAGACCCCATAAAACCATGGAAGCAGAAAATGAGCTCTCGTTTGGGCGTGCAGGCTGCTCCCTCCCTTCCCATTTATTCCCTAAAACCTCGCTGCTTATGCAGCCACTCGGGGATCGAGCCTGTGACTCGGCTTCCAGGGAGGCTACATGGTTCCTCAAGCCCTTTGAGTTGTTCTCCAGACCCCCCAGCAAAGCTGTGGTGACCCTCATCTCCTCTCACCTGCTTGTTCATGAAGACGTAGATGATGGGATTGTAAACCGTGGCGGTCTTGGAGAAGTAGGAGGGCAGGGATGCGAGGGCTGGCTGGATGGTGATGTCTTTGTTGGTGGCCACCACCAGTGCAAACGTGGTGTAGGGCAGCCAGCAGGTGAGGAAAGCCATCACCATCACCACCACCATGCGCGTCACCTCCCGCTCCGCCCGCTGCGTCGTGTCCGACTCCTGCTGCTGTGCCGCAGCCTGGGGGGGGTGGGAGACACAGAGGGGCCTCTGAGCCACTTGGAACAGCATTTCCATCCCTTGGGTGCCCTGATGCCAGTGCCAGGAGATGTCAGCTCCACTGGCAGTCACAAGGACCTGCTCTGGGAGAAGAAAAGCAAGGAGGTCGCCCGGAGGCGCCGCCCTTACCGCCCGCAGGGTCATCACCAGGTTGGTGTAGGAGAAGAGGATCAGGCTGAGGGGCATCACAAAGCAGGTGACAAACAGGGCCAGGATGTAGCTGTTGTTGTTGCTGCCACCCGTGTACCAGTTGGGCCCACAGGAGGTCCTCAGGCCTGGAACAAAGTTTGGAAATGAGCCTAAAGCCAACGGTGGGCTCGGAGAGGGGCTCAGTGACGGGCTCCAAAACAGCCAACGCCGTCCCGTGCCGAGCAATGCCACCCGTGAACCTCTCACTTTTCCATCCCCACCGACCTGGAGATCAGCAGGGTGCTTTGTGCAGGGTGCTCTGGGTGCTCCAGCAGCCAGAGCAGCTCCTGTGGTGGGCGACTTCCAAAGCACAACCTCCCGGAGGGCATTACTGGCTGAGCAAGCAGGAGATATTAACACTTCAAATTCCAGCCACTCTGTGCTTGAGAAGGAGACGCAAGAAGACGCTCAGTGGAGTTTGACACCCCCCTCTCCTACCTTCAGGCACGTAGCTGCTCCAGCCCAGGAGTGGTGGGGTGGTCCAGAGCAGTGCCCAGCTCCAGGTGAAGGCACAGCCGCTGATGGCGTGACGGTGCTGGAACCGAAAGTCTCCCAAGGGTCTGCAGACCACAACGTAGCGCTCCAAGGCCAGGATGGCCAAGGACCACAGCCCCACGATGCCTGGGGGGACAAGGAGGGGTTGTGTCCTAGGGACAGGCTCTGCTGCCCACGCTGGGATGTGGTAGGTGATGATTTAGAGCTGTCCAAGCACACGGTGTTTTAATAAGATGTTGGATGTTTTTCTTACAGCAGCGAGAGCTGTGAGGATATGTGGCCCTTAAAGGTGAAGGTGGCACTGGGTATCTGTGATCTCGTGGTTGCAATCACAGGTTCTCCACCAGAGTGTCCCTGACTAAGGGTTTTGTGCAGACCCACCCACCGGTGGGCTGACACAGCAGCCAGCACTGATGAAAAGCACACCAAGCCAGGGCTCCTCATTGCCCAAGCGGCATTTTCTTCTCTATGAGGACCAAGACAGAATCTTTGGTGCCCTGGCACAGCCACCCACCTACCTACCCGACCCTTCCCTGAGCTAAAGAAGAGCTGAAGGACACGAGTTTTACAACACGAGAACCTCGCCTTTAGGAGAGGACGAAGCCGGTGAAACCTTCCCAAAAGCTCCTTTGCTGCAGACAACAAGCACCAGCCAAAGAGCAAGGCGGGTCTCCAGGTCCATGCCCTTACCTGTGAGGGACACCATGAAGCCCTCCAGCTCGCACAGCCTCTTGCCAAACACGAAGAAGCCGCTGATGTTGTTGGAGAGGCTGACGGAGCTGCCGCAGAGCGTCACCAGCAGGTCTGCCACGGCCAGGTTCACCAGCAGGTAGTTCAGGGGGGAGCGCAGCTTCTTGTACCTGATGGAAACCACGATGACCAACCCGTTGACAGTCGAGGCAGAGACCACCACGAGGCCCATGAGCACGGCCACCGCCAGGTACATGGCCCGGGGGGCTTGGTGGGGCCACTGGGGGCCATCGAAGGGCCCCGGGGTCCCGTTGTTTGGGGGCTCCTCTGAGCTGCCAGGGGAGTACATGAGTCTTCTGGAGCTGCACCTGGTGCAGGTGACCCTCCCCAAAAGCAAAGCCTCTTTATAGAGCAGGAGGGGCTGACGTGCTCCAGAGCAGCTTGGTATTAAAATACCTTAAGCTTTAATTTAATCTGGAGGGTTTGTGCTCCCACCCCCCCCTTTTTATAATCAGCTCTTTATTCCGGAGGGGATAAAGACTGACTTAAACAAAAATCTGATGACTGAGCAGAGCATCATTTAATTGAGTAAATATTTTTTCCCTTGTGCTTTCCAGCTGTCTTTGCCTGTAAGTGTGACCCCTGCCCAGCCCTGGCACCTGGGACTGGATGTCATTCCCTGTGCCCTGGACTGTAAACTATATATATATATATACACATAAATCTGTATAAATACACATGTAGTATATATAGTTCATTGAGCCATGCATGAATTTGCTGTCTCCATATATATATATATTTATATATACACTTATGTAGCATATATATATATATTACACTGGGCCAAGGAGCCCCTAAAGCTCTGGTTTAAAACCATCTCCTGCTCCCCAAATCCTTGCCAGACCCCAGATTCAAAAGCTGCACCACCAGCACCAACCTTTGTTTTGTTTTGTTGGGTTTTTTTAACCTTTTTATTTTCGGTTCTTGTTATAAATATTAACAAATCTGACAAAAAGTACACAGATAGGTCATACTGAAATACAAAAGTCTTTTCAGGATGCAGGTAAGGATGGTTTCTGCAGCCTTCACACGGTAGCAAAACATTGGTATCAAACATTTCACAAGGCCTGGCATGACAACCACCAACTCTGCATGCAGCTAGGACAGATGGACAGAGTGTCCACTCAGAAAAGACTGGGATACAAAGTGAAGGAACCCACACACACACGTGTCCTACTCCACCTCAGGGCATAAACCAGTTTCATAGCAAGATATGCCAGAAGAAATGATGGTTTGGAAGGAACTTTGCAAGAAAAAAAGGAGGCACAGCCAACCTGGTGCTCCTGGAGCTTCCCTGGAAGCTCAGACCCAAACCAGGTTTTAAGGTGCTGGACCTGAAAGGATTAGTGGGAACATCCGACTTGACACGCTGCCAGCATTCAAATAAAATCCAAGCATATCTGTAGAATGCATTACAAATATTAAGTTTTTAAAAATACCCCTATGAACCTTGGCTGTTTTTTTTTTTTTATCCCCCAGCCCGTATCAAACAAGGTGTAACACAGCCCTCACTTTGAAAAGAAAATGTAGGTTTCCAGAGATCCCACTGTTTTCCAAGAAAAAAACGAGTCAGCAACACGCTCGTGTGCATGCACAGGGCTCGGAAGGTGAGGAATTGAGACCTGTGGGGAAAGAGCAGCTCTTCCTAGGAAATCATGGTTTAAAGGCTTCAGAAATTTGGGGAAACGAGCAGCATTTCAGAGAAAGTTTTAGCTCATCCCCCTGGATGTCCAGGGGGATGAGGATGCAGAGACTCGCCAAAGTGGATCACAGAGGATGAGATCTGGGATTATTATTATAATATTATGACATTATTACTGTGCCCTATGCACAAGTTTGGTTTGGGTGCTGTTTGAGGCATAAAATGGACCAACCTGATGGCTGTGCCAGAGCCCAGCATCTCTACAAACACCATTCCAGCTCAGCCCCGAGGCTCAGCATCTCCACTGGGGTTTATTTAAAGGCATGAATTGGAAAAGGATGAACAAGGGAAAAATGACAGGAAAAAGTAGCCTGAAAACCGGCTTTGCTGGAAACACAGCTGAGCTGCTGCGTGGCTCCAGGTGGGAGGGCACGTTTTGTTAGGAGAGCAGTGGCTGCCCATCCTGGGAAGCAGGAGCAACCAGGGGCTTCCCTGAGCCTTTTCCTTTGTCTCCCAGGTGTGAAGCTGCCCGAGCCCGAGGGGAGAGCTGTGGTGTGCACAGCTGTGCTGACTTCACGAGGTTTACCGGAGAGGACGAGCGCAACATCCCTGGAAGAAACGCAAACACTCTTTCCAGGTTATCAGGGACACCAATCATTCCAACAGAGGAGATTTAAATGCATTAAAAGACTGTTTAGGCCCAAACCACAGAGACTGACAAACCACCGGGGATATGGCACAGCTGCCTCGAGAGAACAGGCCCGGGTTGGAGCGACGCCTGGTGCCGGGGACACGGACGGACGCGGTTGTGTTTGCCACTGAACTGCGAGGCAGCGAGAAGGTAACTCAGTCCAGCCGGGACTGGGAGACGAGCCAGACTGCAGAGCATGCAGGCGTGAGGTGTCCGTGGGGCTGTGCACACGTGTGGAGGGTGTGTCTGCATGTGTGTGTCTGTGCGCACACGTGTGGATATGAACACGTGTGTGTGTGTGTGCGCACACGTGTGGATATGAACACGTGTGTGTGTGCGCACGTGTGTGGGTGGGTGTGCGCACGTGTGTGTGTGCACACGTGTGTGTGGGGTGTGTGTGTGACACATATGTGGGGGGGTGTGCACACGTGTGTGTGGGTGTCTGCACGTGTGTGTGTGTGTGCACATGTGTGGGGGTGTGTGACACGTATGTGGGTGTGTACACGTGTGTGGGGGTGTGCACACGTGAGGGTGTGTGCGCATATGTGTGTGGGGGGGTGTGCACACATGTGTGGATGTGCGTGCACACGTGTGTGTGGGTGTGTCTGCACACGTGTGTGTGGATGTATGTGCACATGTGTGTGTGGGTGTGTGCGCACACGTGTGTGTGGATGTGTGTGCACATGCGTGTGTGGATGTGTGTGCACATGTGTGTGTGGGTGTGTGCACATGTGTGTGTGTGCGCGCACATGTGTGTGGGTTATCTGTGCACACGTGTGTGTGGGTTATGCGTGCACACACGTGTGTGTGTGCACGTGTGCGTGTGCGTGCACACGTGCGTGTGTGTTATGTGTGCACACGTGTGTGTGGGTTATGTGTGCACACGTGTGTGTGTGTGCGCGCACATGTGTGTTCACACGTGTGTGCCCGCGCGTGCCCGCGAGCGGAGGCTGCGAGCGCGTCGGGGTGCGGAGCGAGGCGTTTTCGGCAAAGCCTTCATTCAGGAGCCGGGCCGGGCCGGGCAGAGCAAAGCGCCGCCGCGCCGTCCCCCCGGGGAGGGTTTCCCCGCAGCCCGGCCGTGCCGTGGGGTGTCCGGCACCGCGATCCCCCCGGAGCCGGAGCCGCAAAGGAGCGAGAGCCCCCCGGGCGGGCTCAGTCGCTGAGCACGGCGCCCGGCAGCTCGTTCGTCAGCGTGTGCCAGCGCTCGATCTTCTTGTCCTTGTTCTTCAGGCAGTCGAACCAGTGCTTCAGCCGCTCGCCTTTGGCGTTAATCCCTAACACCACGCCTCCTTGGGAAGGGAGACAGAGAGAGGGAGAGCTGAGCGGGGGAATCGCAGCCCTGCGAGGGATGCTGGAGGATGCGGGATGGAGCCGACCTCACAGCATCCGATGCCGCGACCCGGCGATTGCAGCCCATCTCCCTCCCCAGGCCCCCCGGCTCGTGGTTGGGATCTGGGACCTGTCCCAGCAGCTCGATCCCGTGCCAAGGGCTCGCTGCAGTCGCAGCGGCTGTCAGAGATACTGGGCACTTGTTCGTGATAAATCACAGTGACCGGGAGCAAAATCGCAACAGAGATAAATGAAACCTCCCTGTGAAACCCGCTTTTTTGTACACAGGGAAAAACAGAAGGGGAGAGGGAGATGCATCTTCTCCCTCCGTGGGTGCTCCTTGCACAGGGGGTGTCTGTGTGGGAGAGGGGGCTCAGGTGCAGGAGAGGGATAAAAGCAGAACCAAAACCCAGCAGGAATGAATATGAGGGTGGAGAACAAATGGGGAGGCTGGAGAAGGGCAGCAAAGCAGCAGATTTTAAAATAAGAGGCACAGACAGCGCAGATAAATGAAAAAGATACCTCCTAGACCTTCTAGCGTGCCCCACTCACCTATGAAATCATTAGATTTCCCGATATCATAGTCCCACACAGTGACTTCCAAGGTCTTCTTTGCCAGGTCGCCGTGCTTTATCTCATAGCAAAACTCCTGTGGGGGAGCAGAGGGAGCTCAGGATGAAACAGGAGCTGGGGCTGCCCATTCTCCTCCTTGGGCTGCTGCCCTTTATCACCCGCAGGGAACCCAACCCTGATCCCTCACATACTGACGTGTTTTGATCTGTCACGTCTGAGGACTGAGAACAGCCCCTTGTTGAGAACCACAACCACCCCAAACCCACCTCGTTGAACTCAGGGTTCAGCGTTTTCTTCTTCACCGCCGTCTTGTGCTTTGATTTCTTGTCCTCATCTGGTTTCAAGTACCTGCAAAGGAGACCGAAGCAGCCCCATCACACGCGGGTGGTGGGGAGGGCAGGAGGCCACAGGTGGGGGCACCTGGTGGGATCAGATCCCAGTGGAAGCAGGATGAGGTGGGGAACTGATTGCCATGAACCTGCAGCCTCTTTCCCCTGCCTTCCCTTGCTGAAGTGTTTGGAACGCCTGGGAGGAGACAGCATTTCCCGACCTTTCCCGATCCAGTTGCTGGCTGCAGAGAGCACCGATTATGCCGTCTCCTGTCCCTAGGGGACACTGGCACTGCACACACGCTCCCAGCTCCCAAAACCAATCACTCCCAGCCCAGGACCAGTCCAGACTTGAGGCTGTGCAACTGGTCTGCTCATCCAGAGCTTCTCCAGGAGACGGGAATCACACACAGTGTGGGAAAGGGAGCAGGAGTGAATGTGGTGACTGCAGCTTCAGGAATATCCCTGTTCCCTGTGGATATTCCACAGCGCAGCAGCAGGGCAGGAGAGCAAACGAGACTAAAGTGTCATCAGGCAGAGAGGGCACCTGAAATCTGGGCCAGACCACGGTCAATCCATCATCATTTCATGCTGGTGCTGTGCCTTTAAATACTAGTTCTGCTTCCTTGTTACACTTTCCAGATCTTGCTCATAATTAAAAAATTAGGGCTTGTAGCGAGAAGCATCACTTGTCTATCTGCTCTGATTCCAGCGCTGCAGCTTCGACCTCCTGAGGATGGCACAAGGGGCACCCAAAAAGCTGGGTACAACGATGGGAACTGTGTTGCTCATGGGTGTTTAGAAAAGCAAGAGGGCACTTTTCTGTAAACATCTCCACCCCTAAAGAACAATTAATTAGGATGGTGAAAATGTGCTGCCGATAAACTCCATTACTGGGTGTGGTTTATCCCAGTAGTTCTGCCCTAAATACTGTCCCTGAAAGTGCCCAAGTTTGGGTCTGTGCAGGAATGTGGGATGGGCACAGGGAGGGGCTGCTGGTCCTTTCTCATCATGGCAACCCCTTCTTTGCAGAGAGCGAATTCCAAATATGCCATCCCCCTTAAAAACCAGGAGCTTCAGCAGTGCAGGGCCCCGCACCCCGGTCTGCATCAGCAAACCATCACCTTCCTCAGCCTGGTCTGCATCAGCAAACCATCACCTTCCTCAGCCTGGTCTGCATCAGCAAACCATCACCTTCCTCAGCCTGGTCTGCATCAGCAAACCATCACCCTTTTCAGCCTCCCTGAAAATCCCTGGGTGGCACCAACCTCTCCGAATCTCTTGGGTGCGGCTGAGCCTCAGCCGCCCACCACAGTGATTTGAACGACTCGGTGTTTGATCTCGCTGGTGTTGCCCAGAAAGGAGATGCTCCCAGACATTGACATTCGGAAGTGTCAGCGGGACCTGTAAATGTGCCCTCAGCTCTGTTAACGGGGCCCTGGAGCCGCCGGAGCCATGGGTTGCCATTAAAGCACTGTCTGACCTAATTACACACACGTTGTAATTAGAGCTTTCCCGTAGTGCGGAGTGGGAGCTGGGCTGGGAACCTCCTCTCCCTTGGGACCTGGGGAAGAAGGTGATTATCTGCCCATCCTCTGGGGCTGGGGATCTCCTCTCCCTTGGGACCTGGGGAAGAAGGTGATTATCTGCCCATCCTCTGGGGCTGGGAATCTCCTCTCCCTTGGGACCTGGGGAAGAAGGTGACTACCTGCCCATCCTCTGGGGCTGGGAATCTCCTCTCCCTTGGGACCTGGGGAAGAAGGTGACTACCTGCCCATCCCCTGGGGGTGGGATGGGGGCGAGGGTATACCTGTGCCCTGAGGCCACCAGGAGGCCCAGACCTGATCCAGCAGCTGTCCCCACCCCGGCAGGGAGAGTTCAGGCTTCAGAGAGGGGAAAATGCTGTGATTGTCACTGGGAAGGGAAGCACAGGGGTCCACAGGGCGCTGGTACCATCCTGCTTGATGGATACCCATCCCTGTGCCGCCAGCGGAGACCCAGCACCCCTGTCACCAAAACCCAACTGTCCCTGTCTACTTTGGGCCACCAACTCTGTCCCCAGGGCCACCTGGCCTGTCCCAGGGCAGAGCTGAGCCTGGCAGCGGGCACCACGGCCACCTGGCCGCTGCCAAACCAGCAGGGATGGCAGGATGCCCTGGCACGGGGTGGGCACAGCCACACACACCCCTCCCAGGGAAGCTCTGCAAAATAATTGCCAGGGAGTAACATGCTCGTTTGCATGTCCTAATGAGATCAATTAATTCCGGCTCCGGGGGGAGAGGCGGGAGGGGACAGCGCGGCTCCAGCACTCACGTTTTGACGTAGGGGTCGGAGTAGCCATTGGCATCCATGGCAGCCAGGTGGGCACAGCGGATGATGCCCACCAGCAGCCCCTGCTTCTGAGAGCTGTACTTGAGGGAGATGAGGATCCGGCCACGCTCCTCCAGCGACTTGTCCTCTGTTTTATCTATCTGCGGGAGGGAAGACGCCCAGTCCGGGGGCTGCTGCGGGACATGGCCGTGACCAGGCACCCACTGCCAGGGGTGCTCTGCCCGGCCCCCATCACCTCGCAGGGGCCAAACTACCCTGATGAGGGGAAGGGGAAGCCTATGTTTATTTTACTTAGGGCTTATGATGCTTACTTTTTTTACTTGTGCTCATTTGGTTTATGCCTATTCTGTTTATGCTTATTTTCTGTGCTTTTATACTTATCCTAGAATTTGCTCAGTAGTATGAAACACTGCAGCAAAACTCACACTGTGTCCTGGAAAGGGCCACACCAAGAGGCCCAAAGCTTCTTGGACCAACTGAAACAGCCAGAAAACATGTCAAAAGAACAAGGTAAGTCCAATTAGACCAGCTACAGTTGCCAACCAGACTGGTTTGGACCAGTTTTGAGCAAAAAAGTAAAAAGTTCACAGGAGGAAGACTCATTACTTCATCCCTAAAGACCCCCAGGGACCCCTGCCCTGAATTCCCAGGAGGAACAGCACAGGCACAAGAAGCAGCAGCACGGGGAGGAGAAAATGGAAATCAGTTCCTGAGGCTCATTATAATAATCCCTCCTTCTCTAAGGAAATAATGTTTATGCATAAAAGACAAATGAATCTGTGTAACTTCCTTGCATATAAACCCTTTGTTAACCCAACCAGGGGTGCATGTTTTTGGAGGAGCGATCCCCCACGCGCCCGGAATAAATGTCCCTCTCTGGAACCTCACTGGATTAGAGGGGTTTGATTCCACAAAACACCACACGCCACATGGGAGAAGCTGCTGCATCCATGGTGGGGGACGTGGCTCGGGACCTCCCCACTCACCGGCAGCTGCTTCTCCAGGCAGATGCTGAAGTTTTTGGTCTGGTTGGGCTTCAGTTTCTTCAGCGGGATCCGCGTCTCGCCGATGAACTCGTTGTGGCGGAACTTGTCCTCGTCGCAGACAGAGATCCTGCAACAAGCACGGGGGGAGCGGGGAGGTGATGGCACAAGGGAAGGGGTTGCCCCTTTGTGCTGCAGGTCCTCCCCCGAGAGGGGACAGCTCGGGTCACCGCTGCCCAGGACTGGGCACCTCCTCCCCCCGCAGCTGGAGGGCACCCGGCTGTGCCACAGCCCAGCTCACGGTGTCCGAACACACGTCCCAACCCGGGCGCTGCTGGAGAAACACCCTCAAACATCCTAGTGGCTCTTCCATCACAACATCAAAGTCATCTGCGAGCAAAGCAAAGCTGCTTGGAGTCCCCACCAGCCCAGCTGCATTTTGCCCGGCCCCCAAACCACCCCCAGAGCTGGGAGAAGGGGGGCTCCTTTACACCTCCCCCTCCCTCCCTCCCGAGGGGCTCGGGCACTGCTCGGAGTGCAGCACCCTCAGCTGCCAGTCTGGGACTCGGAGAGGGTCTGTCCCCTCCTCTGCCACCAGGCAGGCAGGGCCACGAGGGATTTACAGGCCCAGCAGGTGGAAGGCATCACACCTTGGCCGGGTGCAGCTCTCCCAGCCCCGCCGGGGACCCGGGATGCAACTCGTGATGGAGCGAGGGCTGTTTTCTCTGCAAAAGCTGTAAAAATGCCTTTCCCTCAGCTGGCAGCTACTGAGTCATTTCTCTGCTGCTTCCCAGCCCGCTCTGGGCGTCAGGAGAGACGGCAGAAGAGCAGAGCTGGTGCTTGCAGGAGCCTCTGCTCGTAACTCCTGAAATCCCAGAGAGGGGCTGGGAGGTGGTGGCTGCCTCGAGGGAGCAGCTGTTTCCCAGCAATGCTGTCCGGACATGGTGACAGGGAAAGCCATCCCATCCACATCCAAAGGGAGCATCCAGCATCCCCCATCCACACAGGGACTGGCTGGGCTGTCTGCCCATAAGGAAAGGCATTTTCCTTCCCTTACATTCTTTCCTTTCTTTGTTTTTCAAAAGATGTTCCTACAGTGTCTTCTCATGCTTTCACCACCTGCTTTTTCTCTCTTTCACCCTCTCCTGTTGATATCTATTTCCCATGGGTGGCACTTCTGCCTCCAGAGACCACATGGGAAGGGGAAAAAGTAATTAAAGATTACTTTTCCTGTCATCCCACCTGAAAGTAACTAATTGCACAGCACACCTGGGATGGCTTATCCGTGGATGCGTTGCCTGTGGATGGTTTATTTGTGGATGGTTTATATGGTTTCTTCATGGATGGTTTCTCTGTGGATAATTTAGTGGCTTATCTAAGGATGGTTTGACCATTCTCATGCTCACAAGTGAATAACAAGGAAGAAAGGAGCCCATGGGATGGCTCAGTGGCACAGCACAAGGATCTTCAGGGCCTGGGAGCAGCAGAGGAAAGGGGTTTGGATAAAAAAATAATACAAGTGGGAAGACGGGAATGCTGCTCTCCAGAAAACTGTAGTTGGCTGCAGTGTTACTATAGATACCCACCAAAAAAACACCCCACCAAACCAGTAAAATCCTCAAAGAGATTCTCAAGTGCAGGCACAATATTCCCTGTGTCCCTTCCTCATCTCACTTTTCTTTTAAAGAACAAAACTGAGAAAGGAGCAGCAGCAGCTCCGGAGATGACGCGGGCGTGGGCGACTCCGTGTCCAAGTGGGCAAAGCTGGGGAGGGAAGGGGAGGGCAGGGATGCAAAGGCTGGGCTGGAGAAGAGGGGACAGGAGGGGACAGGAGGGGACAGGGCCTCACAGGGAGCTGGCAGCCCAGGGTCTGTTTGTACACCCAGCAGTTGTGGAGCGGTGCTGCCTCCTGGATAAATTCCGAGACAGGATTTGGGATGGTTTTACCTCTTAAAAATGTGAGTAACGAGGTGTGCTCCTGACAAGGTCTATGTCCAGCAGAGAAGCACAAGATCCCAAACAAAATGTCCTGCTTGCTGTGAAGCCCCAGGATGGGCAGAAACCCGGGAAGGAAACACATGGAAAACTGGTGGTGGTGGCAGGGAGAGCATCTCCAGTGTCACACACAGAGAGCCCACCAAGCCTCATTTCACTGCCCACAGGAACTCAAGAAGCCCCAGTGTTTGTGCAGAACCATGAGAAGCAGTTTTTGGCACATCTGCAAGACCTGGGAACTGTTACTGCCCCGAGCAGGACGATGGAGCCGGAGACACCACCAGGTTTCTCCCAGTCCTGTTTTCCCTCTGGTATCTCTGGCCACCTCTTGGATGGGTCCCCACCTTTAGTGTCCATCTATGTGTGATGCCCAGGGTTTCATGTCAGCCCTCCCAGTGCTCAGTCCCCAGCCCCAGTCCCTCTGCCCAGCTGTGGTTCATCCCCACTGGGATGGCATTTTCAGCTCAGGCAGACTGGCAGTGCCCCGGCCCATCAGCGAAGGCAGGAGCAGTGAGTCACATGAGCAGGCAGCTCCAGCCCCAGCCCTCCCTTTGGAAAATGGCATAATGCAATTACACCAGCTTGAATTTTATTACAAGAAATCGATGTGATGGAATTTTTATGCCTTGGGTTAGAAAATCAGCTCCATGACAAGCGGCACGAGACGCCTCCGGCAGCCTCTTTCACCTGCCACCCCGAGCTTGGAACTCGAGCATCACCCCTCCCTCATCTCTCCTTCTGAATCCCAATCCCTCCAGCTCCGTGCTTGGTTTGATCCCTTCACTGTGGGGTCCTGATCTGTAAATCAAGGGCTGTAAAAACCACCTTGGAAGAAAACGAAGCAGCAAATGAACAATCACTGCTCATTAAACTTCTTCTCCCTCCTACTCAGCCCGGGCTCCTGGGTTACAGTCCTGACTCACCGCGCAGCTCCAGCAGCCCTGCTCTGCTGACTCACGGCTTCTGCTCTCACACATGCTCCTCCAGCCTCATTCCCAGCATGGAAAAGGGGAATGAGGGTCAACAAGAACCCTTTCCCACAACACACACAGCAGAGGCTGAGGATGCATCCTCCGTGCCTCAGATCCCTTATGGTCCCTGTAGGAACCTGGGAGGCTCTCAAGGAGGAGTGGACGTGCAGGTGATGCTGGCTTGGCTTAAGGACAGGCAACACCAGGCAAGGAGAGGAAACAGGCAAAGTCTGCATCTTGTGACTGTCCAGCTCTCCAAAAAACCAAAGGAGGATTCAGTGCTGGGCTCCATCACAAACTGCCTCACAGCCTGAGCACAGAAACCACAGCAGAAGTGAGACAGGATTACAGCTGCACCTGCAGTTCTGAGCAAACCTCCTGGAGCACTTCCAGAGTAAAGCAATGCAGGACCCCAAACCTCCAAGTGTCTGCACTATGCCTATTAGCCTTGATCAAATACTATTTTCTGAATAATATATTTAATGAGTCATGATGTTTGTCAAACACATGATTAAACAAAGAATTCCTGGCATTCGTGGGCTAGCTGAGTATCATATGAATAATGCATCACTTTGCCAATATCTCTGGATATGAATAATTGTATCCAATATCTGGCCAGCTCTGATACTTATTATGAATACAATTTATTTATTGCATATTACATGTATTATTTAAATGCAGGTGATTGTATTCTGCCTATTCCAATTTGCCCTGCAGCATTTCTGTGCCTCCCCCTAACACGCACCTTGGCTTCCCACCGCTGGAAACAGCTTCCAAGCTGCTGCCACACACTCATGCCCGGAGCCCAGATGGCAGTGGGGACTGTGGGGTGGGATTTCCCCCTCAGTGCTGGCAGGGAACCTGCCCCCAAGCCCACCCATCTGTGCTTTCTGAGTCCAGCTTCTTCCATATGGCTCAGAACTTGCCTTCTCCCAGGATGGTGGGTGGTTTCAGCCCTGGTAAGCCTTGGGCTACACTCAGGGATATTGAATTCAATGAATGGATGAGACCTTTCGAGGTCCTCCCACCTGCTGTGCTTCACAAAATCCCAAGTATCTGGTGTTGTTTGAGGGGGTTGATTCATTAACAAAATGCTGCTTGCCAGCACGATCAGCTGGGCTGCCTTCACCTCTCCTTGGCCCCGGGGGTGGCCCTGCCTGGGATGGTGAACCTTGATGGCTCTCGGGGTCAGTCACAGCAAAGCCACACAGGGAAGAGGGGGATGGTGTGGGGCTGGGGGGCTCAGGGACCCCTTACCCAGCTCTCTAGGAAGTCCCTACTCCAGCTGCTCCAACAAATGCCACTTGTCCCCATCAAAGAGAGCTGCAGGCACTCCCAGCACCACCCCACCAACCCATGCTGGACACGTCCCACCAAGAGCCCAGGTGGGCAGGGCAGATTCCCGGGTGCTTCTGCAGCTCTCCAGGCAGTGGGGAGGAGAAGGTTGGAGTCAGCTTTGATCTCTGTCGTTATTTTTACATTAAAGAGACTCTGCAATGGCATTGCCTGCCCCTCGGTGGATCTCAGCACCAGGAGGCTCCCGGGGAGTGGTCACCACCCAGGCTGAGGGGAGCATCACTCATGCTCTTTCAAGTACCACCAGCTGCCTGGCAGGAGCCTCGCCTGATTAGCACAGGGAAAACCAGCTTTGAAGTTGGCTCTTCCTGAAGGAGAAGGAGATATTTTGACAAGAAGGTGGATGGGAGAAGCAAAGCACCAAAGTCAGGACAATACATGGCATGGGAGATGCTTCCTGCAGGCAGCAGCACTGGGAGAGTGAAGGGCGTCACCTCTGGTGTCATGGAGAGGCTCACGGAAGAGAAAGAGCTCAACCCACACCAAAATACTCAAAGATGGTCAGTTTAGATTGGATATTAGGAATAAATTCTTTCCTCTGAAGGTGGTAGAGCCCTGGCAGGGGTTGCCCAGAGAAGGTGTGGCTGCCCCATCCCTGGAAGTGTCCAAAGCCAGGCTGGAAGGGGCTTGGAACAACCTGATGAAGTGGAAGGTGTCCCTGCCCATGGGAGGGGGTGAGTGAGATGAGCTTTAAAGTCCTGTTCAACCCAAACCATTCTGTGATTCTGTAATCCAGGTGGTATCTAAGTGAGGAGGTTCAAGTTCCCAGCCTTGCATTCTTCTGCTCAAACAAGTATCCAGTGTTTGAAAGGAAGCAAATCCAAGCAAGAAATTAATATAAAAGATTGGATTTTTTTTTTTTCACCTTGTATCTGGTGAGCAAGAAATCTCATCTCATCCAAACCTGACTCAGGATGAATAAAATCTCCTTTGCCAACATCTTCAACTGCGACGATGGAGAGAAGAGAAAAGGGGAATTGCTCTTAAGGAAAATGAAGAACTCCTGAATTTTAGGCTCTGATAAGATAAGAGATACAAGATAAGAGATGGGGCCATGGTGCTCAGAAGCTTGGTTTTAGCAGAAGAATTCCCTGGACCATAAGCAAGAGTTGGAGTTCCCACCCGAAATCTTGCTGGACCACCGGGCAGAGCGGCTGAGCACACGACCAGACCTTGAGCCCCACCAGGGCTGGGGGTGATGGGGCTGTGGGTCCCAGCACTGCTGGCAGGGATGGAGCCCACTGCCCCTGGATGCTGTGCCAGCCCACAGCACTCCTGGCCACTGGGCACCCTCGTGGCAATGCCACCACGGGGCTCGTCCCCTCCACAGGGAGACACTCCAGCACACTCCATCAGCTGGTGGCACGAGTCCATGAGTCAGGACTGGACTTGGATGGTCCTCTCCATGCAGAGAGGATTTTGATCCTTAATTATCACCTAATTCACCAGGGTTGGCTGCCAGCAGGGAAATGTCAGCTGCAAGTGCAGGCTTTGTGCAGAGTGCTGGAGATGCTGAGATCTCCCTGCTCAGAGACAGCTCCTCCGGGGATAAAGGCTGGACACAGAGGGCTCTGATGGCACAAGGAAACCCCAAACCCTGGGGGCACTGCCCTGCATGACCTCAGGAGGCTTCAGAGGGAGTTCCATTCCCACAGAGAGTACTTCTAGGAACTCACCCAGGGCAATCCTACCACCAGTGAACCTGAGGCTTCCCTCAACTCCCTGGGAAGGAGCTTCTGTTGCTATTTTGGATTAATTTGCCATTAACCACTCCTGTCAGGGATCTCCTGAGCTCCCCCTGGAGATGCTAGGGCAGAAATGGTGTCTCCATCCACCCATGTGGCTCCCCAGGGCACAAAGGTTCCCTGCACATCCTCCAGGAATCCTGCACATCCTCCAGGGGTCCTGCACATCCTCCAGAGATCCTGCACATCCTCCAGGAATCCTGCACATCCTCCAGGGGTCCTGCACATCCTCCAGAGATCCTGCACATCCTCCAGGGGTCCTGCACATCCTCCAGGGGTCCTGCACATCCTCCAGGAATCCTGCACATCCTCCAGGAATCCTGCACATCCTCCAGGGGTCCTGCACATCCTCCAGGGGTCCTACACATCCTCCAGGGATCCTGCACATCCTCCAGGAATCCTGCACATCCTCCAGGGGTTCTCCACATCCTCCAGGGGTCCTGCACATCCTCCAGGGGTCCTGCACACAGGGCACGGGGGTCTGTGCATGGTGTTGAGCTTCAGAGGGGGCACAAGGAGCCCTGTAGGACACTGTGGCCACCCTCTTGTTGGCCTGTGAAGCTCCACAGCACCCAGGCTGGCAGGCAGGAACGGGATGTGCTAATGCTGCATTTCTATGGGGAGAAGGGCAACTCCAGCTCTGCACATGTTTCTGCCCAGCCCCCAAGCCATGGGACACCTCACACTTCCCTGTGCCTCTGGGATCACAGCTCTTCCCTTGGGAGAAGCAGCTCCCAAGGCCTTGGAAAGGTGGGGGTCGAGCCCTCCTGCTCCCTGTTGCCTTCCAGCAAACAACTCAGCCGAGCATCTCCCTACAAACTGATTTCCACGCTTGAGGAGGCTGGAAACTTCAAAGCCTGGAGTGAAAAAATACCCACCAATAATAACAACAAACCAGAGGCTTTCCAGCCCCATCAGCCTGCAGTGCTTGGAGCATGACTAATGTTTTCCAAGTGAAATAATAATCCACGGCACTGAATTTCCCATCTCTGGGCACGTTGGGGGCAACAGGTGGGCTCTGCCCCGAGTCACCTCTGAGCAGGACCCGTTACAAGGCAGCTTTGTGCTCCTGTCATGGGGAAAAGCACAACCTCCCCAGGGCACCTGGAGATGAGGAAGGTGGGATTCCAGGCACGGGGCTGAGAGGGCGGGATGCAGAATCCTGTGTTTGACAGCAGATCTGACAGCAAATCCTGCAGCGCAGTCCCGGATCGGCGCAGGGATGGAGCCCAGCACCCCCCTGAGCAGCATCTGTCCTCAGCCTCTGGGGCACTCCCTGCCCTCATCCAGGTGGGACAGAGGCCAAGACATGAAACTCTGCATTCACAGACATCTACTCCTTGCAGAGCATCACTTCCAAGCTTGCCCAGCCCCGCCACACTGCCCCTGCCCACCTCCAGCCCCCGGGAGATGATGAGGGCGCAGAGACTGAACCAAACCAGCAGAATAAAATCATAGAATAAGTGCAAACAACCTTCATTTAGTTAGGCAATAAATCACAGATGCCTCCAGCTTTCTTCCAAAAAGCTCATCTTCCAAAGGGCTCCAGAACCTCCCTGGGGAGATTTTCTCAGCAAGACATGACCACAAAGCCTTAACACATGCCCGTGAGAGCCGGGCACTAAGAGGTAAGACCCAAACAACACCACCTCTGCAAGCAGGAGCCAGCCAGTGAGTTATGAAGTTAATGCCAAAGCAGGAACATGCTCCTCACTGGTTATTCCAGCCCATAAATCACCCCTGGCTCACTGCAGAGGGGATGGGTGTGTGCAGGGCACGTGCACAGCTTTGGCTTTGGTGGGTGAGAACTCTGCCCTGCTCCGCTGTGAGCCCCACCAGCTCCTCCTGTGGGGCTGTGTGGCAGAATGCAGAAAATTGGATATTCTGGGAATATTCTATGAACAATTCATTGGACAGCTCCCAGGAAAAACAGGCCTCTGTTGCCATATTTCAGGAGAGCAGTTCTCAGCTTTGACGTGGGACTTATCTATAAGAAGAACATCTGCTGGTACTCCCAAAATTCCTCTAGAAAGCCCTCATGGGATGGGCTTTCAGGGGGAGTTAATTAACATGAAGACCGATGGACTGGGGACTTTAGGTGGCCTGAGAACAGACAGTTCTAAGCTCTCCAATCATTTGATATAATGATGTAACTGAAAAGCACAGATTAGAAATACAAGGTTTGGGATGATAATAAAGGTTTTTTGGATTGATCCACTGCATGAAGTGTGTGTGTGAGTTTGTGAGCCTTAAGGGCCCGTGCTGCCTTAAAGTGGCTCCTGGACGAGCCCTCATGTGAGATTTTATATATATAGATATATTTTTATTTTTATTTTACTTTAGGGCTGGGCAGTGGGGACCTGTGTGGGCTCCTCTGGGAAGCCACCACTGGGATGGGGAGGGACAGCTGGCACTGTTTTGAGAGAGGGGAGGGGATGTGTGTCCCCTGCTGGGCTCAGCACCCCGCTCAGGGCCCTACCGAAGGGTCTTGCGGATCATGTCCTCGTCCGTGATGCCGTAGTAGGTGAGGGTCTCGTTCCAGGTGGGGTTCAAAGTGTTGTGCAGCGTTTTGGTTCTCAGCTTATTCGCCTGGAAAAGCAAAGGAGATGGAGATCAGTGGGAAACACACTCAGGAGGTCGTTTGGGTACCGATGGGCAGGGAGGGGGGAGGAAAGGAGGCCGGTTTGGAGATGAAGGGGCAGCGGGTGCTGTCGTCCCTTCTGCCCCAGCGCCGTAACCAGGCTGGTCCTCGACAGGGTGGCCCAAATCCACCCCGACTGCTGCAATAACCAGAGGGGCAGAGACACAGCAAGTCACTGATTTGCAAAGCAATCCAATCCTGCATCCTGGAAACAGCCAGCAAAATGGGAACCTTGGCAGAGCGCTGAGCGAGGACGGGGATTTCATTTATGCAGTAGGAGAGAGTGGAAAGAAAAAAAGTCTTTTCAGGTTCATTAAAAAATACCAATTTGCTGTTCTGGCTGTTTGTTTGCGTTCCCACTCCCAGCATAGCTCCCAATCCTGCCTGACTCAAAATAACTTCCTTGATATGTGTTTTGTCAGCACCAGCAAATCCTTCCAGAGTCGCAGCTCTGCAGAGTGGGAGGACAGCGACAGCAGGGCTGGTGTCCGTGGCACTGGTGGTGTCTCCTGGCACGCACCCACTCCACAGCCCAGGGGACATTGATCTCCTCACTCCCTGAGATCCCTGCTTCTGTTGGGACAGGGGGAGAGAAGGAGCAAAGGGCTGAGGCTGCAGATGGGGTTTCTCCACCAGCCCCCCGCCTGGCAGGTGTCAGACAGCTCAATCCAAGTCTCAGCTGCTGCTGGGCACAAGGAACTCTCAGGACATCAACAGCTCATCTCGTGGGTCTCTATGGGAAGCTGCCACATTCCCCACCTTGGGTTCACCAGCCCTGAGCCAAATGTGAGCAGGATGCAAAGCGTGGGGTGAAGAAAAGAGCTCGTTCTTGCAGCACTTTGTCGACATGTCTTTCCCACATCAAAAGCTCCCGTGTGCCCCACGGCAGAGCTGTGCAAACCAAAGGGGGCTGCAGACAGGTGCTCTCATTTATGGCCTCCTGTCACCCTTGATTTAATATCTCATTTGCCTTAAATCTTTCCTGACTTTGTAAGGTTCCTTCAGTCGAGGCGCTTTATTGTACCTGGTTTCATCCCACATCTGTTTTATCTCCTTCCTTGGGGATATTGTGGCCATCACGTCAGGCTCTAGATCAAGCAGCAGGGTATGGATCAGAGAGGGAGTGTAAAACCTGCTGAAGGGTGACAAGGACAGCAGGGAAAGCACCCCGATGGCACCCACTGCCTGCTCAGACCTGTGTGTACCAGATCCTGGGACTCTGAGTGTCAGGAAAGAAAGCTGGTTTAGCGAAGGCAGTGATACAATGGGCATCACCCAGCAGCTAACCCTGCCCTGGGCAAGGGGCACGAATTAGACCACGAATTAGAGCTCTGGGAGTGTCTTTTCCTCCCGTCTGGAATGACTCAGTAGTCAGGAACCAGCTCATATGGAGACCTTTGCTTGGGGAAGGAATCCAGCCCTGCTTCCCACAGCTCTGAGAGCCCAAGAGTGGGACAGAAACACCCGAGGGACCCAGGGACTGTCCTGCTGCTGCAACAACTCCGCAGAAACATCCAGCCCAGGAGACACCCCATGACCTCCCCAGGCCTGCTCAGCTCTCCCAGGGCAGATCCAGCCACTGCTGTTCGGACACAAGACACAGAGTTGGGGCAGCCCTAGAGGGACGTGGTGGGGCAAGGAGAGGGTCCCCCCACGGCCGCTCCTGCCTTGCCCAGTGCGCAGCTCCTGCGCTGCCCTCAGCTCAGTGCTCCCCTCCCGCCTCTCCTCTCTCCATCACCTCCAGCAGAAATGCTAATCAATGCCCTTGCAAAAGAGGGAAATGACAGATAACATCGCTGATGAAAGCGCTCCCAGCTCTCCTGTTTCCAGCGGAACTTGAAATGTGGTTAAAAACTCCCTCTACCGCCCTGAACATTATGAATTAATTCCACTGAACCGTAACAAGTAAACACACCTCCCCAAAAAAAGGTCTTTCCTTTAGTGTAGAATAAGAGTGCAATTAATATTCATAACACATACATTTAGCATTTAAATTCCACATCCCCATCAGTTACACCAAGCTCTCACTACACATCAATATCTTTAATTACTCTTCTCTCCAGCAAGCGCCGAACCTAAGGAGATGGAAATATTTCCCTTAAGATTTATACTCTGTTTTATTATGATCTGAGGGGTTTTAAATGCAAAAGAAAACGGGCAAAAGGAATTAAAAGGGTCTGGTTTGTTTACAGCTTCAGATTGTTGCACTTGGTGCTTCCCAGGCGCTCCTGGAGAGCAGCATTTGCATCCCCTGCTCCCGCGATGAGGAGTCAGGGCTGACAACACCCAGGCAGTGGTTTCCCAGAAAGGCATCTTCTACCCCTGTAATGATGCAATTAGCCCCAGTTCTCACCTCCTGCTCTCTCTGAGCACTTTTTACTCAAGACGGGCAGGAGGCTCAAGGTCAGTCTGCACCGGCCACTGGGTGTGAAGTTTTTCCCCGGGGAATCTCCCAGGTTTGATTTCCAAGGAAAAAACACAGCCCCGGGAAGGGAAGAAGTGAAAAGGTGTCTCACCTTACTGGCTCCAGGAAGCAAGTGCAATTTGACATATGGATCAGCCAAACCATTATGGTCCATTGGCTTCAGGCCCTGGAGGGGGAACAGCAAAAAGCAGGAGTCAGGATAACAGCGGGATGCTGGGCAGGCAGGGAGGCTTCACCGAGCCCGGCCCCCAGTGCCTGTTTTCCTGGGGTTATCACTGGTCCAGGGGGCAACTGCAGTTTCCCCAGGACTGCTGCAGGAGCCAGGCCAGGCAGCAAAGCCTCACACCCCCAGCATTCCAACCCTGGAAGGGCTGTGGGAAGCTCCTCACCTGCACTTGGCATCGGCCGCCGAGCGCCGCTCGCTCCCCCAGCAGCCGGCTCTGCCATCCTCATCACAATTAATTTGGGGGTTAAGCAAATCAGTGCCGTGATTCTCAAGGCTTGCAATTACACGGGTTTGTCATTTGGTAATTGCTTATGAGCAAACACACACCTCTGCTGTTGTGGTGCTACTTCCAAGTGCTCCCAGAGGGTGTGATAGCACCTACCTACTCGGTGCTATTAAGGCACAGCGGAAGGAAGAACAGCTCCAGGCCAGTGGGAGGCTGGTGCCAGCTGAATGCTGTGGTGGCTGCAGGGAAATCTGGGGGGGCACCAGAGCACAGACACGTGGAAACACTCACTGCAGCCATTCCTGAGGGATTTTACACAAGACCCTCACAGCTCTTCAATGATGATGTGGATCGTGCCGATTACAGCGATGCTCCGGAGCTGATCCTGCTCTGGGCAGAGGGAGGACACAAGCTGTGCCTCTGTTCCTCTTCTAAACAACCTGAAAATCATCCAAGGGTGATGCACAAACCCAGCCCAAAGCCATAACTGCACAGACTGCATGGCAACAAACTCCACGGGGTAGGGAGGCAACTCAGGAGCATGAAAAATGAAGCCTAATTTTTTCCAGTCCTAAGTAGAAATGAGAATGGCTCCATCGTGGAAGTCCTTGGATTATTTCCAGCCCGGCTGTGGGATCTCTGCAGGAGTTATTACTGGGTTGGCTGAAGGCAATCCTGTGCCTGGATCAGATGAGGGTTTCTCTGCAGAGGTATCCATCCAGCCCTGGCTTCAAACCTGGCATGGAGATCAGGCTGGGTGATGCTACTGACTTTTCACACTCTTTTTGTGCTGAGCGGAGTACTCACTGCCTGGAGAACAAGTCCATGCAGCTGCCAGGGACCCACCTGGCAGGAAAGCATTGGTATGGACTGCTGGTGGAATGGTTGTGTGCAATGGAAATGTAAATGATCAGGGCCTGGATTTGGGAAAAATCAGTGAGGGAAGTGCTGGGAAGATCATTCCCATATTTCACAGGTATGGAATAACCCACCCAGCGTAACCTGCAGAGCCACAGCAGCTCCTTGGGATGCCCTGTCCCACCCTTCCCTGAGCTGCACAACTTGGTCAAGGGTGCAAGATGCTCCTGACCTTGGGAATGTCTGATTTGGAGCCAGGCTTCTGCTTCAGAGACAAGGGCTCTGCTTCGAAGACAAGTGAGCTGCCCTGGGGCAAGGGAGGCCAAATGGTGCCCAGCAAAGAGGATTTTGCTTCTAAAGCAGAGCCAAAAGGATAAAAATACCAGCAGTGAATGGAGGTGAAATGTCTCTGCTTTAACTGCAGTCTGGCAGGTGATGTCCCTGTCCCAGCAGACACTGAGGACAGGGGGAAGGTGGTGGTATTGGCCGTGGATCCATGGGCAGACAGGGCAGGAACGGGCTGGACTGTCACCAAACCCCAAAAGGGATCACCTCCACAACCTGCCCACAGTCCCCAGTCGGGGGTGCCCACCTGGCCTGTGCTGCACAGCAAATGCAATCAGGAACCAGCCAGCAGATTCCCAGGAAAATGGATGGAGAAAGACAGGCAGCTCTGTAATTCACCCATCAATTCAGCTCAATTAAATTACCTTCTGAGGAGGCTATTAAAGGCTTTTTTAATAGATGTGCTATGGAAGATGGAGTGACAGGAGCCTGGAAAATAGCTCCTAATGTCACGTCTTCCTCCCTCCCATGTCACTTGATACGTGTCTAGCACACAGCTGAATTGAATAGGGCTCTGCTCTGCAAAGCTGCTCCCACGGGAGCTCATCCCTCCCACAGGGTAACCAGCACCAGAAATCCCCCTTTGTGGAGGGACTGCCAGCCCAAAGCTGGTCCAAGAGAGCCGAGAGGCAGAGTCTCCCCTTGGATCCAACTGGGGCGTCTCCCTGGCTCCAACCCGTCCTGCTGCCAGCCCCGATTTGTGCCGCTTCGCATCACGGCGCAGGCGAGGGAGCCGAGCCCAAGTCTCATCTTCTCCCTTCCTCTGCCCAACCCCAAAATCTCTGCTGCAATCCTAAGGGGACCTCCAGCTCGCTGCATCCCAGCTGCTCTCCGTGCCAGTGACATTTAGCTAATCAATAGGATTTAATTACAAGTCGGGCTAATTGGGCTGCCGATTAGCGCCACGCTAGAGGCAGGCAGCAATCACGGGAGAGGTGGATTCCTTCCATCATTCACCCCACAACGAGCTGCCTGCCTGGTGAGCAGCTTCTCCACCACCCAAAAAAACCAGCCTGGAGATTTGCCAGGCCAAGGTATCCCATTTCAAACCGGGGCAAACCGTGCTCCCACCCCGAGAGCCCAGAGGAGACACGAAGCTTCAGGAATTTCCCTGCAGTGATCAATATTTATGACTCAATCCATAAGTAATGCTCAGTGCATTACTGCTGAGACCTCCAGCTCTCGCTGCTGCTGGAGGGGAGGGAGCATCCAAATGCTCAGCAGGGTGGAAACTCCTGGGTGTTTTCTGGCCAGCGGCGCAGGGAAAGCAGCCCAAGGATGCTCTCAAGGGCAGCAGCTGCCTGGCATGGCCTGCCTGGGGCCAGGAGCTCTTTCACCACTGCCATACAGCTCCTTGAGGCTTGCCCTGGGCATCTTCCTCCTGAAAGGAGGAGACCAATGGAGCTACAGGATAGCAAGAGCTCGTTGTGTCCGTGCTGCCACACACCCTTAGAGATCCTGTAGATCTGTAGATCTCATGATTCTGTCATCCCCCTAGAGCAGGTTGTGCTCTTGCTCCATGGAGCAGGTCAGGCTTTGTAGGACTGAGCACAAAATGAGACAAAGTCAAGGCGGGGCACAGATGTGGGTGCCTGCACAGTCCCTGAATCCTTCTCTGCCCTGTGTTCTGGGAGGAGGTGATGCCCAGCTCATCCCAGCTCTTTCCCACGCGTGACAGTGCAGATCAGCACAATCCTGGAGGAGTGCAGGTGGCAGGTGAGTGGGGAGAACCCACCCGCCAGCTGGTGATGCCAAAAAGCCTGGCTGATAAAAACCACTCCGAGATTTTGTTCTTTGAGTAGCAGGTATTTGTTTTTTAGTGATTTATATTTTCCTACCTTCAGCCTACATGATTTATACCTCCTTTTGCATATCCTTTCTCACTGCTTTACACATCCTTTCCCACAAGTTAAAGGACACATGTTTGTTAATGTTAACAACAGTTTTTGTTGTCTCACTGGGCACTCCTGCAGAACAGGAGGGAGCCCCCACAATGCCCTGATTTATTCTCCTATTGATCTGGGCTGAGCTGCACAGTGTCTGCACTAAGTGTGACAGGCAGGGCATGGCAGAGCTACTGCCAGGACCCAGAGCCATTAGTGTGAGGTGGCTCCTGCCTGTGCAGGGTCCAGAGAGTGGCACAGGGGGTGTCTGGAAACACCCAGCATCTCCCAGATCCTGCACCTACACCAAGAAACCCCTCAGATGTCCCCAGGCACAGCACCAGGGTAAATTCCCACATGGAGTGACTATCCCAGCCTCCTGCACAGTACAGCAGCTGAGGGTTGCAGAGCAGGTGGAGCAACAACAGGTTGGATTGAACCTTCTGCTGGTGCCTCCAAGGGCCCACTCCTGCTTCCTGCTCCCCAGGAGCTGATATCAGGACTCGTGAGGGACCATCAGCAGATGGAAAAGTGCTGGAGATTAAAATAAATACAGAGGAGCAAAAAGATCTGCAGGGAAAGAGAGGGAGGGGTTGTTTAGGGTTATCAGAGAGAAAAGAAAACATGTCTCAGAGGGCTGAAATAGTCCAGGTTTTAAGGGCTGCTGGCAGCAACTGAGGTTCCAGGAGCTGCTGGAGTCGGACAGATCCTGAGGGCACCTTCCCTGGAGGGCTGAGACAGCACCCAGGACACCCAGCCCGTGTCCAAGGGCAGTGCAGAGCCCAGCCCCAACGCTCCCCCAGCACCTCCTCTGCAGCACTACTTGGGACACCCCCACAGCCAGGGTTGGTGGGGCCTGGCCCTTACCTTTCTGTAGGCAAGTTTTGGCAGCTTTCCCCAGGCGAGAGATGAAATGAGAGCGAGCAGATGGCAATGTAAATAAAAGAGAAAAATGGGAGAATGAGAGCAGAATGGAAATGAACAGGACTCAGTGCTTGAATGTCAGGGTGGAGAGGGGGGCTCTGCCCACCCCGCGGGCAGGGGAGGTGCAGTGGTGCCCCCAGTCCCGTGGGATGGGATCAGCCACCACTATTCCTGAGAGACCCAGGTGGGCAGGGCAGGGCTTTCCTTCACCAGCCCTGCCCTTGCTTTTGCTGATGTGAAATCTATATCACCTGCAGGAGACTCACGGGTCTCCTTCATCCCACTCCAAACCCAAACAGAAATCTCCTCCTTGGCACTGATCCTGAACGCACCAAGGGAAGCCTGACCCAGAGCCTGCCAGAGAATTCAGGGGCAACAGGCAGGGAAACAAACCCCTCTGCCTGCCCTGGGGGGGCTTGCACTTGCCCCCAACCAGGAGCAGCCCCAGGGGTTTCCATGCTCATCCCCAAAGCCAAGCTTTGGTGCTAGAGGTTGTGTTCTAGGCAGGGAGAGCCCCGGGTGGGGATGGGCATCCTCAGCACCCAGGATGGGCACCCAGCAACGGTGGGTGTTGGGGTGGGGGCTGCAAACTGGAGGGGACAGGAGCATCTTGTGGAGGCAAAGAAGCCTGGTCTGATCCTCTGGGGCTCAAGTCACAGCCCCTTCTCCTGCCTTCTGTAAAAACCCTCCACCCCTTCCCAATATCTGCATGGATTTAGGTCTTCTCCCCCCAGCCCACCACTGCTGTGGTGACCTGGAGCCCTCCCTGCTCTGGTCCTCGTGTGTTGCAGAATGCAGAAAATTGGATATTCTGTGAATATTCTGTGAACAATTCATTGTGCAGTTCCCAGGAAAAATAGGCCTGTGTTTGCAGATTTCAAGAGAGCAGTTCTCAGCCTTGGAGTGAGAATTTACCTATAAGAAGAACATCTGTTGATACTCCCTGAATTCCTCTGGATGAGATCGAGGAGGTGGACCTCAGGGGGACTAATGAACATTAAGACCAATGGTCGAAGAAATCCAGGTGGCCTGAGAACAGACAGTTCTAAGCTGTCCAATCATTTGATATAATGATGTAACTGAAAAGCACAGATTATAAATACAAGGTGTGAGATGTTAATAAAGATCCTTTTGTGGAAAAGATACCTTTTGGATTGACTCACTGCATGAAGTGTGAGTTGTGAGCCTGAAGGGGCCCGTGCTGCCCTGAAGTGGCTCTGGGACGAGCTCTCATGGGAGCTTTTATATTTATATATATTTTTCTTTTTATTTTACTTTCCTCGTGCTGGCTGAAGCAGAGAGGAACCCCAAAGGTTCTGCTTCCACAGGCCTGGAGAAAGAATCAGGACCTCAGTTATCCATTTCTGCTCCAAACTGTGCAAAAAGCCCCTAATTGCCTCAATCACGCAGCCGGCAAAGGCGCTGAGGCGCAGCACTTTGTGGCCGTGATTAGCAGCATTTAAAAGAGCCATTTATAAACTGACAGCCGGTCACAGCGTCGAGTAAATAACAACATCGGGATGGGCTGCTCGAAAAAGCATCAATAACTGCAAGCAGCTCGTCAAAGGGGGATGAGCAGCCTCGTCTGGATGGAGGGGAAGGAGAGGGCAGAGACACGGGGTGTGGGGATGGAAGGGGAGCTGGCAAGGGAATGGCTGCAGCTGGAGGCACCGGAGCCCCCCGATGGAACCCAGGCATCAGGGGGCACCCGGTGTCCCCACACCGCCACAGCTGCAGCACCTCGTGGTTTTGGCAGGGCTCTGGTGGCCCTGAAAGGCAGGACAAAGTTTGGCACCTCCAGGCACGGCCAGGCCTTGCTGTTCCCATGCCCGGCGCTGAGCTGATGAGGGGGCAGGGAAGGGGGAACCTATGGTTATTTTACTTAGGGCTTATGATGCTTATTTTGTTTACTTATGCTCATTTTGTTTATGCCTATTCTGTTTATGTTTATTCACCCAGGGCTTATAATGATGCTTATTTTCTGTGCTTTTATACTTATCCTAGAATTTGCTCAGTAGTATGAAACACTGCAGCAAAACTCACACTGTGTCCTGGAAAGGGCCACACCAAGAGGCCCAAAGCTTCTTGGACCAATGAAAACAGCCAGGATACCCCACGATAAATCAGAAAACATGTCAAAAGAACCAGGTAAGTCCAATTAGACCAGCTACAGTTGCCAACAAGACTGGTTTGGACCAGTTTTGAGCAAAAGGTAAAAAGTTCACAGGAGGAAGACTCATTACTTCATCCCTAAAGACCCCCAGGGACCCCTGCCCTGAATCCCCAGGAGGAACAGCACAGGCACAAGAAGCAGCAGCACGGGGAGGAGAAAATGGAAATCAGTTCCTGAGGCTCATTATAATAACCCCTCCTTCTCTAAGGAAATAATGTTTATGCCTAAAAGAGAAATGAATCTGTATCACTTCCTTGCATATAAACCCTTTGTTAACCCAACCAGGGGTGCATGTTTTTGGAGGAGCGATCCCCCACACGCCCGGAATAAACGTCCCTCTCTAGAACCTCACTGGATTAGAGGGGTTTGGTTCCACAAAACAGAGCCATACCTTGGCTTTATTGATGGTGCAGTGGAGAGCGTTGTTCTCCTGGTCGTAGAGCAGGCTGAAATCCAGCGTCCCCAGCGTGGCTGCAGAGGAGAAGAAGTTTTGTTAGCCCGGGTGGCCCAGCCAACACTGCCTTTACTCCCTCCAAGCACAAAAGGACTGGATGAAGATGCTAAAGAAACGGTTGCAGACGTTATAAAACATCAAACATCCTCCTGTGAGCCCTGTTATGAAACGTGGCTTCATGCTGGGAGGCTGGTGGCCATTCCCGTGTTGGCTGGTGGGGCCGGCACAGTCCTGGGAGAGGAGTGAGAGGGATCAGTGGAGGCAGCTCACCCAGCTTTGTCTCTGTGGGCTTTCACAAGGACCACCCCCATCCATCAGCAGCCCCACTGCAGCCAGCAGCTTCCCACCCCACAGGAACTGAGGGTTCTTCTCCAGGAGGATCCAGGCGTGGCTGGGACACAGCCGAGCCCTCCTGGGGGCACATCCCGCCGCTCCAGTGCCGCGGGCGTTCCCAGAACACGGGTTTGTATACTGACACCTTCAAACAAATGAGCCACCAATGGGATCCCTTCCCAGCTTCAATCTGGCCTGCAAACTGTAAATTAAACCCAGTGAGGATGGAAATAGTTTTATGGCTAAAATGAAAAACACCAACAAGCTTTTAATCAGAGCGGTGTTCCGTCACGGCATCGGCAAAGCAGGAACGGCAGCACGGGGCCTCTCCTGGGATGGGACACAGGGACAGAGCAGGAGACCAGAACAAAACCAGAAGAGCCTCAGCAGCACAAGTACATTTGATTTGAGAAATTCTTTCCCTTTGAATGATCTGAGCAAGTCGTGCTAATCCAAAGCAGAGGAAAAGCCTTAAAAAGACAAGTATTCCAAAAACATGGCTTAACCTTCTCCGGGGCTCCCAGACCTGATTTGCACACCAAAGCCTGGACAAGGAGCAGCATCTTCCCTGGCTCAGCTTCCCCTGCTACCAGCCTTGAACTTCCAAGGTGTCTCTAGACCCAACAGCCCTCACTTTTCCATGCCCACCTTCCCAAAAGGGGTCTGCCTGAGTGCTGCCCTGCCCCCCAACAGCATCCCACCACTGTTTCCAAGGTAACTGCACCTTCCCACCGCATTCAGAGCATGAAAAAGAAGTCCAAAATAAAAACCAGAACGGTTTTGTTAAATATCAAAGCACGATTTGCTGCCTGGGGGGGTAAGTTGGACAAACTTTATGGCAGGAAACAAGGTCCTTTTTTTTCCCCCAGCACTGAGAGCAGCAAGGAACCCACAGAGGAGGTGGATATTCAGGGGACCGAAACGGTCCTGCTGCAATTTCACAGTGAACTCCCAGCCCAAAGGCAAATGAGCGACAGGTCTGCCTGCTAGCAGAAATAAAAAAAAAAATCACTGCTCCCGAGCAAATATCTTCAGTTCAAAGCAGAATAAATATGCAAAGAGATTTCTGTCAGAATAATGTACCCCCCTCGCTCGGGAGCAATTTCATGGCACATTAGCCATTGGTTTGGGTAAGTCACAAATCAGTGGGGTTTTACCTGCCAGGGGAAGATGGAAGCAAAACAGGGTGAGGCCAAACTTGCTGCACCTCGTGAGTCACCTCTGGGTTTGTCCCAAACAGGCATTTCCAGAGCAATTCCCACCCAAAGCCACTCCACATCCCACATGGGGGGAAGGCACATCAGTGCCCCCAGTGCCCCTGCCCGGCGACAGGGAACTCAGGGATGGCAGAGGGTGAAGTGTGAAGGCTCCACAGCACAACGGGTGAGAGGCAAGTCGGCAAAACCTTCCAAATCTGCAGTTTTTCCACTCAAGAGTGGCAGACGAAGCCTCCGCTTCGGGAGCCTCAGCGTTTCCCCCTGCCCTTTAATCAGCGCTTCCTGCCAGCCCCACCGCTCGGCCCTCCCCACTTCAAGCTGTTATTTTATTTTTATCACAGAAGGAGGCCCGCAGCTCAGCCTGCTGCACTTGGCAATTTGTGAAACAAATTAAAAGCCTGGCGTGAAAACAGGCTCGGGCCAGGAAGTCCTGACAGAGCCCCAGGAGCGAGGGCAGCAGGGGAGCCCTACACCAGCGAGACGGGCGAAGCCTAAAATCACCAGAGCACAGCAGCAGGGGCTTGTTTGGCTTGTTTTTGGCTTGTGGGGACTCTGGTCCTGCTCCCAGTGCTGGCAGTACATAAGCCAACCTTGAGCAGATCCCATTCCTCTTGGAGTTGCCAGGAGCTGGAAGGGCATGGACAGGGGTGCACAGTTCTCCCCAGATGTGCCAGGCTCCAGCCCAGCTCTCCACCAGTTCTAAAGGGGTTTTTCTCTGTGTGGGGTTTTTTTTGTTGTTGATGGTGAGTCTCAATAAGCAAGGAAGATCTGCCTTTAGCAGAGGGATGTGGAACCATCAGCAGAACGTGTGCTAATTCCTTCAAAAGGCAACCGTATGGAGATGACAAAAGGGATCAGGCAAACTCGGGGCTTGGCAGCCAAGGTGCTGCTGTGGAGCCAAGGGTGAGTGCTGCCACCAGAGCCAGGACCCAGAGGATGCCCAGGACACCCTGGACACATCGAGGACACGGTCACAGCCCTGCAACCTCCATTACCTGCTGGGGATGCACATCCAGCTGATGGATCCAGCACAGAGGGGAAGGCAGGAACAAGGCTGGTGCTCGAGCCGTCTGCCCCAGGGGGCTGAGGAGGAGGTGAGAGAGCTCCAGCTGCACCAGGAGTGGGAGACAACCCTGCACCCCCCAAAGGCTCTGTGTAAACCCCCATGAGATCAAAACCCTGCACTCCTGGAGAGGGCAGCACACCAAGCCAGTGGCCAGGCAAGTCAACACCAGCACAGGTCTCACTGCTCCCACCCCTCCTGCAAACCTCTGGCAGCACATCCAGCCCTGGCTGTGGGAGCCCTGCATCCCCAGCTGGCAGGATTGGGCCCAAAGCTTTTGCAACACAACTGAATCTCCCTCCCTTGATTGCTTTCCCCCCTCCCACGCGAGATTCGACTCGATTGTCCTCTTAATTAGGGGAGTAAGTACCTAAAAAAGAAAAGGGCAGCAATTAGACTCAAAGCGCTGTTACCAGGATTATTTAGCTAGGCTGGGCTATTCTGAACACTGCCCTCTAATCACACAGGCTGCAAATAAAAAATATAAATAAATGCCTTTGTCAGGCATTACAAAGGCAGCTTGGTGCTCTCCAGACAGCAGGCAGGATGCATCATTACTATTACAATTATTCTGCTCCAATGATAAAATAACCATTAGGAAAGCTGAACTCATTAGGAGGTTCTGACCCTCTCTCCTCTCCATGAATTGGGAGAGATTGATGGGAAGGTGCTGGCCCAGGGACTGGCATTTAACACAAGCTCTAAAAAAGCAAAATAAATCTGGCTGGTGCAGGAACGGGGCCTCTTCTCCCCTGACCTTTGGGTGTTTTGATGAATTCAGTGGGCCACGAAGCTCCCAGAGGGCGGCACAAGCAGAGGAGGTGCCCGAGGGCTCTGCCAGGGGGCACAACGAGCGCCCTGTCCCGTCCTGGCAGGAATTATTCACTGCTGACATTTCCCATCAAGCACTGTGCTGGTTTTAGTAGCCAGGATCAGTTTGGCACTGGGTGGGTGTGGATTCTAAACCCTCTGTGTCATTTTTGCTCATGAACTGCTCACAATGGACCATTGGCAGCAGGACGCACCCGACCCCTCAGGATACGAGCTGGATGTTTAGGAACTTCTGTGAGATAAGGAAGTTCTCCTGCCCTCACACCCACCTGAGGGGTCATGTCTGCTAATGGGCCATCAGGGGTGCCAAAAATATGCCATTGTTCACCTCACAGAGTAAATCACCCCTTGGGAAACTCCCCACCCTGGGGGAGGGACTGGGCGTTCCCATCTGAGCCCAAGTGGAGATAAACTTGGGGTTTTGGGACTGGGATCAGCCTTCAGATCCAGAGGAGGAGCAGAGCCTCGACTGGATTGAGACTGCCACCAGACTGCAACCATCATTGTCACCAGCAGGTTTCTTCCTTTCTTCTTACTTTGAATTTAGGGGGCCCACGTGGTGCTCAGCACAGGGGTTGGTGAGCTCCATCCTGCTCGTGCCCCGCTGGGCTGGGCTGCACAGCTGCTTTTGTGGCACAAACGAATTTCCCTTCTGTCTCAGTGTACTTTGTGATCTTTTATTAAATTATTCTTCTGACTTGCAACCCCATTCTGAGTTGGATTCATTTCTCCTGCTGGTTTAACTCTAAACCAGCACAAGCGCCCAGGCTGCTGGGGAGGCCGAGGGAGCTTCTACTGAAGCAGATGCAAGGCCCCAAAAAAGTTAAGTGTCTTGGTAGAGAGTTACAGCCTGGCTGTGGAATGTGGTGGGCAGCTCGCTCTGTTTGCTGGACCAAAACCTTGACGAGAAGTTGGGAGCACTGTGCCCCAGGACCTTGTGGTCATAAATATGGATAAGGTAGGTGTGTGAGAAGGCCATGAGCCAAGGAGTTTGCAGAATCAGCAAGTGAGTGAGCTGACAGGGAAAAGCTGAAGGTTCAGCTTGAGGAAGATGAGGAGACGACCCCCAGGGTGAGGCTGAAGGCCAGAACAACCACCTAAAAGCTGTGCCAAGGGAAGATTCTGGAAGGCTCTGCCCCAACCCCCAGCTGAACGCCACCTCCTATGAATATGATAATCAGATGATAAACCTGTATGAATATGTATGTTAAGATGATGGAATCTTGATTGTCAACTGGATAAATTACCTTGATTCTCACTGAAAACTTAGAAGGGAGTTTGTGCCGTGTGAACCGCCTCGCTGCCCAGCACTGGGAATAAACACCCTGCTGCTTACAGACCAACCTGTCTCTGGGCAGCTCATTGATTTCATGCTTTTGGGCATCACTCTTTATACCTGTGGGATGAAGGGCAAAACTCGGTGACAAATCCATGCTCTTCCTCCCTTCTCCAGCCCCGGCTTTTGCCGGCGCCGTGCCCTCGCCCGCTCCGTGCCAGGAGACGCCCCCTCTGGAGCCCGGGATTCTCCCAAGGAGAAGAGTTTCTCAACCCAAGAGATGCTCAAGCCATGGCAGAGATCCTGACGCTTGCAGAACAGACCTGTGAGCTTCAGCAAAGCCCACAGCCGCGGGAAGCAGGATGGAGTGCATCCCTCACCTTCCCAAACGGGGAAGGTTTCTTGCCATGACTGCCATTAGAAAACCCAGCAAAGCTCTACACTAAGAGAAACTGAGGTGTGCACACAAAAAACCCACTATAGAACTAATTAAAAAGAAGTCCAAAAGCCTTAAGTCCCTCTGCTTATCAGCATTGCTGCTCCCAAGATAATCTGCTCATGGATTTTGTGCCAGGGAGATCAGAGTGGAGCAGTAAAAGGACTGCTGGGGATTGTCTGGATTAGCTCTCCCTTACAGAAAGCACAGGTTCAGTAACCTTCAAACTGGGTATTTTTTAATGCACTATAAAAGATAGGTCCCTATTCTTCCATTGCTTTAATTTTCCCCTGCAATAGAGATAATTTTAAAGGCCCTGAAAGGCAGTAAGTAATTCTGTGCACTTACAGACCCATATAAAATGTTGGTAAATGACTCCTCAGGAGGAACAGAAATTATCTCCTGCCATTTCTGAGCATGGCTGCTTTTGGTGGGTGGCTGTGTGTGGTTCTGCTTCCTTGGGAAGGACAGTGCCTTGACCAGGTCCAGCAGCACATGATGGGGCAGTGTAGGCAGTGAGTGCTGGGGCAATTTGAGGACTGACTCTCTGAGCCCCTAAAACCCTCCAAGGTTATCCCTGGAAAACAACACCATCAGTTCCTGCAGCTGAGGCTGAGGTCATGCAGCATCCACAGCACTCTTGGTCTGTGCACAGACCCATATGGGAGGCTGCTTGCAAGTCCATGGGGTCAGGGATGGATCCCACAGGGTGCTGAGCTCAGGAGCTGCAGACCCTGATGGCTGCAAACCCCCAGCTCTGATGGCAGCACTGACCTCTGGCAGGAACCTCCAGCCACAGCATCTCCACGGGGTTCAGCATCAGCCAGGGAAGGCAGGTGGAAACGGGACACTTCCGAAAGTCAGCATTGCCATGAGCTGTTCCACGAAAATGCAGCCTGTGGGAGGTTTTGGGACATGCACAGGATGTTGGGACACAGATGTTCTTGTCGGCACCTGGACCACGCGGTGCCAATTGGCTGCCTCACAGGACTCTGGTCTGCTGCTGCAGGCAGGGCAGCATGTCCCCAGTTCCACATTAAAACCCATCAGGGACCAGTCCAGCACACAGGCAGGAGACCTTCCTTCCTTGGGGTATCCATGGATGTGACTCAGTTCAATAGGATCAGGAATGAGAACCAAGAACAACTTTTCTTCCTTGCAACTGCTCCCTGCCTGACCGTGGGTTTTTCACCTAAAATCTCCAGCAATTAATATTTCTTCATTTTGGAGACACAGCGCCAGACCCTGGTAAAGTTCCAGAGCAGGGAGCTGCTTCTTCTCAAGGTTGGTTGATGGATGCTCATCAGCTCTTCTGTCTTCTCCAGGAGGAGTGTACAGAGGAACACTTATCTGCTCAGAACAGTTCAGAGATGCAATTATGTTTTACAGCACTAAATGGTCCCTGATGTCAGCAGCAATTAGACTTTCAGCAATTTCAATTTAGAGATGGCCTTCAAATCTCTCCCTCTCTCTTCCTTTAATGAAATACAGTACTGCAATTAACAACCCCCCCAAATTGTCTTCAGTGTTAAATACAAAAGTGAAAGATCTGGGAACCCCTTGAGCTTGAGCATGGTGGAACAAGGGGTGTCAGTTCCCTTCTCCACCCGGGCACTGTGTCTCCTCCTGCCCCCCGGGACCTGGGAAGGTGCAGGGCAGGCTGGTGGGGAGGAGGCAGTGGGAGGGCCCCTCGTTAACCAGCAGCCCTGTGGCTCCTTCATTAGTGGAGATGCTGGAGGCCACGGCCCATGTGCTGCTTCCCTCACTGTTGGAGCAGGGATGCCCAGACAGACCCTGCTTGGACTCGTGTGCTGGCCTCACCAGGTGCCTTGTGTTCATCTCCAGCACTTCAGGGTGTCCTTGGCCATGATCACTCGCCGGGAACAAGCATCTCTGGGGGCAGAAGACTCCTTGGGTGAGCAGGGGGACACCTTGTGCAGCCCCTACCTGGACCACTGATGAGGTGGCCAGCAGGAAAGTGTGAGAGCTCACCCCGCACCAGCACCTTCCTGATACCCATCTATCCCATGGGAAACCAGACAGATTAACCCTCTGTGTGTCCCTTGGGAGTGCCACAGGAATGCAGGCTCCCTGATTCCCTCAGCCCTGGGTTCCTCACTGCCCAGAACCCACACACATTTCTTTGGCACAGGCAGCTCCGACCGTGGTCTGGTTGGCAAAGCCACGTTCCAGGCGCTGCCGAAATCAGCAGTGGTTTGTTTAGTTTCCTGAGTAAAAAAAAAAAAAAAATTCTTCTTTTGGCCTTATCTGGATTGAAAAGACGATTCAAAGCTTATAAATAGCAGTGGCAGCATATGCTAAGGAGCTGCATTTCAGAAGTAAATACCCTCCCTGTTCCAAGGCACATTTCCCCACGCCGTCTCCTCTCCCTCCCCCTGTCTGGCCAAAAGCACAACCAGGTGACTTGCAAACCCTGCACCCCTTAAGACGTTCTCATTTACATCTTTAAGCAGCCAGTAATTAATTAACATCTCCGCCACGGCTTTGCCTGTGCCTAATTATCCTCTTTGCTCAAAATGAGAGTGTTCCCAACTTGTCAGCGGGCGTCAGGAGCGCACCACGCCCGGCCCCGAAGTGCACCCGCAGCTCCGGAGCCCCCGAGCCTGCCCCTTCCATGGAGACCCCTGGGCGTGCTCCACAACCGGCTGGGTCTCTGCACCTGGGAACAGCCCTGGCAGGAGCAGCACGGGGCAGCTCTTCCAGGGGGATCAGCCCCCTGCTCTCAGGCTGTGTTCCCAGCTGAAAAAAACAGAGCACAGGGAGGAGAAGAGGGGGGAAATGTTGGTGTGGCCACAGCCTCTTCCCGGAGCCAAAATGCAGCTCAAGGGCATCTCTCCAAAGGCTGGAAACTTGCTGGCCTGTTTGTTACTGCTCCCTCCAGAGCTGGTCCCCCACGACAGAAGCCCCAGCAGTGCTTCCTCGCAGGGACTGTGTTTCTGCCTCTGTGCTGCTTGTGCAGAGATTTCGGAGACCTTTAAAAATCTGTCAGGTACCAATTCTTGCTGGTGCTGTGGAGGGGAAAGCGTGGGCAGTGGAGGGGCAGCGGTTTGAGTGAAAGGAAGGGGAGATGGGAGGGGAGAGCCAGCTCCTCGCAGGTGGCACATTGCCATCTAGCTGGCATTTGCTGATTTTCCTTGCAAACCAAGTTTCCCTGGCAGTGTGCTGCCTGAATGGGTGGGAAGCATCCCTTGTGGCCAGGGACCCCAGGGCTCAGGGCACAGCTGCTGTCACCAGGGGAAGCAAAGATGAGGTGCCAGCCAGGCATCCCAAGGCAGCAGGAGTGAATCCCCTCCCTTCCCAGCCTCAAATCCCAGCTGGTCCTCTCAGCTCACAGCAGGTACTAATTCTGGTCCAGCAGCACCAAACCACCTTTCTCACCACCTTTCCCACCCACTCCTGCCTCAGCAGCTCCACAGGGGACAAACCTGCTGCAGGAAGAGTCCTGCTCTGTACAGCTTGAGCTCTGGCCCCAGAGGACAGAGGAGGCACAGGGCAGTGATGAGTCCTCCTCCCAGGGTCTCACAAGGGTCCTGGGATGGCAGCAGGTGCCCACCACAACCCAGCAAATCCTCACAGCAGCACTGCTGGCAGGTCTGATAGGAAGAGCTGGTTCCATGCAATTCCCAGTAATCCCAGAGCCAGCCCAGATGTCTCCACTCATTATCTGCTCTGTTTGTTCCCTGGCCCTGCCTGCTCCCTGCCACTCGCTGCATTCAACAGGCTGGCTGAGAGGTGTCCCAGAGCCATCAGTCTCCCATGACTGTGCCATCTGTCCTCCCACCTCCACAGGGTCTCTGCCCATCCCTAGGGGGATCCCACCTGCCTCCTGCAGCCTGGGGATTCTTAGTTTTCCCAAGAACCAATCCCATGCAGACACACATCCACCTCCCTACATGTCCCTGCTCCCCGTGGATGCCAAACCAGAGGGTCAGGCCACCCTGCTTGGATGGGAGCTGGCACTGATGCTCCTCCCAGGGTTGCATCTGGAGCTGCCCCATCCCAGGGAGAAGCCATCCAGAAGAAGGCAGCTCCCACCAGCTCTGCAGGCACTCCAAGGGTTGCCACTGGTGTCTGGGGTGCAGCTCAGGAAAGGATTAAGGAATGGGGTGCAAGGACTCGGCCCAGCTGAGCTGCAGCAGGGCCAGGCAGGACCCACCCTGCCCTCTCCCCACAGCCCTGTTGGGGCGCTGAAGGTTTGGCAGGGATGGCAGCTCCGGTTCAGCCCCTGCTGATGCCACCCTGCCCGGCTTTGGTGACAGCAACGCGTCCGTGGCACCCATCAAGCTGGTGCTGCTGGAAACTCCAGCCTGGAGCAGTAACTCCCAGCAGGAATGAGCTTGGGAAAACCCAGACAAACGCTGCATTCCTCCAGGCAGGGGCAGCTCTCCTCCTCCCACCCAGCCAGCCAGCAGCATCGCTTGGCACTGGGGGAGGGAAACCCACAGGCAGGTGGGACAAACGGGAAAGAGCTCTCCTCTTCCTCCTCCGGATGGATCCTGCCATGGCAAAATCCCCCTCCCTGCACCTCTCCAGGGCTGGGTTTGGGAGTAGCTCTGAGGAGCGAGGCAAGTTGTGGCTCTGCCCAGCAACACTTCGATTGGTGGGTGCTGCACCCAGGATCTGACACCACCATCCCCAGAGACCTCAGCCAGGTCCCTGCACCCCGTGTGTCACCCGAGGGGACTGACACCACCTAAACCCCCAGCCTTGTCCTGATGTATGGCAGACAGGCTCTCCAGGGGAAATTTAGTGCAGGTGACTAATGCAGCAGCCCTGAATCACCCTTCAGGGACGAGGGGGAGCTGAACAACACTCCCCAGCGTAGCTGATGGCTCGAGTCAGGCTGCACAAATCCCCTCCCAGCTCCCTGGCTGGGAAATGGGGACAGGGAGCTCTTGTCTGGCTTTACAACTCGGCTGCTAAACGTGGGGGAGTGACAGTCTCGTCCTGCACATTCATACCAACCAGTGCCCTGAGGATGGCTGGGACCAACCCGTGCCATCCCCACAGATGTGACACCAGCAGTCCCACCTCCCCACTTCGCTCTGCTGTGCTTCTGCCAGCTGAAAACCCACCACATCTGGCAAAAGAGCCGCAGCAGTTTGCCTGACACCTGTTACGCTGCAAGAAACACTCTTCCTAACACCAACCAGGGTGAGAGAAACCACCCCCCCCGGCCCCCGGCGGGGAGCCGAGCCTCTTCCAGCATCGCCCGGGGATAAATGCCGAATGCAGCACCCTGGACAGTTTCCATGCGAGTCACCTGGAGGAAAACGCTGCACCCTGGGGCCCCGAGTGCTTCAGCTCCCACACACACCCCTGCCCCTGCAGTCCTGTTGCTCCCTTTTCTATTGCCAGGGTGAGCAAAGACGATCTAATAATTAGAGCAGCAAATAACCCAAATCCGGTTAAAGTCACTGATAATTGCCCGGCCGGGACAAACACAGCTTAGCAGCGATGTTCTCCCCGGGAGCACCCAAGCTCTCTCCTGTCCACGGAGAGCATGACCCTGACACCAGGATGGGGAGGAAGGGAGCGTCAGTTTGGGGCTGGCACCCAACACGCAGCCTCTCCTGGGGCTGTAGCTGGTGGGCAGCAGGCAGAGGGGGGCACGGGGATGGCTGTGCCCTTCGGCCAGCCCTCCCTGGGGTCACGCTCCGGGGTCTGGCATAGATGGCAGCAGCTCAGGCCGGCCCAGCGCCCAGCAGCGAGGCCGAGACAGGGCTGTGACATTCTGCACAGGGAGAGCCGCTGCCTGCCCGGCGCTGGGCCGTAAACAGCTCAGCCTCCCCTTCCCCCAGGACGAGCACGCAGCACTGCTCAGCACTACCCACTCCCTTCCTCGGCACCTCCCGGCTTCAAACTTTGTGCTCAGCCCCTCGCAGGATCTGGCCCCTGAAGGCTGGGTTGAATCGAGCCCTTGGGGTTTATCCGACTCCGAGGGAAATCGTATCATCCCGGTCCCCGTGGCTGGCAGAGCCAGGCAGCCGCTGCCTTGCAGCCCCGCAAGCTCCACCGCGCCGGGTGGGAAGGACGTTTTGGGTGGGGAGGGGTTAACCCTTGCTGCAAACACCTGCATCTACCAGAACCGAAGCCTTCCGTTCCAAAGCCCCCGCTGGTCTCCTGCAGGGCTCTGCCTGCGGCTGGAGGGTGAGGAATGGAGGAATGACACGCCAGAGTTTGCCGAGGGAGAGGGCAGAGATCTCCCGGGCGGATGTCATTCCAAACAGATCTCCCCGATGTGGAGCCGGGCGATGCTGGACCGTGTCGCCGGCTCGTCGGCGGGGTGGCCGGAGCAGCCTGCACCACCGAGGCGGATTAACCGGAGGGTCTGAGCCCGACTGGCAGCCTCCGGAGGCACGGAGCCGAGCAGGGACGAGGCAGAGAAGTGCACCAACCACGCCAGCAAAGCACAGCAACTGGTGGCTCTTAGGAGACTTCCCTAGTTCGGGTTCAGCGCCCAGCCTGGCTGCAGCAGGGGACACTCCCAGGACCCCCTCCACCCCGGAGCGGTACCGTGACAGCCTCCCCAGCTACAGCCGGGGGCGGGGGGGGCTTCTCCCCGCTGCAGTGTGATCCCAGGGATGGGCAGCATGGCTGGCAGCCGGGAAGGGCACACGACTCGGACGCCGAGCTGGGCAAGCAGCGCTAAGACCCACCCTTTGCCCTCCGCACCCAGCGAACTCCCACGGAAACTTAGGAACTTACTGCAGTCGTCGGACTCGTAGCCCTCGGGGTCCACCACCTCCTCGGGCGCTTGGCTCTTGGCCGGCTGCTCGGCGGGCGTCGTGCCATACGCTCCAAAAAGCTGGTCCACGTCCTCATCGTCTTCCCGGGGCGCCTCGGCGGGGCTCACCGAGGGCTGGCTGACCGCGGGGCGCAGGGCACCGCTGCGGCCGACGGCGGCGGGGAGCCCGCGGGGGAAGCGGGGGAAGTAGTCGGAGATCTGCTTGATGGGTTTGATGGGGCCGGGGCAGACGTCGATAGCCATGTGCTCCTGGATACTTATGGTCGTTTTCTCTCCTTTTCGGAGTGTCATGCATGCGGCTGTCGGTGCCGAGCCCCTCCGGAGAAGCCCGGACCGCGCGTGGGGGAGCCGTGAAGTTCACGCCGGGGGCTGCGGAGGGAGGTGAGGAGGGAGGCTCCGGTGGGCACCTTACGTGGTTCTCGTGCCCTGAGCCCCAGACACGGCACACATGCTGCTGCTGCTGCTGCTGCTGCTGCTGCTGCTGCTGCTGCTGCCGCCAGCCCCGGCGCTCGCACGGCCCCTGCTCCTGCCAGCGCTGCCTGTGAATAAATGAGCGAGACGGAGAGACGGATAAGAGGCAGGGGGTGGGCTCTCGGGTGATGTCACCAGCTAGCAACAAAGCGGTACCCAGCAGCGGAGGAATGAGGGCTGTGGCCGGCCTGGCGCCCCGGCCGCACGGGCACCAGAGTGGGCACCCACCCACCCCCCAGCCCCTTCCCCGGGACAGCCCCGGGGGCAGCCGAGCGTCACTCGGGGTGATGGGGTGTGGAGAGGTGGGCTCGGACCCACCTGCCTGGTGGGGTGGTCCCTGCCAGACCCCCCCTCCGCCCCCCACCGGGGGTGGGTAGAGGTCACCACGCAGTGTCAGGAGCCACCGTCCTGTTGCGTGCTGCGGTGGGGGACGCGGGGCTGCCCCGGTCCCCAGGGATGGTGGCAGCCCCCAGAGACCGTGGCAGCCCCCGTGCCCTCCCGGCTCACCGCAGACTGTGCCAGGGAGGTCCTGTGCCGCCCCCTGAGCCGCGGCACGGGTGGCACTCAGGGGCAGGGACAGCCCGCATTGCGAGCCCTGCCGCTGCCAGAGCTGCCCCCAACCCACAGCAGTGCCCCCTCCAGAGCTCGGCAGCGAGCAGGAGGGTTGGGTGAGCTGCCCGCAGCCCCTGGGGCTGGGACTGGAGCACCAGGGACTGAAGCAACACATGGCTCCAGCTCACAGCCCGGGCGGCACAGCCTCTCCCTGTCGGCGTGTGGCTGGGGAGTGATGCAGCAGGTGGAGCATCGCAGAGGGCCAGGGCTCAGCACCCGTCCAGCAACCTTCCCAGGCAGGGCCAGGGCTCAGCACCCCTCCAGCAACCTTCCCAGGCAGGGCCAGGGCTCAGCACCCCTCCAGCAACCTTCCCAGGCAGGGCCAGGGCCCCAGCACCTGCCAGGACAGGGACAGGCTCCCTGCAGCTTGTCGCAGGCTCCCTGGAAAATGCAGAGCTGTGGTTTGCTCAGGGAGTTGGTCCCAAAGGGCTGTTTTTACTAATCTCCTCCTGTGTTCAGATCAATAAATCTGTGGCTCTGCCAGCCACTGGAAGTGGACTTTTGAGCAAGGAATGCCAGAAGAGAAATGTTGCTCAGTAACTCACCCCGCTCAAGAAAATGTGCCTAAAATATTTTAGAGGGGCAGCTCCCCGATGCAGCCTCTCTGGTGGCTCAGGTGGGGGGCATCTGGCACGAGGCTGGGACACACAGGGTGCTCTGGTCACCCAGCACCACGTCCAGCTGCTCACAGCTGGTACCTCCAGGTAACCTGACAGCACACAGATCCCTTCTCAGTATGCACAGAGCTGCAGTCTCCTGGAGGCTGGCATGCAGGTGTCTATTAAAAACAAAGCTCTGTTCTTCAGAGGATTTCCCCCAAATCCCAGCAAAATGACACCCAACCTTTTTGTTTAATGCAAGGTTCAATTTTCCTTCAGATTTTGGTAAATGTTAACACATGTCCCTGAGTCATAACATCCTGACACTAGGCAAACTTCATTTGCTCTCACTGGGAAGCAAATATTTCTCTCCTGAAGCATCCAAACTTGTCATTGCTCTGTACCCTGACACGATGCTCTAAGGACCTGGGAAAGCTGGAGCCCTGCCCACCACTCCTTCCTCTCCCTGCCACATTTTCACTTTGAGGTGGCTCCCACCTGTTGTGCAGGGGTGATCCATGAAGCAAAATCCAACAGCAGACCCAGCCTGAGACAGCCAAACCCCCAGCCCACATTCCAGGACTCCCAGGACATTAATTCAGGTGGAAATGCCACCTGCTTTGCATGTCAAGGCTGAAAATATCACAGGTGGATTGATGATAGGTGGGAAGCACAAAGAGGTATCTGTGGCTTTGGGGCAGCCTAGGTGCAGCATCCAGGATGTGGTGTGGACTCAAAACAAAGAAAAATTGGGCCTGATGCCCAGAAAAAAAGCAGCAATTTCCTCTGAGAAAGGGCAAATAAATAAATACATAAAATTAAGTTACATATGAGAGCCTAATGCTGTTATTACCATTACAAAAGCACCATCATTTCAAATGTTTCCTCAAAGAGCACAAGACACATAGGCAAGGCTTGTGTTATAGGTCAGAAAATCAAGGCTCTGGGAATTAAGGTGAAACTCTGAGCTCTTCCTCCTCTGTCATCAAGAGCCCACAGTCAGGATCAGGGCCCAGCAGCACCAACTGAGAGATGCTCAGCTCACCCAGGGATGCAGAAAAGCAGCAAGGGGACCAGATGAAGGGAAAAAGCAAAGGCAGAACTGAAGCAGACAAAGCTGCCTGAATCAGGGCAGGAGTGGCCCCCAAGGAGACCCTGTCCCCAGCCTTAAAGAAAGAAACAAACCCAAGATTTACTGCTAATAGCCCAGATGGGACTTTCTAGTTCCTCACTTATCCCAGGCCTTCTGAAAGCAGCTGGAGCCTTTCCTCAGCTTTTAATGAGCCCCAAAGCAGCTTGGTTTTGATAAACTACTCTTTTTTTACCTTCTCATACTGCCTGAATGCTTCCTCCTGGGCAGCCCCACTTCTTCCAAAGGCTCCCCAAATGTGGCTGGGGTGGCTGCACATCCAGGCACCACATACTGCCACACATCACAGAAGGTAAAAGGGACAAAAATAGAGAGTTGGGCTGGGAGACAAAAGCAGGGCTTGGAGATACAAAGCCAGTTTCCAGGTAAAGCTCTTAATTCCCACCGTCTGTCTAATGCCCTGGAATGTGACTTGCTTTGATCCCCAGCTCTGCCAGGGCAATTCAGAGCTGCTGCAGTGCCCACACGTGTGGCCTTTGCTGCCCCAAGGAGGAGGAGGTGGATTCTTCACCAGCCCCACAACAGGGAAGAGAGGAGAGTTTAAACATGAGGGTGCCAATGTCTGCAGCTGGACCCACAGCTCTGCCTGTCAGGGAGCAAAGCCACCCATCCCAGCATGAAGAGGGGGGACATCCTTCAAAGAAGGTGGAAGTGGCCATCACAGGGTGAACATCAAAGCAGGATGATGGAGAAGAGCCCATTGCCCCTGCCAAAAGCTGTGTTTTAACTAAGACACCTCCCAGTGATGCCTGAGAGTTGTGGCGAGATTCTGAGCTCAGCACAAGTGCCATTGCACTTGGGATGCAGGAACCATCACTCGGGATGCAGGAACCATCACTCCAACTCCAGCCCAGGCTCAGAAAAGCCTCCTGACCCAGGACAGCCCAGAGCTTAATTTAAATGTTTTTCTGAACGGGGCACAAGCAGAAGTTTAAGCACATCCAGGCAAAAACTGTGCAGAGGCAGACCACAGCCCAGCTTCCTCCTGTGAGCAGGGAGCTGCCCTGCAAAGAGGCAAACAAGAGGAATATTAGGAATATTCCTACAGCCCACAAAACTGCAGCACACAGATTAAACATGCGTGCAAAAACACAGGCTGTTCTCAGGACGCACCTCAACCAATTTTCTTTCCAACACTTCAGCATCAGGTTCTGCTGTTCCAGGTTTGAATCAATAAGAACAGGGGCCAATTCCAGTGCGATCAATTCCTTTCCAAATGACGAGTGCAGCAGCAGGATGGCACATCCCATCACTTGCCAGAGATTCAGTGACTGACCCACCACTTCTTTATTTAATACTTTGTCAGCTCAAACCCAAAAGACCTCACAGAACCCTGCTGCTTTGCTGGTGCTGCTGGAAAAGAGCCTGGAGAGAGCACAGAGAGATGATAGCAAATTAAACCTCCATTTGGAGGACCTGCCCCTGGATCTCACTCAAACTTGGAGGGACTCACTGCAGGCTGGGAGCAGGGAGGTTTCTCAGTCCCCCAGGGAGGTGACACAGCCTGAGCTCACATTTTGCTTTTTCCCAACCATTTTTAAACCTGCATTAAACCATCACAAGTATCCACAGCCTCAGGCATGAGAGGGTGCCAGCAGAAAACAGCAGCTCGATCTGGCTGCAGGGGGATATCAACACTGTCAGAGGATGCCAACACTCTGCCAACACTGCTGAAAGAGACCCCTCCATCCCACTGGGGTGACTTGGTACCTACACTGCCTTCAGTTCCCCTGGCTGGTAGGTAGGAAACATATCCTTTTCTTCTTCAAATGACCTTAGCTCCAGCCTGGCTGTGTGCAGGGGAAGGGGGTTAATTGAAAAGCAACATGTGCCTGGCTCCTCGGCTCGCTCAGGGCACTGCCTCCCGGCTGGCACACAGCTACTGGCAACCAGGCTGCTTCCCCTGGAAGATCCCTGCCCTCGATTGCTGGGGAGACCTGGCTGAGCCCATCATCCATTGCACACCCTACCTGGTTAAGCAGCCTTTGCATTTGCTAAGTAAAGCAATAATAATAATAATAATAATAATGAAACCTGGGAAACTTGGCTAAATCATCCTAAGAAGCTTATTCCAGGCTGTGCCGATTACAGCATCCCAGCGCACCCCCGGCCCCGCTGCTCCTCTGCATGAATAATGTCTGAGGTTATCTGTGCTCCAACAACCTGCTAACAACCATCATTGGACCAGATCTAACCAGCAATTACCAGCTGCGAACGAAATCGCTGCGGTAAAATACAACCCACACTCTATTACGGCGCAGACACAAACAAACCCTTGCAGAAAGGCAGGCAAAGGCCAAATGCCAGCGAGGAAGAGGCTTCTCCCCTCAAATTATTGCTTAAGGTTCCCAGAGACCTTATGAAACAGTCAACTAGTGACATCTTCCTGGCCAGCACTTTGCTACCTGCAGATGGACCTGCAAGGGAGCTTCCAGGAGGAGGTAGGGAGGCATCTGCTCCCCCTGCATCTTCAGTGCCGTTCAGGAGGGGCCCAGAAATAGCTCTGCTTTTGGTAGGGGCTGATGTTCAATGTGTAGCATATGCTGCCATTTCGACGTGGGTCCCAAAATAGTTTGGTGTTTTGTTTTGTAATTTTAATGCACTGCTTTTTGGGAGTCCTGGGAAACATCTGCCCTGCTGTTCAGGGAGGGACGTGCTGTGCATGTCTTGACACTCCATTTCCAACCCACCAGGCACCTGCAAATCAACTAGAGGAGAGAATCAGCTGCTGCAAAGATCAGCTGTACTGAGCACATTGGAAACACACAGGGATTCATGAGGGGTGGGTCTGTGCAGAGGGCGACCTGCAGGAAAATCCAACCCAATGGTGCCCAAGAGGAGGGTGACATCCCATTTTGGGGCATAACACTGTCCAGGGACCAGTCCTCAGGGGCATTTCTCAGGAATAAGCCTTTTGTGGCTTTTTCCTCGTGGTCTGTGGGTTCTTCCCACCTCCAGAGCCTTGGAAGGTGTTTGCCACCACAAGGCCAAGCAGAGCCACCCTCTTGCATCGCTCTGGCTCAGATTGTTATGTGCCTGTAAGCTAAACCCAGACCCCCTCCCTTGCAGTCAACGGAGGGGAGAGTTCTGTGTAGCATCAACTCTTATTAAACTAATTTTATCTGCTCTCAGTGCCTCTCCAAGCTGGAGTAAATGTCCTCTGAGATTACCCAGCTGACTTGTCTTAGTAGTTTTACCCTGCTTTTACCTCTTCCCGATTGTCTCCCAGGTTCTGAAGGATGACAACATCCCTCCTCAAGACTTCCCAGACAAGCAGGGGCAAAGCCAGACGTTTATTCTGCAGCAGCACCTTCTCTCCTGGTGGCTGGGACATGATGTTGGCCTGGGGAGCTGCAGTGGGGCTGGGCTGCACTGCCTCCACCACAACCCAGCTCTTCCAACTCCCTGACTGTCCAAAACCAGAGGTAACAGCAGCATTTAGGGCCTGGCCCTGTTGCCATAGAAATGGAGAGACTTTCTGCTCACATTTTGGTGAGAAGAGGCATTTCAGGGGCCACGACAGAGTCCGGAGTTAACTCGGGGAAGCCGAGTGAGGGCAGAAAGGAGATGAGATTCAGGGAGGCACCAGGGTTGGGAGGGGAGCCGCTCCCTCCCCACGCTCCGAGAATCCGGAGCTGGATGCGGGCGGAGGGAACAGCCACCAACAAACAGGCAGCACCGAGACAGGGAGCTCTGGGGATTCGTGACATAACATCTCGGGTTTGCAGTATTAAAGAGCAATTTGGCTGCATTAAGAGAGCGTTCTAGCGGCTCCTCTCCCACATGCGCATCAGGCTAAGGACATCCTGTCAAAAGCGATCTACCCGAAGCCCCTGTGTACCTGTCACAGCTCTGTCCTGCCTGCTGCTCCTCCCATGGCTGCGACTTCTCCTGCCCGTCCCTGGATCGTGAGGCTCAACACGAGCTGCCAGGGAATGGTTCCCTGTGGCTGCCAGGGCGTTTTCCCGGCGCCGTCCCTAAATCCCAGCATCGTGCCCGCTCTGCAAAAAAAAAAGCAACACAAAGGAAAGAGCGAGGAGAAAGGTAAATCTGTTCCCAGCAGGGGCAAAAAGCTGCAGCTTCCCTGAGCTGGGCAGGGCGAAGTGTTTTGTGGAATAAAACCCCTCTAATCCAGTGAGGTTCTAGAGAGGGACGTTTATTCCGGGCGCGTGGGGGATCGCTCCTCCAAGAACATGCGCCCCTGGTTGGGTTAACAAAGGGTTTATATGCAAGGAAGTGATACAGATTCATTTTTCTTTTATGCATAAACATTATTTCCTTAGAGAAGGAGGGGTTATCATAATGAGTCTCAGGAACTGATTTCCATTTTCTCCTCCCCGTGCTGCTGCTTCTTGTGCCTGTGCTGTTCCTCCTGGGAATTCAGGGCAGGGGTCCCTGGGGGTCTTTAGGGATGAAGTAATGAGTCTTCCTCCTGTGAACTTTTTACCTTTTGCTCAAAACTGGTCCAAACCAGTCTTGTTGGCAACTGTAGCTGGTCTAATTGGACTTATCTTGTCCTTTTGACATGTTTTCTGATTTATCATGGGGTATCCTGGATGTTTTAGTTGGTCCAAGAAGCTTTGGGCCTCTTGGTGTGGCCCTTTCCAGGACACAGTGTGAGTTTTGCTGCAGTGTTTCATACTACTGAGCAAATTCTAGGATAAGTATAAAAGCACAGAAAATAAGCATCATTATAAGCCCTGGGTGAAAAACCATAAACAAAAGGAGCATAAGTAAACAAAATAAGCATCATAAGTCCTAAGTGAAATAAACCCAGGTTCCCCCTTCCCTTCCCCCTCCTCAGAAGTCACACCTGTTTTTGGCACCGCAGAGCCTGTGGCTGTAGCTGCCGGCTGGGGAGGCAGCGGGGTGGAGTGTGCGGAGCCCTTCCCGGGGCAGGCAGGAGCAGCTGGGGCAAGGAAACCCCCCCAGTGCCCTGGCAAGAGGCTCCAGCAGCACCTGCAGGGCGAGCAGGGAGGGAATTGAGGCACAGCCGAGACGAGTGGACCGAGTCCTGCCTGGAGAGCAGCTCTCCAGGTGGCCCTGAGCGAGGCGAGCCAGCCTGCAGCATCCTCTCCTCTCCAATCTGAGCCATCTGACCTTATGTCAGGACAAAATTCCATCCCGCTCTAGGGAAGCCCACGAGTTTTCCAGCTCAGGGGGAGAACGAGGGAAAACAAACGTGCCCAAGCAAAGGAGAGCCACCAGCTGAAAACGAGGGGAGATGGAGGGAGAGGTGGACAGGTACGGGGCACTCCTCAAAATAAACTGAAATGATACCCATTGCGGGGGGGGCACCTTCCAGGTCATTAAGCAGCCAGAGGAGTCACTAGATGGCCCTGCTAGTCCTGTTCATCTGATCACAGTGATGGATATTAAGAGCTCCTAGTTTGGCTGCTCTGCAGGCTTTTGGAAACTGGGAGATCTGCTCTGAGTCTCCTTCTGCGAGGAAAGGCCTCCCCAGGAGAGCACGGCAGCCAGGTGGCACCTTGGCTGGCACGTGGAGGGGAATCCCCATGCCACCTGGCACCTCTGGGCCTCCCCAGGCAGATGAGTGGTCCTTCCCAGTCCCACCACGACCCGGGTGTTCCCCTCCCTTCCTGAGAGCAGCTCTGCCTGCCAGAGATGCTGCAGGTCTCTGCCTCAGCGTGGTCGTGTTGACAGTGACGGGTGTAAGAGCCAGGGAACCACATTAATGAACATGGTGTTGCTGGATAATCATGACATTAGCATTATTGGATTAGAACATTTGCATAATTTGGGCACGAGCTGCTACCTGCATCAAGACATATGTTTACATGAATTTACATCCCAATGAAGCTCATCTGGCTGCGTCCTCAGCAGGTTTCTGAGTGACCAGCCATGGTCATTGGCAGCTCAACCCCAAAGACCATCTCCTGCTCTCAGGCACAATCCCAGACCACTCAGATGCCAAGAAACAGGAAAGTTCTCCCTCCTCCTGGTGTTACTCACACAGGGTGCACCTCTCTTGCCAAGGTCAGGAGCCTCAGGATTGTGGTCACCCAGGCTGAAGCTGTCCCCTTTCCAGTTCCCACAAATTCTTGCTGCCTCCCAACAGCCCAGCTCCCAGGGCCCAGGATAACCGGGCAGTTAAGTCCATCCTACTCACAGCTGTGAAAAGAGATCAATAAAACACTCCCAGCATGGCTGCAAAGCTCAGAATTTAAGAGGCTAATAAAGGGAACCCAGAATGAACTCCTTTTGCTGTCTTTTCTTTTAATATCACGTGATCTTTGATTCAATTATTTGCTTTTATAGAAAGGGGGAGTGAGATTCAATTACTTGATTCCTGATTCCTTAACATAGAAATATGGACTCTGCAACCACAGCCCACGGAAAGGCAAAACTCCCTTCAAAGCCACACCACAACAATTTGGTGGCAACATCAGATTTATGTGGCTGTGAGAAATAAGCAGTTTCCCCTCCTGGTTTGCACGGCTGAACCTGCTCCAGCATTAAATACAGTCCTACCTGAGCCCAAAGCCCTGCAGCCCACCCACAAAATGACAGGGTAAGAGGTGCTTGGCAGCAGCTGCCTGGCCTGCACGGCCCTGAGTGCTTCCCTAAGGTAGAGCTGCTCAGGGAGTCAGCACAACCCCGGGAATGATGAGTTGGGAGGGACCAGGAGAGGCACAGAAATTGCTGCTGTGCTCCTTCTAAATGCTGGCATCAAAACAGACATCAGGACCGGCCCAGGGGTGTCCAAACCATTTCCATCAAGAGCCAGAGTAACCACAGACCTCACTGGCACTGAAAGCTTTGCAAATTATAGGGATTTACCTCCCGGTGCTGGCCTGCAAGACACAAAGAGCTAAACCCCAAAGTGCCCTTGGGATTAAACATGCCTGAAGCCATCAGTGGCAATGAGAGGAGCAAATCCTGCAGGGAGCAGGCTGGGAAGTTTGCTGGGATGCTGGGAGCTGGAGCAGCCTCCTCTCCCCTCAGCTGGTGCACACAACCATGCTGCCACATCAGTAAAAGCTCTGCTCACACAAATCCAGCTGGTATTTTCAGGGTCTGTTTACCCAAACCAAGCCACATCCACTTGGTTTCTTGCCGCTTCCTGCAGTTGAAGAAACTGCACAGAAAAGAAGCATTAAGGAGAGTGTTGCTGCATTACAGAGGAAGGTGAGGATGGTGAGGAAGGCAGCCTGTCCCTGCCCTGCTTGGCTCCAACCCACCACCTCTACCACTGAGCTTCAAAGCCTGACATTTAGCACTTCTCTGCTTTAATCACTTAGACTATTAAATGGGGACATTTTGACTTGTAAAAGCCACGTCAGGACCCTTGGCAGAAGGCAGCAGAGAAGCGCCCAGTGGCTTTGGAAAACTTTTATCTTTAAGTGGCACGAATTGTATTTCGCTCCAAAGCCGTGCTCAGTTCCCTCGTCTGGAAACTTTTGGACTCACAAAGCACATGAAAAAACAGAAACAACCTGTCAGAGAGGCCAGAAGGGCTCCCACCTCAGTGGGAGGGACAGCTCCACCATTTCTGGCTGAAAAGATCCTACTTGGAGGAAGAACGTGTTTGCAGATGATTGTGTCATTAGGTGCCAAAGCCAACTGCTAATGCCTAATGATTCCATGTCAGAAGCAATGAAGGCAGGAGCCCAACACGGTGGCAGCAGCAGGAGGAGGGGCTGTGCTGGGGCATTGCTGGCTCTGGGCTTGGGCAGGGGCAGAGCACTTGCATTATTTATGACCACATAGATGGGACGCTGAATGGAGACCCTCTGATCAGCCCGGGGCTCTCGGTGTGGCTCACAGCTGGAGGCAGCAGATAACAGGAGAAAATTAAACCCCTCTTCCTCTCTCCCCTCACCTCTCTAGTGGGGCTGCCTCAGGAAAGAGGAAGGAGAGAGGAAAGAAAGCCCAATAAATGAGATCGGCTGCTGTACAACAACCTCTGGCCCTGAGTCTCCTCCTGCCTTCGCTGGGGTTGTTGGAGCTCCAGCAAGAGCTGTTGGGAAGAGCCTGGGGGATGCGGGATGTAGGGATGCAGGATGAGTGATGTGGGGATGCAGGATGAGGGATGCAGGGATGCAGGATGAGGGATGCAGGGATGCAGGATGAGGGATGCAGGGATGCAGGATGAGGGATGCAGGGATGCAGGATGAGGGATGCAGGGATGCAGGATGAGGGAGGTAGGGATGCAGGATGAGGGAGGTAGGGATGCAGGATGAGAGAGGTAGGGATGCAGGATGAGAGAGGTAGGGAGGGAGGATGAGGGATGCAGGATGAGGGAGGTAGGGATGCAGGATGAGAGACGGAGCCCCCAAGAGCCCAGGGAGTGAGGCAGGTGTGGTTTCCAGCCAGGGTGGAGCAAGCCCAGCCCAGTTCAGTTCACAGCTCCAGTCCTGTGCTGTCTGGCTGTCCTGGCATGGTGGCTCACTGACCTTGCCCAAGGTGGGGCTGATATCCCTGGGGCATCCTTGTCATGCTCCCCCATGGAACAAAACCCCTTTTCTGCCTCTCCCACACGCTGGTGTCTCACCCACCTCCTGAATACATCCCTGTGGGACTGAGCCCATGCTGCAAAAATCAGATTCCCGTGCTCTTCCTGCTCCACAGAGGTCATGAAAAAGGCTGCATCTGATTTCTCCCCTCCCAGTCCTTTCACCCTCCTTTCCCTGTCTTTGAGGAACAGATGCACCCATTCATAACCATGCAAAAGAAAGTGCCTGTTTGCCTTTCCAACCACAGTGCAGCTGGTAAAGCACAGGAGGGAAAATGATGTTTTGTATGAATACAGAAATTATCTGCACTGATCTTATTACACTTGAATGGGGAAGCGACAGGAAAAGAAAAGATGAAAGCAACAGGCATTGTTTGGGCTGCACCAACACAGCAGCATTATTGTTTATCCTCTCCGACCACTCCATCATCCTAATCCCACAGTGACAGGTCAGCAAAAATGATCTGCTAAATAGCATCATCCAGGGGCTGCCAAAGTGAACCCAGGCAGGATGCAAAGCTGGCCAGGCAGTGTCTGGGGGACAGCAGCACCTCTGTTTTGTGGAATCAAACCCCTCTAATCCAGTGAGGTTCTAGAGAGGGACGTTTATTCCGGGCGCGTGGGGGATCGCTCCTCCAAGAACATGCCCCCCTGGTTGGGTTAACAAAGGGTTTATATGCAAGGAAGTGATACAGATTCATTTTTCTTTTATGCATAAACATTATTTCCTTAGAGAAGGAGGGGTTATTATAATGAGTCTCAGGAACTGATTTCCATTTTCTCCTCCCCGTGCTGCTGCTTCTTGTGCCTGTGCTGTTCCTCCTGGGAATTCGGGGCAGGGGTCCCTGGGGGTCTTTAGGGATGAAATAAAGTGTCTTCCTCCTGTGAACTTTTTACTTTTTGCTCAAAACTGGTCCAAACCAGTCTTGTTGGCAACTGTAGCTGGTCTAATTGGACTTATCTTGTTCTTTTGACATGTTTTCTGATTTATCGTGGGGTATCCTGGCTGTTTTCATTGGTCTAAGAAGTTCTGGGCCTCTTGGCATGGCCCTTTCAAGGACACTGTGTGAGTCTTGTTACAGTGAATTTCATTCTATTAAGCAAATTCTAGGATAAGTATAAAAGCATAGAAAATAAGCATTATACTAAGTCTTAGGTAAATAAGCATAAACAAAATGAGCATAAACAAACAAAATAAATAAGCATCATAAATCCCAAGTGAAATAAACACAGGTTTTCTCTTCCCCTTATCACCTGGGGATGTCTCACACCTGCAATTCCCAGGCAGGTCCAGGCCAAGCACCCCGGAACTCGCCAACGTTATCAGTGTTAAAAGAGATTCGTGTTGTGCCGGTGCCAGTTGGCATCAGAGCGCTGGAATGTGCTCTGAGGCAGAGATGGGAACAAAGGCTCAGTAACTCCCTTCACCCTCACATGAATAAATCCCCCGAGCCCACCACAGAGCTGTGCAAGAGGGGGCACACAGGGCAGAAGGCTCCTCCAAGCCCTGGGGAGCATCATCTCTTACACAGGATCAACACTTGTGGCTCCACGTGGGCTCAGCACCTTTCCTGGAGCCCTGACCCACACCCAGGCAGCACTGGAAGCTCTGCAGAGAAGCACAAGCAGCTCACTGCAACCCAACACGGGGCAACCAGCGCGTTCAGCCCTTGGAGAGGGGCTGGATTTGCATCCTGGCCCTGTGGCTGAGTCCTCTGCAGGGGATGGAGCTTGTCTTCCCTCCCCAACCTTCCTCCAGCTCAGCAGGGAGAGCACCCTGCCCTGCTTCTAAAACCTCCATGAGGCAAAGGCTCTGGGAGAACAGGGATCACAAAACATGATTAGACACAGTAAATCCACCACACGCCACTTCATTGAAGCAGCTTTGCAAACCCTTGGCCTTCAATGCCAAGATGCCCAGGGTGGTCCTCAGCTCCTCCCCGGAGCTGCAGCATCTGCTCAGCCCAGGTGACAACAGCCAATTCCTCATGCTACAGGCAACATAACAGCTCCAGCAAGGACAGAAAAACAATCACGAGGTGGAAATTCAAACAGAACACAAGTCACCCGCTATCAAAACGAGGGAAATTTGTCAAGTTTCCTACTTAGCACTTACTACATCAAGGCTGCTCAATGATGCTAATTAAACAGGTACCTCCCAGACACAGCCAGAAAGATTTACATCCCTAATTTGCATTTCTCAGTTTATTCTTCTTCCCTCCGAGGCACCGTTTTAACAGCCATGGTGTGATTGCTTGGATGAGTTTAATTTTGCACGAGTGTCATTTGAAGATGAAGGTGTGTCCTGTCAGCAGCTCAAGGATTGCTCACCCAGGGCCCAGCTCCTGCCCCCTGCTCTCCCTCAGGGGGGCTCAGCTGTTCACCGAGATTTTCTTGGTCTCTTGGGCTTGCCTTCACCTGCTGAGAAATAAATAATACCAGGCTCAGCTGCTCTCAGTGATCCAGCTGCTCTCCCCATATTGGGGCTGGGTATGGATCAGCCTGGAGACCCTTTTGGGGGTGGATGAGCCTCAGAATCATCCAGCACCAGCAGCTGAGCTGGGGGATGTGGTGCAGGGTTGTTATTATAAAGCAGGAACCAGACTGAGATGTTCCCTCTCCATCCAGCTCCCAAATCCAGTCCCAAAAACTGAACCCAGAATGTAGCTGCTGCAGGGCAGCTCCCACAAGAGAGGTTGCTCTGATGGGATGGGACAGGATAGCTGGAAGGGAGGGACATGACTGCAAATAATTAAAAGCAGCCACAGTTTGGTGATAATTAGTCAGAGCTACCTCTGAAATCAGAAATCAGTCCCACTCGGGGGGGGGGGGGGTGTCTCTGCCAGCACCCCTTGCCCAGACAGCCCTGACAAGGCTCTGATTATCAGCAAGTCACCAGCCTGATAATAAGTGCTTCAAGTGATTAGGCTGGGAGGAGAACTGATGAGAAAGGGAGGTGGTGACGCCTGTTTGCCGCATTGGGTCAACTCCAGAGTAACCTGGGAGAAGATGACATGCAGCATCCTGTTCCCATCCCTGCTGCCACGGAATAAACAGCCAGATCCTCATCTCATGCCCCCCAGGCACTGCAGGCATTTCCAGGGCTCCCTGAGCATCCTGCTAATAAGAGGCGTGGGCAGGAAGGAATCTGAACAAGCAGCTCAAGAGGAAAGTTTCCCAAAAGATGTTCACCCATCACCAGCCATCCCGTGCCTGCTGAAAGCCTCATTATGTGATTGCAGCACCAACCCTTCAGAAACCTTCCCTGAAGTCTCCATCAATCACACCCACCTGCAGAACAAGGTGCTGTGGTCAGAAGAGCAGCCTCCAGCAGGGAGGGGAACAGCGATGCCCGGTGAGGCATCGCTGCCAGCAGCCCTCCCACCTTGAGGGAATCATCTTCTGGGAGGGCAGGGGAGCTACTGCTGCCAAGTTTTATTTTCCAAATGAACTCTGCCATTTCGTGTCACTGTCCAAGCTCTCCAGCTGACTTTTCCAGAGCCTGTGCTGTCCAGTTCAGCAGTGCCCACAAACACATGTCTGAGCACCAGCTGGCACCCATTTGCTTTGGCTACGTTGAACGTACAGATGGCCCTCACAGAGGAAGCATTTCCTTTCCCCTCTAAAATACAGCTGTAAAAATAAAAAAAAAGTGGAAACTAACTCATGGCCACTGGTTTTGCCTGAGAGAGATGCCAGGGCCGACTCTCCCGTGGAGTGGTGGTTGTCATGGCAAGCGGAGCGGGGAAGGACCGACGTGAGAGGTGGCGAGTCCTTGACATGCTCCATCCTTGGCCTGATGGCAGCTCCCCAGCAGAACAATCCCACCAGCAATTACTGAGGTGCTTCTAAAATGAGAGAAGCAAAAACAGATTAAAAAGCCATTTGAAACCTTGAAGCAGAACACGCAGTGGAAGGGAACAGGGAGCAGCCAGGGCTGCACGTGCTCGGAGGACAACGTGGGGATGCTCCTCAAGGAGGCAAAGTCAAATGGACCTCCAGGCTCCAACCAGAGCGAGTGGAGAGCCTGGGGAGGCCGTGGGGATGGCACTCCACAGGCAGACAATCCCTGCTGCTTTATGTCTCGTGGCTGCAGCATGGAAAACCTTCCCTGGGTGGGGGGTTGAGGAGCAGACCTGTGGCCCCTGCCATCAGCACGAGGTACTGAAGAGGGGCAAGACAAAAGGCGACTTTCAAGTACAGAATTCAATTACAGCCACATGAATCACTGGCTGCATTCTTTTCTTTCCCTGCTGGAGCCAGCCCAAGGATTTGGAGAGGATCTGCAACCTGGGAATGGGAAAAAAAAAAACCCCAAACTTTTTACTGTTTCAAGAACGGCAAGAAATTGTTACTAAGTGAAAGCTTTATTGTTTCCAGTAGTAAAACAGTACATCAAAGTTGTAAGGGATGGAGAACAAAAAAATAATAAACACAAATGACCAGAGCAGACTGAGCACATTCACTGAGCCTTTCTTGCCCACATGGAGCCAACTGAAAATACAGTCAACTCATGCAGGTTTAGGATAATATCGCAACAAAAGCTACAAAACACAACAAAGAGTGACACCACAGAGGGAAAAGTGGGTTTTAATAGAAAATAGTGCACAGAGCTGCCAATGTTCCTCTACCACATTCAGATGTGCCTGGATCACATTCTCCAGGGCCAGGTCCTTCCCTTGACCCAAGAAGAGTCTTTCCATAGATGATTGAACAGTTCTGGTTCCAACTCAGGTGGAATTACCCCCCCCAGAGTTACAATATAGAGGTGAGAAAGGAAGGTTTCCAGTCTGTTACCACAGCAGTCCCAAAGTTATCTCAGGGTGTTTTTACAAAACCTGCTCTCGGTGAAAAAATCAAGCTCATGCCTCCAAGTGGCACGGCAAGGCAGGGAGGACGGGCGGGTTCTTGTGTGGTAAGTGGCTGTGGGGAGCAGGAATGGGAGTGGAAACACGACTGACCTGCCCGCACCGCCCAGGAATGAAGCGCGAGGAACACAAGGGGTTAGAAAGGACACATTCAATCTTAAAAACCCTTCCCAACTCAGTGTAGGGTTTTCAAAGAGAAAGTCACAGGTTTAAAGAAAATAGAGTCAATTCGGAATTGTCTTTTTGCTTTTCTGCTATAGAACTAACTTGGGCTGGCAGGCCAGGCTGTCTGAGGCACCGCAGTAACGAGAGCGTGAGCAAGACGAGCCTCACTTGAACTGTCAAAAGCTTCAAGGCAGAACAGGATCTTTTTGGTGGCAAAACACTTCTGAAACTGAAGACCCTACAGCTCTCAGAAGAAACAGCATGACTCTGGCTCTGAAATCATACCAGCACTTCAGCAAAAGCTGACATTTGGAGTTGCTTCTTCAGAAATAGCTGGTAATTTTGGCATTACCCCTTCCAGAGATGCAGCTGGTTGAGTCTCAATGACCAGGTTAACAAGACAGACCATGCCATAAAACATCCCCCAGTGGAGAAAAACCTCATCCCCTGCTCTCTCCAACACTGATGTTGTGGAGCCCACATTCAGTGGTTTCTTTCTCTGCCATCCCACACGGCCCAAAGGTTTTGTTTTCATTTGTAAAAGGGCAAAAACAGATCAGAGAGGAAGAGCTGGAAGCATTTTCCCAGCAACCTGCCATAGCACATTAACTGGAAAAGCAGCAGGGGAATGGTCCTCTGCTGGACCATGGTCATTTAAAAGGAAAGCCAAGGATTGATTTCTGATCTCCTGCTAGTGTGTTCCAGCACCCAATCTCATTTATCTTCATACTGCAGCCATTTGTAAGAGCATATACTACATGCACACAAAGTGCCCAGCAGCAAAGGAGAACAGAAGAGTAATAACCAAGGGAAAAAACCTGACATTAATGGGCACAAATTGCCTCTAACTCCATAATTTCAGAGGCAACTTTTTGGAATCCTTTGTTTCTTCATAATAGACAGGTCTGCTCCAAAGCATTTAATAAAATCCACTGACTCCTACCAGCCTACTGTGGGTATTGTTCAGGTCTTCAAATATCTAATTGCTCTAGAGATGTCAGGTAATTTGATTTTTCTCATTTGTCAGGACTTAGAGGGAAATTGTCTGTCCCAGAGAATAAGCAGGATCAGGGCATGCAGTTTTCAACAGCCTGACTCACGATGACACCATCACAGCCAGCCAGATGCTCAAGACTCGCAGGAAAAAAGTAAAAGAAAGGCCCCCTTTGCTCGTGCAGGAGATGACAAGGTGTGCACGTGGGAGGAGAATCTGCAGAGCTTCACAAGATAAAGCAACTTGAAAGCTTTTGTCCAATTTGGGTATGCAAAGGCCGTGGAGTGAGGGGTGCTCTCCCACCAGCAGCTGCAGCAACCACACGCTGTGAGCCCACTGCCAGAGGATCAGCCTCCCACTGCACACACAGCCCAGGGCACAGACAGGAGCACCAAAAACCTTCCCAGCAGACTCCTCTGAGTGTTCCTTGACTTACTGCAGGGGCTCCCTGAGCAGACAGCCCTGTCCCAGAGAGGGACTGCAGGGGAGGTGAACTGGACCTCAGCTTCACTGGCTCATCCCACCAAACTCATCCCAACTCCAACCAGAACGACAAGGACAAGAGGCACAGGGGGTGACACCCTGAACAACAAGGACAAGAGGCACAGGGGGTGACACCCTGAACGACAAGGACAAGAGGCACAGGGGGTGACACCCTGAACAACAAGGACAAGAGGCACAGGGGGTGACACCCTGAACGACAAGGACAAGAGGCACAGGGGGTGACACCCTGAACGACAAGGACAAGAGGCACAGGGGGTGACACCCTGCCCATGAGAGTCAAGTGCAAATCAGAGCCCCAGTCTCACTGCTGGTGTTCACAGAGGGAATTCCACCCCTGGGCTGAGAAACAGGAGAAGGGCTGTGGTCTCCTCACAACAGGGCCATAGTGGTGAATTCCCCTTTTTTCCTGAAGATTTCAGAGGCAAAGACAGGAGTTGAACCCAGGGCTGGGCTTGGCAAGCCAGGAACAGCAGGGGTGTCACCTCCAGTGGGCACTTTGTGTGTCCTTTCCAGCAAACACAGGTCCAGACCCCATGGCAGCACCACACAGCAGGGCCACCCCTCCCCAAGCAGCACCCCAAAGTGGTGCCAGTCAGCAGGAGAGGAGAGCAGCCCCAGAACAGGTCAGGGAGGACAGGCAGCTGCTTCCCCAGGTGTCTTCGTGTTGCTAATGCCTGTGGAAGAGCTGGAATCATAAAGTCACCACGGGCAGCAGTTGTTGTCTGGAGCGAGGTCCAAGGAGCGGGCAAGGGGTGAGTGTTGGATCCAGGCAAAGCAGCTCCAGCTCCACCTCTGTCAGCGTCGTCTCCGGGTGTGGCCACTCCCTTTGCCTTCAAAACACACAAAGGCAGAAGTTTTGTTTGGAAAGCAGCGAAGGGGAGAGACTCCACAAAGTTATTTTCTATTGCTTTTGCATGCTCAGTGCCTTTTTAAGAGCTTCCTACAAATAATAGAGAGAACATCTATGCATCATTAGTCCACACTGTCAGCAGTAAGGGACCATTAAATTTGATTAAAGAAAGAAAAGGCAGGGGAAAGAAATGTGGGATGAAGGAGGAAGAGAGAGTTGTGCTGCTGGAACTGGTCCTCTGGTATGTGTGTCCCTCAAAGGGCCAGGTCAGACAGAAAGCCAAACCAGGAAATAAGAGACAATACCTTTAAGATTAGAAGACAGAGAATTGAACCAATAATTGAACCCTGTATGAAACTGGGACTGAACAAAGCTCAAAGCAAAGCTCTCACGGGTTTCCACTCCAGATGACAGAGCAGATCTTGGCTCTGCCACCCTCCATGTGCCTGGGCTGGGGATGGGCACAGGGCAGCCCTGCCACTGAAGGCACTCGGGCACATGGACCAACCAAACCCGAGCTGATCCCAGCAGCACCCCTGGCAAAGCTCAGGCTCTGCTGGGACACCCTGCCTGTCCTCCTGGAGGAGGGACAGGGCAGTCACTGCCTGCATGTGACACCTTCAAGGCACAAGGAGTCGCACAAATCCCTCCCACCAGCTGCTGCCTGACATCCCAGCTGAAACCCAACCTCCCGAGCCATCAACTTCCCAGCGTGTTCACAAAGACTCCAAAATCCAGACTTTGAACTTCTCTGTCACTGCCTTCCCCTGCTCTTTCCTTCGTGCTTTGGTTTGAAGGAGGACACCAACACCCTCGGTGCTTTGTGCGAAACGCTGGATGGAAAGTTGGAAGCAGGAGGAGTAAAACGTATTGCAAAGGGCAGAGAAGAAGTCCAAGAGGTGGGGGCAGGAGGCCAGACAGGCTGTTTGATCAAAGACCAAAGAACAGACCTCTGCAGGGTGAAGGGAGGCACAAAAAGAGGAGCTTCGTCTTCAGCAGCAGACTTGTTTCCAGATATATCGAGTGAAAGAGGCAAGAGGATGAATCTTTGTCAACGCTCTATTTTCAAGGAAAAAGCCTTCAATTTAAAACTCCATAAAGAATTACAGAAATAGGGAAAGTAATTTATTTTTTAGTTACCCCAGCCTTTATTCACTTAACTTCAAGGCGGGCTTGAAAGAGCTGAAAATGTTTTGGTTCTCCCGCTTGAAGATGAAAATATTTTAATTCCCTAAAACACGGGAGGGGGCACAGCTTCTCCCGAGGTTCCTATTTACAAACACATTGTATCTGGAATGCAAACCCTGAATCATTTCCTAACGCTGCCCCTACCCAAAGACATGTTTTATTTATAAATCCAGCAGGACCATCCTGCCTGCTCTGCGGTACCGATACGAGGAGGCAGAAACAGCCCAAAGCTGCTCAGCCATGAAGGCACAATCCAATTTTTTTTTTTCACTTTGTGGAAGACACACAACTCATCCTCCTTGGGCAGCAGGAAAAGTCAATCCCATGGCAGTGGCAGCAAGCTCAGAGCAAACGGGGGCGAAGGATGGGACCCAAAGAGTCACGAGGCAGCCAGTGGAGGAGGCAGAGGCTTGGAGGGGAGAGATTGGGTGTGGGCAAGGGTCTCTCCTCCACATCTGACTCCCTTGTCCTTCCTAACCTGTGTCCAAAGTGCAGGCAGAGGCTGAAGGCAGAGGGAGGAAGAGGAGGGGTTCCCCACCTCCTTTTCCACCCCACTGCAAAGCCAGGCTGGAAGGCAACACTGTGTGGCTGTGGATAACGTCTGAAAACACTGAAGCAGCTTTCCCACCAAGCACAGGGAAACAAAAGTCAACTCCCCAAAGGCTGTCATGAAGAAAGTCATTATAGAAATTACTATCCCATTTAGAGCCTAATTACTGTTAGGACAGTTTTCTTTTCTATGTGGAATGGAGTAGTCAGACCCACTGAAGCAAAGTGTTACCTCCTCGTCATCCCTGAGGGAGCAAAACAGACAGCTGAGAAACAGAATGGAGGGGAAAATAGAAGTTAATGCTTTAACTTCAAAGATGCCCTGAGAATTTCCTGCCCCCAAAATAATGCCAAATGGCTCTGCCTGTCTCATGTATTAACAGCTTGCATATTTATGAGAGAAGTGGATGCATTCCTCAGCTGGGGAGGCATGAGCCACGGAGTGACACCACCTCATCTCTAAACCCAGCCAATTCCTGAAGGACAGGGCATAAATCTCCTCAAATTAAGACAGCTGAAAGCAGCATTCCCTGTGCCTCTCCCGAAGTTCCAGGCCCTTTTCTCAGCTCTGCTCAGCCTCTCCCAGCAGAGCAGCCACAAAGCAGCCAAAGGGAGGTACCCAGGAGCTTCAGCACCCTGAGAGAAGGTCCAGGCTGGACCCGCTGACATCTGGGGTCATTCCAGCAGGTCTCACCCCGTGACTGCGACCCACAACATTTCTTACACCCCACCAGGCTCTGCTCTCCCAGCCTCAGCCCCACCACTGTTTAACGTGGCTCTGCTTCCCTGCCAGCTGCTGTGCTGCTCTTTAATGATTTAGACACCACACTGGCAAGCGAACAGAGATGGGGACGCTGTGATTGGCACTCAGGTGGATGCTACTCACTCATCAGCTTCTCCTGGGGCTGTTTCTCCAATCTCCTGTTTTCAGCAGAAATCAGAGCTCTCTCCAGCCCCACAGCCCATGTCAAGCTCGTTCACCATTCCCTCCCAACAAGGAGACCCGTGGAACAGCAAACAGGATTGGCCCAATTCTGGGAGAAGATCCTCAGAAGACACTGAGGACCCCCTTGACTGGGACCCATCAACGCAGAACTCGCTGCCGGTCTGAGAAGAGATGCCTTAATTTACCCCCTGCAGCAGCCCAAGCTCAAACATGTTATGTCCATTAAAAGCTCTCCATGGGCTTCTGAAAACCACTGTAAGATATTGATTGTTTCTTCATTTCACTCTGTTTAAGATTCCCTTTCCTTAATCAAAATGTCACAATCAACTGGAGTGAGGATTTTGCTCTCTTTTAACTGAGGCATCTCTTAACATCAGAACAAGGTGAGTCACCTCTCCTAGCTGGGAGCAAGTAAGGGGGAAAAGGAAGATTGTGCTTCTTCCCCATGTGCAAATTTAATTTTCTTTAGGATAAAACATTCTTCAGGGAAAGGAGCGTGTGACCTTCCTCTTGAAAGCGATCACGTCACAGCAGGCACCTCCAGGAACTGGAGCTTCAGAAGAAGAAGCACCGGGCCCTCAGAAAAGGATGCAGCTTTTGAAAGGGTTTGAGAGCAGGTGGTTTAAAAAAAAAAAAAAGAAAGAAAGAAAAAGTAGAATTGGCAGCCTCTCAACTCACCACTCTCCTGAAACTTTGGCTCATGGGCTGAGGTTGCCTAAAACCCCAAGGCAGCTCTGACAATGAGTCATTTTCTGACAAAGCCCAGGCTTCATTATCTGCCTCACCAAAGGCCAACCCAACCAATGCCCTGGAAACCTCCAAGCTCTTCTTAAGAGCTCCTTGTTTTCCCCTGGCCACACGACCACGCTGCCAGCCTGGTCTTCAGGCTCAAAGAGCTGAGGACTCTGAGAGCAGCTGCATTTGCAGCACCACTCCCCAATTCCCTGCTCTGGATGTGGCCTGGGATTTCAGGATGCTAAAGTGCTCTGCAGAGTCCCACTCGAGAGCAGAATTAGTGCAGAGGTGAGAAAAAGAAGTGAAAAGAAAGTCACCAGCAGAACAACACCTGAGGTGATAATAGGAAGCAAAAATTGCTCCTGACACGGTGTTATAAAGATGCAGTTTCTCTTTCAGAGGAACTACAGCAAAATCTTCTTTGAATGCCCCCATTCTGCAGCTGAGGGGCAGCGCTGCAAATGAGAAAGGATCCCTGGGCCTTGCTCTGCTTTTGGGTCAGGGCAGAGTTGGGGCACTGCCCCACAGGCAGGGAGATGCTGGGCAGAGTTTGGCCAGTGCTGCCAACCAGCACCAATCACCTCCCCCACTCCCTAAAGAAACCAAAAAGCAGCCTCTGCTCTTCTGCAAAGAGGGGCATCCCAAGGGAGCCCCCACGAAGCACCCACTGCTGTCCCCCTCCCTCCGGGGGTCACAGAGCCCTCGTCCCACGGCTCCTGTCTGACCAAAACAGCCCCTTCTGCAGGAGCACTGGGAAATAAATGGCCCCAGACAGAATAAAGACCTTTACAGCTACTCCCTAGTCAGCCAACCTGGCTGAACCTTTCCTTAGCAGGATCCTCTCTGCATCTCAGGGACAACTTTAACTGGGCTCAGGAGATTGCTGCAGTTTTCATTTTTGAAATCCATGTCCATGCTGCCTGTCCTTTTCAGCTCTCCCCCTCCTACACAGAGAGATCCCACTGGAAAGCTCTGACCCCTGGTGCCAAGCTTTGCATAGGAAGTTTTTAGCAGGAAAAAGGCATTTCTTTAACCTCTGAAATACCATTTGCACTGTCGTGGCTGGGCAGAGGTTGGTTCCCACAGCAGACAGAGAAGCTCTGAAGTGCCACGTACAAACACACCACCAAGTGCATCCCTCCCTCCATCCCTCCCTCCAGCAGAAGCAGCACCCAGGAGGTCACACCTGCTGTCCACCAACACCCATTTCAATCCCACAGGACAACCTGCTGCCTGTGAAGCCAACACACAACAGCCTCTAATGCCACAACCAACAGGAGCTTAAAATAAACCACCCTGTCCAGGGCAGCACTAGAAGCCACAGGGAGGAAGCACAGAACGGAAGCATCACTTGTTTGATTGACTTTGTGAAAACTAAAATTGAAGAAAACTGCAAATCCCTGAAACTTGGGAAGGGAGGGAAGAGCAGAGAAACAATTTCCTGCTGGCTGTTTCCAGTGGGAAGCTGGGAAGGGGGACTGTGACTCCATGTTGCCCCGAAGGATAAACCTGCTCTCTAATCCAATTTATACCTCAACATGCCCAGCATAAACCAGGCTCAGGAACAACAGGAGAGGCGGTTCAGAGGGCAGGAATGCTTGGGAAGGAGCAGCACTAAAGGATAACTTGAGAGGCTAGTGAATAAATCAGTGGGAACTTCAGGGAGAACACAGTTGCATCTCTTTCAGCGGCTCCCCATCAGATGTGACAGCAGCCTCTGCTTTCCCAATCACTTAATTGTTCTGAGGTTTCTGGGAGAAAAAAAAAAGTGTCTTTTTGGGTTTTTTTTAATGCCACTGCAGAGTTCTGGGAAGAGCCAGGCTTGGCTTAAAAAGAGCCACCTTGCTTTAGGAAAAGTGTTCCTCAGGCTCATAAAGCTGCTGCACTCCTGCTTTGCTTCAGCAGAAGCTCAATCTGCTCCTCTGGCTCTGCAGGGGCACACACCCAGGCTCTGTCTGCTCCTGGACATGGGAGCAGCTCCCACCCCACACAACTCCTCGTGTCACAGAATAGATTTCATATTCAGGGAAGAAACTGGAAGGCTGTGACAGCACCTGCCACGAAAAAAAAAAGCAGCAGGGAAAGGTGACCCTGAGCTACAGCTTTGCCAGGGGCTCCTCACAGGAGGGGGACAGAGAGAAAGCAGCCCCAAGGGAACAGAGAAGGCAGCCCCAAGGGCAGGGGGCAGAGAGAAGGCAGCCCCAAGGGCAGGGGGCAGAGAGAAGGCAGACCCAGGAGGAGGGACGTGCCCAGGGAGGGGCAGGCTCGGCTTACCCGGGGCTGTGGTGGCAGCGTCGCCAGGCTGGTCGCTGTGGCAGCTCTCCGTGGCACTGAGCTCAGCCCCCTGCTCGCTGCCCAGGCTGCTGTGGCTCCCTGAGAGTGCCAGGGAGTGGGTGCTGCCCACAGCCCGGCTGGGCATCCCGACGGGTGCTGCAGGGGACACACAGAGACGCTGATGAGGGAGATGCCAAGTGGCGGTGCTGGGGCAGAGCCTGAGAGGGCAGCAGCCTCCCCTGCTCCCAGCCAGGCTCAAAACCCAGTTCTGGTTGCTCTTCTCCTCCAAAACAGCACCAGAAATTCCAGTGCTGTAAAGGCAGGAGAGGAGCTGGCCAGAGATGGGTGGCCAGGAGCAGCTCCAGATGCAAAGGCAGATCCTGAAAGGCTGCAGGCAATGGAACGACCCACCACCTGTTGGACCCATTGAGACCAGTCCAGGGAGGAAGGATGAGATCCTCACCTGGCACAGCTACAGCCAGTAGGGCAGGCAAGTGGCTGAGCCAAGCCCAAGCCCTGTAACCCTTCCCACCCTCCAGTCACAAGGAACAGCAACTCCTCACCCAGTCCTGCTTGGAGCCTTCTCCCCTGTGAGCCTTGTGACCCTGCAGGTGTGGGCTTGTCATCCAGGCTGGAGGAACTGAGCTCCGAGTCGCTCTCACTGTCACTGGAAACCACTGCAGGAAAGATCAGGGGGAGGAGAGAGACAGTCAATCCCAATGCTCCCAACCAGTCAGTCCCAATGCTCCCAACCAGTCAGTCCCAATGCTCCCAACCAGTCAATCCCAATGCTCCCAACCAGTCAATCCCAATGCTCCCAACCAGTCAGTCCCAATGCTCCCAACCAGTCAGTCCCAATGCTCCCAACCAGTCAGTCCCAATGCTCCCAACCAGTCAGTCCCAATGCTCCCAACCAGTCAGTCCCAATGCTCCCAACCAGTCAGTCCCAATGCTCCCAACCAGTCAGTCCCAATGCTCCCAACCAGTCAGTCCCAATGCTCCCAACCAGTCAGTCCCAATGCTCCCAACCAGTCAGTCCCAATGCTCCCAACCAGTCAGTCCCAATGCTCCCAACCAGTCAGTCCCAATGCTCCCAACCAGTCAGTCCCAATGCTCCCAACCAGTCAGTCCCAATGCTCCCAACCAGTCAGTCCCAATGCTCCCAACCAGTCAGTCCCAATGCTCCCAACCAGTCAGTCCCAATGCTCCCAACCAGTCAGTCCCAATGCTCCCAACCAGTCAGTCCCAATGCTCCCAACCAGTCAGTCCCAATGCTCCCAACCAGTCAGTCCCAATGCTCCCAACCAGTCAGTCCCAATGCTCCCAACCAGTCAGTCCCAATGCTCCCAACCAGTCAGTCCCAGTGCTCCCAACCAGTCAATTCCAGTGCTGTGGTGTGGCTGGTCCAGGCACTGGGCTCTGCTCCCACTGACCCCACAGAGCCCCCTCCTCCTGCTCTTTGCTGTCTCCCAAACTCCAAGGGTTGGGTACAGCAGTTGAGCTGCAGGTAGAGGGGTCCTGGCTGCACCATGGGAGCATCCACGCTTGGGTAGCATGGGGAGAGGGGTTGGTTTGCTCCAAGCTGCATTTCAAGTGTAGCAGGGCCTCTGTGGAGGCTCCAGGATCTAAGAGGAAAGCACCAGATAAACACTGAGCACATCCAGTCATCCCTATAATCACGCTGCCCAGAACAATGTTACTCCTACATCTCCAAGGCTTAAAAGGCAAGGGTCACTCCTTCTGCTCAAGGAGACTGTTCTCCCATTTCAAAGCCACTTTTTTTCCTCTCCATTTTTTTCCTGGCCCTGATCCTGCTGCTTTCCACCCTCCACAGTTTCCCCAAGAGCTGAAGGAGCCTCATTTTGCCAGACACAGCCTCCTAAACTGGCAGGTTCTTCCCATTTTTTCCATGCGATTGTGCAAACCTCCCTCCTGCTCACACCAGTGTGACAGAGAACTGCCAGCTGCTCTGGCTAAAATGAGAAAGGTGTTTTCCCAGCTCCTGGGGTTTTGCAATGGTCTGATCTCAGAGCAGAAATGATGGGGCTGAGGAGGAAGGCGATGGGAAAACAACTGGCACCTCCAGCCCTCCTCCACCTGACCAGCAGGCACCAGCTGCCCTTCAAACAGCAGGGCACGACCCCCAGTGGGCTGAACAGCAGCAGCCCCTGTGGGATCCAGAACAGGCAACACTGCAGCCTCTGCTGCAGAGAAAGGAAGCCCCAGCCACCTCGTTGAGACTCAGCAGGACTTATTTATAAGCTCACATTCGTGTGAGAAGCGAGTTCCTTGTTCTGCTCCTGAACAAACCACTTTGCCCCCGCTCTGTGCCGCTCCCAGGGCAGGAGGGGACGTGGGTGCAGTGGCACAAGGTGGCAACCACGGGGTGACACACAGCTGGCAGTTCAGCTCTCTGCATCAGCCCTAAAATTCCCTACATGTAGTTCACGAACCCTTTAGCACTGCCCAGGGCAGGAGGACAGGTGTCCCTTCCCTTGCACGGAGCTCAAGCTGTCAAATATTTCTTCCGAGGAGCTCTGCAGGCACTCCCGTACTCAGGCAGTGATCTGTACTACACAACATATTTTATTTAAAAAAAAATTAAATAAATACCTCAAGTAGTGTTTTTCTGGAGTTAACATCTCTGAGGATATTAAAGTTGTCTGCCAGTGTTATTGCAAAGCATTATTGAAGTTGCCCTGGCAGGCAGCTCCCCGTGCACACCCACTCCCTGTGCAGCCTCTCCCTGGCACTGGCACCTCCTGCACCCACAGCCCTCCCCCTCCTGGCATCATCAGGAATGGGACTCTCACCTGCAAGGAAAGGGGCTGTGGAGCTGAGCTGGGCAGGGAGTGAAGCCCTCTTACAAACTGGGAGGCTGCAATGCTGGCTCAGAGTCCTCAAAGCAAAGGTTTGGCTTTGTTGTCTTAGAGACAGCTTCACTCCTCCCCCAAAACTTCCTGGGAGAGGGGGGGATTGTATATAATTGCTGTTAATTACAATCCATACATACCAGAATTAGGGGTTTTTTAACTATAAAATCCTAATCTCCACTGTAAGAATAATTCTGACCATCCCATTGCTCAACTCCCTCAGAAAATGAACTCCTCTTCTACTTGGTCATTATCCTTTTTTTTGGTTTCACAGATTCATAAAATCCATTGCTTTAGAACAGTTCCTTCCTCCATGAATCCTCTCAAAACGCTGGAAAGTCAGGATTTATTTGGAGAAGGCCCCAGTGAATCAGTGGAGGTGACTTTAGCTGCCTGCCCTTCTGCCATTCAGCAGCTCAGAGAGAACCAGAACAAGAGGAAGAAAATATTAACGCCACGAAGGCACTTGCACCACAGGAGCAGCCCTGTCTGCTTCCATTTCCTCTGCTGCCAACGAGAGTGTATTTTACCCACTGCACCCACGTCTCCCTTTAAGGTAATTCTTCATCCAAAGCTCCCAGACCTTCTGCTGGCACTTCCCAGAGCCCAGAAGTATTAAATCTGGTGTTCCAGCGGTTGCTGATATATCAATAAGAGTCGTTGGACAGCTGTACTTTCAGAGGAGGGAACAGATTTATCCCTCTCTATCTCCATCTGACTGGGAAAAAAAATATACCCAGAAAAAACTTGGTAGGAAAGCAACATTCCCACAGGGAATGGGTCACTCACTGAGGGGCTGGAGCCCTGCAGCTGCTGGCAGAGCCCACGCTCCCTCTGGCACAGGGCTCAACCTCCAAACCAGGGGCACCAAGAGTGGCACAGGGAAGGGTGGCAGGCTGCTGGCTGCACTTCACCCCAGCAGCAGAGGACGTGGGGAGGCTGTGCTGAGGCCAAGGAAGGAGCTCCTGGTTGGGGTTGAGCTCTGGGAGTAAATGTGTGCCCTTGGCACGGGCACGGCTGCGCTGGGAAGAGCCAGCCACGCTCCCTCCTGCTGCCCAGCACAGGAGGGCACAGCTGGGCACACACAGAGCCTGGCACTGCCTGCGGCTGTCAAAAACACAGGGGAAAAAGCACATGGACACCCTGCAGCAACAGCTGCAAGAGCCACACACCCCCAGCACAGCCAAGGGGCACCGGCTGAGCAGGGACCCTCGGGGCACACATGGATCCCCCCCCGGGGCAAACACAACCTGCTTGCCCAACCATTCTAACCCCTCCACTCACCTCTAACACGCTGAAGGAGCCATCTCTGAGCTATTGAGGGACTCAAGTCAGGTGGGACCAGCACAGTCCTGCCACAACCCCTGGACATCCTCTGTGCCAGGAGCTGCTGCCTTTCAAGCAGGGATGGAACAAACTTCAAATGTCCCTTTTCCCTTCTCAAAAGCAAGAGATCAGTGCCGGGCCATGGGTATTGGTGAGAGTCAGGGGTGATGGGTGCTGTTACAGCCCAAGTGTCTCACCGAGGGCAGCTCCTGCACTAGATCATGCCCAGCGTTGCCCACAGCTGCAGGAACAGGGGATGGGATCCAACCACTCTCCCTTTCAGGAGCAGCACAACTTGCAGCTTTGTCACTGTCCAAAGCTGTTGTCGAGTTGGATGACCTTCCCACCTTGGTGGTCTCCTGATATGCCCCAGTATGCTTTTCTCTGCTCCATCACTCAGGGGTTTGGCCTCCAGCACAAAGGGAGCTCCATCCCTGGATGGACCTGCTGCCTGCCCCTGCTCACCCACTGCCCTGTGCCTCCGGCAGTGCCAAGCCCGTTGCATCACTTGGCAGCACGACTGGAACAGGAGAAACCACCAGAGACCAAGCAGAGCAGCAGGCAGTCCTCATGCCAAACAGCACAGCAGCTCAGGGATCACACTTCTTTTTTTTTCCACCCAAATGCTTTCCAATTTTTCCTGCAGAACTCAAGAGTCTGGAAGCAGGACAGCCCTGCTGCTGGTGCTCCCCCACCCCACCCCATGCAGGATCCCACCCACATTCCACCACCTGGAGCAGAGCTGGTCCCCAGCACAAGAACCATCACTGCCGTTCTCCCCATGACAATACATTTATGTCTTAACTAACAGCAGAGTTCCCATAGCAACTGCTTGTTTATTACAGAAAAACTATAGGCAACAGCAAATCCCAGTGTCAGTGAGCACAGGAGACTCACTTGGGCGTGCAGCAATAAAACTTCCTCCTCGTGGGGTTGGCTTTTTTTCCCCAAGAGGCACATTCCTGCACTCCCTTGGTCCTTGCTGCCTTCCCACCCTCCTGCAGTGGGAGCAGCCAATACCCATGGCCTGGCACTGATCTCTTGCTTTTGAGAAGGGAAAAGGGACATTTGAAGTTTGTTCCATCCCTGCTTGAAAGGCAGCAGCTCCTGGCACAGAGGATGTCCAGGGGTTGTGGCAGGACTTGGTTGCACCTGTGCTGGTCCCACCTGACTTGAGTCCCTCAATAGCTCAGAGATGGCTCCTTCAGCGTGTTAGAGGTGAGTGGAGGGGTTAGGATGGCTGGGCAAGGTGATGGAAACCCCACAGAGAGCAGCCTGTCAGAGTCAGGCATGTTAAATACAGTTAAAGGCTGTCCTGAGGACAGGCAGCCTCACAGAGAAGGGCAGCAAGGAAAGAAAGCATCAGAAAATAAAGCCATAAATTAATATTATCCAACCCATAAAATAGAAGCCAGATAAACATCACAGGGCAGGGAGAAAGGCAGGTTGTCACCCACATCAAAGCTCACCAAAGGTCACTTTGCTGTCCTCCCCCTGCTCCTTTGCTGGTCCTGCCAGTATTTATGGGGAGGTCTCCAAAAACTAAACGCAGCTAAAAAGCTGAAATAAACAGCAGATCAGGTGTGGGCTCAACAACTTCAACTCCTAATGTTTTCTGTACCATGTTAACAAAAACTAACCTCGTCCAGCAGTCTCTCTGCTAAGACAGCTCCTTCCAAGCATTTCCTGGAGGGAAGCACAACCATCTAATGTTGATCTAATTTGTCTTTAATTACCAAAGTTACAGTAGGGCTGGGAGTGCTTTCCTAGCCAGAGCCCAAAGGGAAGGTTTGTAAACCCAAATCTCCTGTGGCCTCTTTATTAAAAGGTTCTCTCCTCCTGCAGCCCCAAGGAGGGAGGGAATGAGACCAGCCTTTGGTCAGCCTTGGCTGCACAGCAATGTCCATCAGTGGCACCATCCCAGGGCGCTCAGCAGGAGCAGCTCTTTGGGCTGTGACTGCAGCCAGGTGCCTCTTTCACTGCTCATCCCTCCCTTGGCAGACCCAGAAAAACAGCAGGGGCTGCAAGGAACAGAGGAAAGCAGGGACAGACCCAAGGAACAGGGGACCAGGAGGACTGGGACTAGTCTGAGCCACCAATGTGCACTTAAATAACAGTGAACCCTTTAAAAAACACCCCACAGCATAAACTCCAACACCGTCCACACGGGAAACACGCCACACCTTGCAGGACAACCCCCACCTCTAACAGAGAGCTCCCCTGTTAGCTGCATCCTGCTAACAACAGGAGAAGCCAGGTCCTTCTCCCACCTGCTTCCCAGGCATGGGGCACACAACCAACCTTTTCCCCTGGCCCAGGTGAAGGATCTGCTGGTCCCAACACTCTCTGGCACGGCCGGCTCGCTCTGCCACGGCTGCGAGTGCAGCTCCAGGGCTTTGCTGCTGCTCTTCAAAGGCCTGATGTACTTGGGCAGCCCTTTGTAGAACCATGCCCCAGACCTCTTCCAAACCTGCCAGAGACAGAGACACAACACCTTAAGCCTGGGTTTTTACAGCAAGAGAGCACAACCTTCCCAAAACGAGCTCCCCACCAAGTTCAGCGCAGCCGTTCCCTCCGAGCTACCCCGGTCCCAACTCCAACACGGGACCAACAGCATCTACCACAGCATCCCAAATTCCTTCCCAGCTCTGGTCAGCCCAGATTCACCCCAGACCTCCTTCCACAGCTGAAAAACGACAAATGTGAATGAGCAGCAGGCACAGACTGAAGGAGGAGCAGAAGGTGACCGTGCAGAGCTGCTAATGCTCTCGGGGGCACAGCTGGATGTTTCTCTGATGCCATGCTTGAGTCAAACACACATTCCCAGATTTACCACACTGGGATGATGTTCCCTGTCCTGCACTAAGCAGCAGGCAGTTCAGATTCTTCATCTGTTGCTCTCCCACTGGGAATGCACAAAAATGAAAGTTTCCTGGAGAGAGCAGGCAGGTGCCACAGATGACAACAGCCCCAAGCACAGGCTCTGCTCAGAGAGAAACAAGCCCTGCACTGGCTGGAGGAGCAGAAAGCCCTGACAAGCCTCTTCTCCTGGCCCAGATCCCTTAGTCTGGGTTGCTTTTACTTCTGAGAGTCAAAGCCTGGCAGCAGCTGGAGAATGGGACAGCAGAAGTGCCCCTTTGTGCCATACCAAATGGCACAACCTTGGTGTTCATCTCACAGAGCAATTCCGGCCAACCCAGATCGTTTAATGAGCTTGAAAAGCCCAGACCAAGAACAACACCACTCAAATAACCTGAACCTGCAGCAGGAAACAGACTGTGAGCACTAAACTGTAATATCTCCTGTAAGAAAGGCCTCTCCTCTCCAATTTAGTTTTAATGCAGCTTATGATGAAGGTGCTCTATTAAGTATATTTAATATAAAGCCTGATGTGAGCCAGAGGAAGCAAAAACGGTGGCAGCTCAGACAAGGAGAAATGGCCTCTAGAAACCTAATTCTTTCACGCCTTCCAGCAGTCTAATAATGAGCTAATAAGACAGCCAGGGCAAAAAATACATTAATATCGTAAAAATATCATTTTCTATCTAATGCAGGGAGTAGAAACCTTGCAGTTCTGTTCAGCGTGAAGAGCAGTGTTTTCACTCCGAGGTCCCAAAGCATTTTGCACACTGTATCACCACGATGGCAATGGGTGAAAGTGCAGGTATCTCTAATTGCAGCAGTGCACTTGCAAATTGCATTTAGGGATTAATTAAAGCAGAGGGCAGTGACAAGACCTGGCACTCAGGACTTCTCCTGGTGCAGGCACAGAAAGCAGGACACCAGAGGCCCCATTTCACTGATGGGAGATCAGCACTCAGCAGGTTGCCTGGCTCCTTGCTCAGAGCCATCAACACAGAGAGCTCAAATCTCTGTGTTTGGGGTCTTGAAAGCCAAGTAAAGGCATTTTGAACTCAGGGGGAAACCTGGTAGCCAGGTTTTTAAAAGAAGAGCACCCAGCAGAAGAAAGCAGAGCATTGCTGTGACCCAGCACACACACCAGTTACTGTAAGAGTGCAAGAGAGACACTCGTGCAGCACAGCAGGATCCAGAAACCAGGAGGAGAGAGCATCCTACAATGACACCAACATTTTCCTGCTGGGTAACAGCCCAGCAGGGTGGTGAGTCTGCCATCCAAGCAGAAAGCTGGGAAGCCAATTTCCCAAGACTGCAAGTTCTTCTTCTGCAGAGGGGGGTCTTGGCAGGCAGGACACTTTACCAGCTCCTTCCCCAGCCAAAACAGTGACCAGCCAGCCAAAGCACGAGCTGACACAGCTCCTTCTGTCCCCTCTGCCAGCATGGAGGGACTGCACAGCCTTTGGCACAGGGTGTACAACAGCATGCCAGTGCAGCACAGAGACCCTGTGCTGGAGGAACAGGCTCTGCTATCCCTGCAAACCCAAGAACTGCAAAACGCAATGTTTTTGAACTCCAGGACAGATATCTCTGCGTGGAGCTCAGCCCACTGCAACTCAGGCGAAGATGCACCACGCAGGAGCCGCAGGCTGGGCAAGGCTCACATGAGAGCAGCTGCACACACAGTGGGAGCACAGGGACTGGGGCTGGCACAGGGCTGGCACCTCGAGTGGTGCCACGGCTTGAGGAGGGTGGGTTGTCCATCCCCTGCTGCTCACCGGGTAGCTGGGACACACACACCTTCCCTGGAGAAACTGCCGGGGAAGGAAACAGCTCTTGGCTCCAGTCCTTCTCTGAACAGACCTTGCAACATCTGGAATTTAATTTGAAGCACTGGAGAAGACCTATTATCTTCAGGCAAACTACAATTTCAGCACACCACAAAGCCAGTCAGACACAGCAAGGCTTGCTGCAACCAAGGCTGGTCACCCCCACCCTCCTCACGACCCCAAAGCAAGTCCTTACAGAAAGAGTTAAGGACATATAACCCACCCAGCTCTGATGTGGTAATAGCAGCATAAAATTGATTCTCTGCATACATATTCCCTTTAAATTGCTGCCTCTAATAGAGTTTGGTCCTATTACACAGCAGCACTGAGATTGTTTTGAGATCAGCTCCAAACCAGCTGCAGCAGGATGCTCTCCCCTCTATGAATCCAGTCCCTCTGCCCCTCCAGGGTGAGCAGCCCAGCCCAGCCCAAACCACCACGGATCACGTTCTGCTCTGGGCCAGTTTTAGTATCCACACATCGAAACAGATCGATGCTGCTGACTGCTATTGATGGCACTTCGATTGATCTCAAGAGTGGCCTGACAGCAAAGTTCTTGCTTGATTTTAAATTCATAAATCTATAACAGTGCCTCAGGAAAAAAAAGTCCTGCTTATTAGCAGCAGTGTACTCCTGCCGAGGAGTGTTGCTCCCACCAGTCCCATTGGCATGTTAAGGTAAATCCATTCCCCACAGCAGCCTGAGTTTGGGTGGAGCTGGAATTTCACCAGCCAGCCCCTTCCAGTTTCTCGCAACGACCCAATTTTAAGGAACACTGATCATCCCTCGCTCTGAGTGCTGCACAGAGGGGAGTAAAGATCAGTATCTGCGTTACCCCAGAGCAGGACAAGGGCAGCCACACCCCAGTTCACCATCTGTCCATGGCCCACTGTGCTCAAACCAGCCCAGCACAACCAGAATCCACACTAAATATTGACACCCCTCAGGCTCTTTGCCCTTCCCTGACATCTAAAGCAAGGGAGAGGAGCTACTTCAGCACCACACTCCTTTTTTTCCCCCCCCATCACTTCAAACCAATTTAATGGCCATGGCCATGCCAAGTCCAGAGAGCTCAATGCCCTTTTGTAAGCCTGGTAATGTTCCTATTAAAGCTGCATCCAGCCACCATTAGAGCTGTAGGATGAGAAATGCAGAACCAGATGAGCACTCCTGCACATGGGACCTCACAGAGAATTACTGGGCCCTGGTGAAACACGGGTTACTGCTCAAACTTCTCTGAGCACACAAGAGCTAAAACAAGCTCCTACACAGGCAAAACATTAGGACTTGCTGATGAAGGGACAGGATCACAGCTGAAGGAATTGGAACAAATGCTTGTAGCCCCCCCAGAGTTCTCTTCAACAAAGCATGTCCCCTAAACAAAGATGCTTTTGCTGCAAAGCCACGCTTTGCTCCACCACCTCCTGCTTGTGCCACACTCTCATCCTTCAGCCTCTTCCTTCTCAGCACTCGGGGCTTGGTGAGAGGAAAACCACCACCTGTAGCTTCCCACTCTGACACCAGCAATACCACTCAACCCCCCCCAAAAAAAAAGGTGGGGGAGGAGGTTCTTGTGGGCCACCATGAAGAGAAAGGCTCCTGCAAAGGCAGCCACCCCTGGAGGACCTCCCTGCCATCTCCTGCTCTCCCACACACCGACTGGTCCCAGCTCTCCACCACGCCACAAACCACCGGCGGGGGAGAAAGAGCCAGCGCTCTTCAGCTTCGTGATTTGCATTCATCTGCTTTTCCATAACACAGAGACTTCCAATTACATTATTTACAGCAATCTGTTGTCAACTCCCACATTCAGCGCTTGAGGATGAGGGAAATTAAAAGGCAGTGGAATTACCATTGGGAGCTTTGTTTCCAGAATAGCAGAATCCATCACACCCTGACCCCGCCGATCCTCGAGCCGCAGTGGCTGCCAGCCTTCAACCATTTATCATTCCCCTTTCAATCAGGTTTCTTTTTTTTTTCCCCTTTCCCCTCCTGGCTCTATTCTAGAGGACACTATTTTGAGTCTAACTACTTGCCACCACCCCCCAAAATAATATGGCAGAGGCTATTGATGAGTCCTTTCAATTGCAAACAGGTGCACATCGCTTCGATTCAATGCAGAGTCACCCAAAATAAACACTCCTCTCCACCAGGATGGGGTTTCGCCAAGAAATCATCTCGTGCCAGGCAGGAATAACCCTGGGCTGTGTTGCTTTATAATGTTCAAAATGGCACGAGTGTATATGTGAAAAGGGAAGCCCTTGGGGGGCAAAAGGGGAGGAGAAGACTCGGTTCCTTCAGCACAATAATACAATAAATTCTTCCCCTGAGTGGTTTATTGGGAGAAACTGAGACGTGCAGCCAGCCCTGAAAATGCCATTTAGTGAAGGAGAAGAAATTAAAAGGAAAGTGAAACGGAGGGGGCAAATTAAAACCTTTAGCAGGTGCCCCATAGCTGACACTCCTTCATATACAATGGGGTTTAAAAAAAACCCCTCTCTCCCCCACCCTACTGAAACCACTTTCATTATAGCTACAATTTTGGATGTGTCAATTCAAATGTAAATGTGCACAAACGCTTCCAAGAGGATTTTAATTACAATGATAGCATCGCTAATTATGGCTACACTAAAAAAAAAAAAACATATATATATGAAAGAGGGTGGCTCAGGAAGGTGCTCTGCACAACCTGGGGGTGACAGTCAAAACAAGGCTGTGCAGGGAGTTAAGTGGCTGGGCAGGGATTTGACAAAGCACAGCAGGTCTCCTTTCCCCTCCAGGCCGGGAGGTGACACAGCCTCCAGCCACACGACTCATTCAGCACGGGCACTGCTGCCCGAGCTGTTCTCAAGCTCCCGTGCTCTGCCAGGGGCCTGGCAGCAGGGAACCATTCCAGCTGCAGATCTACCCACCACTGCTCCTGCCAGGCAAGTCCTGCTCCTCTCACAGCTGCTGCAAGAAGCTTCTTTCGCTGGAGGACCTGCTCCCTTTCTGCCCTGCACTTGTGGGTGTTTCACTGCCACGTGAGCAACCAGGCACCAGCGTTTGCTGCAGGCATGGGTCAGCACCCCAGTCAGGCCACAGAATTCCATATCCTGGAATGGAATTCCATATCCTGGAATGGCAGGAACAGGACTGCCCCAAGGAGTCTCAGCCCTCCCTGCTGTCTGCAGAAAGGCAAAGCAAGAGCAAAGCCAGGACAGGCAATGCAGCACACGGAGGAGGGAAGAAGGAAGGGAGAGTCTTGCCCTCAGCAGACCCTGGAGGCTCGACTGAATTTGCTTCTACCCTTGCCTGCAAGAACACTAAAACACAGTCCACATCTGCTTTAATTCCACTAAAACACAATCCACATCTGCTTTAATTCCACTAAAACACAATCCACATCTGCTTTAAGTCCACCACCCTTCAAAGACATTGCAAAGGAAAACAATCACAGAAGAGCAAAAGAGGGTTTTCCATAGTTGCCTCTGCAAACACCTGGGACAACTTCTGGCCTAAAGCAGGTGAGCTCCATCTTATTTCAGCAAGAAGCGATGCTCTGTTGCTGCAGGGGTGTGTGCTGGTCCCTAGGGATGCTCTCTCTGCCAGCAGGAACATCCAGGCTCCGTCAGGTCCTGGCTGTGTTAGAACAGAGTACTTTCCTCCCAGCTCCTCCTGGCCCCTGGGAGACCCTCACCCTGTGTGTGCCCACCACGTGCTGCCAGGGATCTGCGTTGGTTCTGGATGGCTGGGCTACAGGCAGCAGGCAGAGCCCAGCAGTTGCCTCCACTCTGCAGAAATCAGGCAGTGCCAGAGCAGCCTGTTCCTCATCTCTCCGCAGCACAGCCTTCCCAGTGCAGGTTTTCAAGGGAACAGCAGGGAACACCTCCAAATGGCTGAGGCTGGGATTCCCAGAGGGATCTGTGGGCACCAGGCACTCAAGAACTGATCTAAAGAACAGCCTCTTACTTAGGTCTTCACTTTGACCCCGGCAAAGTGATGATTTAATTGCATCAGAAGCCAGCTCAGATCCTGTCCACACAGCAAGAGGGGCAGAAGACTAACACATGAAAAAAAACTTATGCTAGTTTAAATCAAGCCTGCAGGGATAAATAACAATCAGGAAGGTGGAGGGACACAAGCTTTGGCATGTCCCACACTGCAGCTGTCAGCTTGTGCATGGGGATGCCCAACACCACCGTCCTGGCCCGAGATCCTGGGGGGACACGAGCCTCACGTGCCCACTTCAGTGCATGGCAGAGGCTAAAGGGGACAATTACAGTCCAAGGCTCTCCTTCCAGCCAAATGACACTGATTAACTCCAGCCAACATCATTCAGCCCCCTTGAGGTTTCCAAATGACCTCCCTTTCCCACTTCAGTGCCTGGCAGCCTCTAACAGAGTCTGGAGCTCCACAACTGTGATGCCCAAATCGCTGGAGCACTGGCTCAGAAAATGAGAGCGAACAGAGCACAGATGAGGAGGGACTCACCTCACCTGGAAACACCACATCCCATCACACACCTGGGGAGGGGGACTCTGGGCCAGCATCAAACACTCACCCCCTGCAGCTGGGCGAGTTTAGGAGTCTGAGAAGTTGAGAGGTGTTGCCAGAGCTCCGGGGGCTGGGACCAGCCTTCTTGAGGTGGATGTTTTGCTGGCTAAAGGAGAACCTTGCTCAGTCACGCTGTGTTCTCCATCACTTGTTCCCCATCACACAACCCCAAGTGCTCCGGGCTGTGTCTGAAGCTCTCTGAGTGGATTCCAGGGAATCAAACGGGGCTGATGCCTGCTCACCACGCACAGGATTCAGGGGTTACACAGACATGAGACTGTCTGGTCCCAAAGGACAGACACCCAGCTGCCCTCCCTGACAGCAAATGCCACCTGCAGCAAAGAGCATGGCCAAACGGGTTTGGCCCAGAGCAGATGGCAACATGAGACAGAGCCAGACCACAGAAACACACACCAGCAAGGAACTGGTTGTGAGCACAAGCCCTTAAAAGAAACCTGTTAATTTAGGGCCTGCCCAGGAACATCATGACATCTGAACCAGCTTCAGGGACTGCACTTGTTCCAGCCATAAGCCTGAGGCCCAAGAGCTTCATCTCTTCCTCACACACTTGGGGAAGTCCAAAGTCACTCATCAAAGTCACTTTCCAGGCATTTATTCTGATTTGCCTCAACTTCCTTGCCCTGCCTGACAAGCCTCAAGGCTTCTGCTATTTCTCAACTCCCAACTCCCTCAAAATAAAGGCAGAGCATGGGGGAAGACAGAGGGGATGCAGGACTTGATGTCTTGCTGTATGTCCAATCTGTGACCCTTCCAACCTTCTCCTGTTCAGGGCACCAGCACCACCACAAGCAAGAAAGGAGACAGACCTGAACCAGCCTCAAAGAGAAATGAAAAATAAAGCAGAAGCTCAGAGTTGGCAGGCAAGACGAGGTTTTATTTTAGTCTAAGAAGGAAAGTTCCATCCATTTTCATCAGGAAAGCACTTTGGTTGGATCTCAGAAAAAACCCCAGTTGTACAAAAAACAAACAAACAAAAAAAAACCATGGAAAAAACCAGAATAAAAGAAAGAAAACAAATTTTAGTCCCATACCCATTTCCCTGCAGAGCACAGAAAATGCCTACAACTGCCTCACTGGCTATTTCGGGATTCCTGTCTGGAATTCAAAACATCTGGATGATTCAGTGTATCAAATCATTACTGAAATCCAAGGAGCTCTGCCTGCCCAACCCACACTGTGGTTCAAAAGTTCTGCATTCCTCATCTTACCTGAAACATGCACCTTGTGAAGTGCTGCCACACAAACACTCCCCTCCAATGGAAAACTTCAGCAGTGCTGTTTTTCCAGGACTAGCATAAAAATATTTCAGCATCCCCAACACCTGCACAAATGCTCTCACCACAGGTCAAAAATTGATTTAGCAGACCACCCGGGTTACACACTTGGTTGCACTGGCCAGAAATAGCTGCACTGGATTGATGCTCAAGGACCACAAGCAAATTGATGGGAAGAAGTGAAAAATCTGTCTGTAATCACAGAACAAATTCATGGACTTCACCTGATGCTGGCTGGCAGACAACAATTGAGGCAGCCCGTTCCTTCTCTGCAGTGTAAAGTTGAGGATGAAGGATACAAAACTTGAGAGACCTGCATTATAGGTCTCACACTGGAAAGTTATGGGATTCTGCAGGCAGGGAGGAAAACAGATTTAAAAGCTGCAATCCTAGTTATTTTTAGAGGGACAAATATTGCTGTTAGGCTCTACATCTCTGAAGCTGTATTGAAAAAAACCAGTTAGCCACGTTTATTTGCCACAGAGCCAGGAGGGAAAGAGTGTAAAGTAACAGTCTCTTTAGAGCCACGGCTAGAAAAATTCCACAAAGCCATTCAGGCTCCAGGTGCTGCTGCGTTTTTAACCCTCCACACCCCCTCATAAACCAAAGGTGCCACCACTGTGTATGTTTGAGCCTGCCTGGCCTCCAGCCAAGCCCCCAAACCCCAGCCCAAGCTGCCTCCCAAGCGTCCAGGCACAGGGCAGAGCCCAGGAATGCTCTGCACAGACCCGGGGTTGGGGGGGGGTGATGCTGAGCCCCCCATCTCCACAGCTGTGTTTTACCTCTCTCTGTTCACTGCAGATCTTGCACAACCAAAGAGGACGTTTCTGGGCTCCAACAGTTTCTATTCCACACTTGGTGCAAACTTTCTGAAGGAAGGAAAGGTTAAAACAAAAAAGAGAAGGTGATGTTAGGAACTCCCCACAGCTACAGAGAGAAGGCTGAGAACCACCAGCTCTGTTTTGCTTCCCTTGGAAACCCAAACATGGCACAACCTTCTGGAGAACCATCCGTTGCAGGAAGCTGCTCCAGGTCTTTATGGACACGAGACAAAAGCAAATTTACTGCACAGTCATTGATTGCAAGGTGAGAAGGGAACTGCACAGAGTAAGTGAAACACCACGAGCCACGGGGGTATTTCCAGAGCAGTATTTTTGATTCCTCTAAATCCCTAACCCCCAATCTCTGTGGCATGGAAAGCAGCTGTAACCAAGTACAAGACTGAAAATCCTCTCCTGCCTTCCCTCACACACACACACATGACCTTAAACCCCTCCAGCTCAGCACCCACTCGTTGCTGCCTCTTTAGGAAGTGGGCACAGCCAGGGCTCCACACACATTTCCTGAACGCCTGAAAGCCCTTATTGCTGCACAAGGGAACTTTCATGTCTCTGCTGGCATTACAAGCCATTTACAACCTGAATCACCTCGTATTATATAATGAAGCTGATGCCTATCAGCCTTGGCATGCAGCTCGAATGAGAAATTGGATGAATTCTTTGAGCCTCACGGAGCAAAAGCCACTCACGAGAGGGCTCTGAAGAGCAAAACCTTGCTGAGAAATACGGGAGAATCTGACACCCCGGGGAAGGGGTTTACAGATCCCCCTAACCAGGCTGCTCCTCCTGTGAGCCACAAGGTCTGTGCCCAGGGGCAAAGGTCTCAGGGGCTCACTCAGCCCTCGGTGCCCACGTCTGGAGGAGGGGAGTGGCAGGATGGTGGCACCTGAGGCAATGGCATCACTGCATGAACGAACACCCAACTGGTGAGGTCCGTGTGGTCCAGAGGCAGGTCTGTCCCCAAGTGATGCTGCACAGAAGGCAGGGAGGCACCAGCAACCCCACAGAGGTTGGTGCTCTTCCTCATCTTGCTGTTCCTGTCCTTATCCTCCCAGGGAAAGAAGGAACAACCTATTGGGGCTGGTGCATCAAAACTCAACGTGGTGCTCCCCAAGCCGAGGGGGATTGGCAGATTCAACGAGCAGACAGCACCTGAACTACCCCAAACTCTCCCTCCCTGCAACCAAAATCTGAGGGAGCAGCTCACTCGGAAATGCCCTCCAAGAACCCAATCCCCACACCAATCGCACATTCAAACGCTCCCTCTAGTGGAAGTTTCCAACCGATTTTACTCCCAGCCGGGAATTTTGACAATTCCGACACAAAACGGGACTTCCCTCCTCCCCTTCTCTGCAGACTGGTTGGAAAGCTGAGCATCACTCACAGCCCCGCTGAAGAAGAGGTAAAAAAATCAAGGGCATTAAATGCAGCCCCATTTCTCATTAAATACAAGACAAAGCACTTTCTTCTCCTACTTACACTTCACCTTTTACACACGATACCCTCTGCATGGTAAATGGCACCCTGTGCTTTGTCTAACTGCTGCTCTTGTTAACACATCTGGAGTTGCATACATCTTTGTCTTGCCCATAATGCCTTAATTTCCAAGATAATTAAAAACTAATATTAAAAGCATTCCTCATAAATCACAATGTGGCACTTCGAAAATCCACCAGGCTACAAGAAACTCAGAACCTCTACTCAGCAGAAGGGACTTGCTGAGGGTAAATTCTTTGCTGTGTTCCAGATGTATCCTTGCAATTCCTGTTATTGAATTAAACAGGCTGCAATGAGATGGTAACAGAGCAGCGCCTGAAGAAAAAAATCAACTTTAAAAATCCACAATTCTCTGAAAAACTGCTTATTGCATCCAGCACTGCACAAGTGATGGATGTCCCTGGGCAAGGGGGAACAAGCTTAAGGTGGCAGCTCACTCTGTGTGCCCTGCTGAAGGGTTGAGTGTTCCCTGAGCTTCCTGCACAACATTAAAAAGCAGGGAGGGGCAAAGCCCAGGGCATCCAAACAGCACTGCCTTGGGCTGGCACACAGCTTGGAAGCGCAGCCAAGCTGCAAGCAGCTGAAAAATGCACCCCAGAAAGGCAGGGTCTCACCTTAAATCAACCTGGATATGAACGCTCCTGAACTGCCCAACAGATCCCAGACAAAAAGGGAATAACCATTAAAACAAAAAGGGAAAAAACCAGCCCTTCTCAGGGGATTTCTGGCCACAGCCCTCCCAGAGCCTCAGGCTCCTGTTCTCCCACCAGCAGCTGCAAATGGAAAGGGCTGGGAAGTGTCTGAATCAGCCTCTGCCTCCTCGGGAGTGCACAGGGCTCACAGGAGGGAGGCTGGAAAGCCCTGTGGCAACACGACCTCGCTGGCTTCTGACAAGGTGAGAGCAGAACTGCCGGGGGAAGAAGGCAGGAATACAGCACATCCTGTTATTCCACATGCTTGAAATACAGGAAGCAGCCTGCAGAGACCACGCTCCTCTCAGAGCTGCCTGGAGCTCCCACTCCAACCAGACCTTTCCCCTCCCAGCACTCTGCTGCTGCTTCCTTCCCCACCCCTTCCTTAAAAGCTCCTTTCTCCCTGCCTCAGGACCCAGGGGCTCAAAGGTTTGCACTTTGTTTCCCAGACGCTGCCTTACGTGGAAATCTTCTACCAGAATCCCCAACTACTTCTGCAAAGTGCATTTGGTGGAGAAACCCACTCCCAGCAGCGAAGGCAGCAGAGCTCCAGCAGCTCCCAGCCCGAGGAGCAGGGTGGGACCAAGAGTGGGACACTCCTGCAAGAGCTCCAAGCCCAGCAACGCTGCAGCAGCCACAGAGCAAGGTGTACTCCCTGTTCTGGGTGAGAACTGCACCTCCCTAACTCCAGCAGCGCCAGCACAGAAGGTTCTCCACCGTGGCCTTCACAGCTCCTCAACCACCGAGGTGCCAACAAGCAGCAGGTTGTCCTCAGCGCTGTCCCGTGGGCTCCACAGGACATCTCCTCGCTGACAGGGTGGGGGACACTGCTCAGGGTGCCCTCGATGCCAGCACCCAACAGGGACAGAGGCAGCACAGGCTGCTCCCCCTTCCCCCCAACCACCATCCGGGCAGAAACACTGCAGCCCCCAGCAGGGACCTCACCTCTCCACGGGCAACACGCCGAGATGAGGAACCCACAGAGGAGTCTCCCCAGGGAAAAATGGGCTTCAAGTGCAGCAAAAGCAGCCTCCCAGCAGAGGCAGGGTGAGGTGGTTGCCTTGGAGATCATCATCCCTACAGCAGTAGAGATTAACCCCTTGGCTGCAGAGCCCACACCAGCAGCAGTCTCCCTGAAAACTGCTGCCCAAGCAGCACCCACGAGGTCCTGCTGACCACACACACAGTCACTGTGGCACGGGGCTGGGAGATGGTTTGGAACCTCAGGATGGACTTGAGCTCCCCAAGACAGGCGTGACTGGAAGGTCTAAGGGCACAGCAAAGCTCACACGCTCTGCTGTGAGGTGGTTTTTGATGACTCTACGTTTGTGTCCCCTCTCCCACTCTACAAACCCCAAGTGGGAGATGCAGGGGGGGGCTGAGACAACCCATCCCAGTACTAAGTGCAGTTTAGGCACTTCAGGATCCTGAGGAACAAGAGAAAAATCTCATGGTCTGACAGCACTGACCCAGACAAGTGGAGCTAAAGCAAGTCAACCCTAAAGCAAGTCAACCCTGCAGAGCCATCCAGCTTCCAGGAGGCTTGGTGGCCTTTCCCAGCCAGATGTGCTGCCAGGAGGAGCAGGGAGCTGTGTGAGCAGACCCACCTTTCTGCAGTCGTGGCAGAAGACAGCCGTGCTGCCCAGCAGCCCCAGCAGCTCCCCGCAGAGCAGGCACTGCGACAGCCCGTTCCCCATCGCGTTCTTCCTCATGTTCTCCAGCCTCTCCACCAGGCGCCTGCGGGGCGAGAGGCACAGCAGGGGTCACAGCACTCCCCTTGGAAAGGGCAGGCAGAAACCTGGCACTGAGGCTTGTCCAAAACCTGCAGAATCTGCCCCAAACTCAGCCTACCTCTGCCTCTCCCGTGCAGTTGTGACCATGCGTACTTGTGCTTCAGTTCTGCACTCAGTGCTCCCCGTCAGCTGGCTCTGGGACTTCAGGAGGTATAAACCCCTGGAAGTCCATCCACCAGTATTCACCAAGGCCAGAATAATCAGGCTGGGAATACCACCGAGAGGTCTGACTCAGCTAGTGGGTGCAGGGCAGAGAGCTCACACCAAGAGCTCGACCCTAAATGCTTCGGGAGCTCAGTGTCGCTGGGGCCAGTGTCTCAGCACAAAGGTTTCCTGCTTGCAGTGCAGGAAAAGCTTTCAGTGCTCAGATCAGGGCAAGTCAAAAAGCACCAGAAAAGGGCAGAGGAGTTAAATCTGCCCAGCCCTCTCCATTTCCTCATCTCCCCGACAGCAGCACTGCAGGCACATGACGTGCCCACATCCCATCAGAAGCCATCAGACCCAAACGAGCCTGGCTGCAGGACAGGAATGCCAGGAACTGCTCCCTGCCTCATTCCACAGCCTGCTCGGAAGACAGGAAGCACATATGTATGCACAATGTCCATAACAGCAGGACTGGGGATGGGAAGGGAGGCAGGATAAGCCATCAGGACGCAGGGAGTGGGGAGCACGCAGAGCGAGGCTGCTGCCACGAGATCACTGCTTGGCTATCTTCAGGCATCCATTTGTAGATGGGGACAGTGACAGCCAGGCCATTTATCAGAGGCAGTGACCAGCCACAGCCACGAATGCAGGAGGCTCAGGGAGGAAGCAATCCCATCCTCATTAGTGCTAATGTCCCATCAACCGAGCCCCACACCGAGAGGAAGGCACGGTCCGCTTGGAAGAGGTACTGCCTGTGGTGGTGAGGTCAGACTGCACAGCCAGGCTGAGCCATCATTAGTGGATTTATGATCCTCGACTTTGGCACAAGAGAACTCCCAGGAGTGAAGAGAGGCATTTCAGAGAATGCTTCAGCACAGGAACAGCAAGGGTATCCCTTGCTGCAGCCACACCAGGAACAAGCAGCCCCTCGGGGTCACTGGCTGCTTGCTGGGGTCTCCCACTCATCTCAAAAACATCACTGGCAGCTCTTGTTAACCTTCACTACACATGCCCTGCACAGGGAAGTGGAGAGGCAGGAAGCCTGGCCTGCTGGACACGGGCTGGGGGTGTCACTGGGGCTCCCTGTCTCACAAAAGCTGCTGGGCAATGCTGCAGCACTGCCCAGCTCCCTGGCTTTAAGGGAGCGCAGGATGAGCACAGACACAGCTGAGGCCAGACCTCCAGCAGGACTGAAAGCAAATGGAAACCTGCAGCAGCAAAAGGATGCCTGTAAATTAAATAATTCAAGCTAGCAAACCCATCCAGAGGGCTCAGCCAACTAGAACATAAACTCACTCAGTGCTCCAGGCAAAAGCCCAGGGGACTGGTGTGGAGCAGGGAAAACCTGAGTGCAGTGCCAGCGAGAAATCCATCCACCAGCACTGGGCACAGCTGGGCATCTCCCCAACCTCCTGCAGGGCCACTGGGGCAGCTGCCTCGGCACAGGCTGCATTTCCCAGGGGCTGTGTCAGGGCTGCAACCTCAGCCAGCCCCGGGGCTCTCAGAAAGCACGGGAAAGGCTGAACACGTGGAGAGAAGGGAAGCATCACCTCCTTCCCCGTGCTCATCACCTCCAAACGGGCAACGTTGGGAGGGGGAAATTACTGACCTAAGGGATGCTCTGAGTGCTGGAGGCTGAGCTCAGGCAGCCAGGAGAGGTATTTCTCTGTGCTGACCCCTCCTTGGGAGGGGAGGGGACCCGGGGGGTGACCGTACCCGATGCGCTGCTGCTCCGCCAGGTCCAGCTGCTCCGCCTTGCGGATCACTCCCACAATGACCTCGAGCTCCTTGGGGCTCAGAGCCTGCGTCCTCCTCTGCTTCTCAGTCTGGAAGGTGTGCACTGACCAGCCCGTCTGGAGCCTGTGGGAGGGGGTGGAGGGCAGAATTCAGCTGTGGAAGGAAAGCACAGGCCAAACCTGCCAGGCACACAGATCCATGTCAGCCTTCCATCAGAGAAGTCTGGGCTGTGACTGACACCCAAAGCAGGAGCCTCCTCTCACTGACCACGTCACCACCTCGCTCCTCCAGCATCCCAAGTGCTCTGCTGTCCCTCCCTGCCCTCTCACTTCCCTTTCTGCTCCAATTTGTATTTTGCCACTCCAAGCCCTCACTCCTGTTAGTCTCTGCCCATGAAGAAGAGCAGCGTGCCTGGGGGTGGCTCTCTGGGGGGGTACCCTTGCAGATTCCAGACACCACAGATGCCAACAGCAGACTCCCAAAGGCAGGGATTACCTGCAGCCTCCCCCTTGCAGCTCACGTATTTCTTAAGGTCCTCAGTTCAAACACACAAATCACTGAGCACGCTTGGAAATACGAATTTGGCAACTTCCCTTGGTCTAAGCCAGGTTCACACGAGGACTCCAGCGAGCCACTTCCCTCTGTGCCTCACACACAGCAGCTGATGTTTCTCCTTGGCTCACTTGGCAACAGGCAGGAACTTTCACAGCTCAATTAATTACCATTCAGGAGGGGTTTAGAGGTCACTGGATAAAGCCACGGCTGCTCAGACAACGTGGGATGCTCTCAGGCACCAACTGTCTTACTGAGGCTCTCGGGGGCAGGCTGGAGAAGCGGCAGTGGTGGGCACTGTTCACAGCCTGGCAGTTCCCCCAAAACGTGGGGTGCCCCTCTCTTTTCCAACACTGCAGCAGCAGGATGATGACCCCAGGGGTTCAGGCATGAGCAGAGGTGGCAGTGGCACAGCACCAGCTGCCAGGGAAGGAAAGCATCCAAATGCAGCTCTAGTGCTTGACTCATCTCCATCCTTTTAGTCTTTAGGTTGTGCAGTATTTTTAACATCAGGGGAAAATGAGATCGAATGACAAGTTCCTAAAACAAAAGAGTGCTGCTGGCAGCTGGGGGATGCTATGAGGCACATTTAGGGTGCTGCAGAGATACCAGCCTGCCTCCAGGCCTTTCCTTTGAGCCAGGGGAGGGCTGGTGGGATGAACTCCCACCACGCAGCAGATTCCACTGCAGGCTGGCAGCTCTGAGCCCCAGCTCAGCAGGCTCCTGTCCCACCACACAGGTACCCCTCCCACATGGGCCCTGCAGAGCAGTGCCCCACAGAGACACCAGGAAAGGATTCAGGCCAGAGCTGAGGCTGGGAGGAGAGGAGGAGGGTGGCAAAGACTCACTTGGCTCGCAGTGCCAGCTGCCGGTCGTTGGGGCAAACCCACTGGCCCGTCCCGCTCCCAAAAATCATGTCAGCCATGGCACCAGGGTGGGGAGGAGAGGCAGGGATCACACCTGGAGGAAGCAAACACCAGCACTGAGCACAGCTGTCACTCCACCCTTGAGGAAGCACAGGGCAGCACTTGGCAGAGCCTCACTACCCATCCCAAAGGGGCACTCTCCCAGCAAGCCAAGAGGAGGTGATCTGTTGGCATCTCACACAGGGGAAGGAGACAGACTCACCCACGGACAGCAGTAAAAACATACCATCATCCTCATAAAACACAAGCTAATAAATACCTTGAAATACCTTGAAGGCAAGGCTGGAAGTTTAGATTTTATGGTACTCACAAAAAAACCAAAAAAGCCAGACACACTCTGTCAGTTCTGATTTTTCATTTCAAACTACAGAAAAGCATTGTCTGCAAGAATAATCTCTGCCTCCCCACCTCCAGAGCCCCAACGCTGCAGTTCTGACAGAGAAAGCCACACTAAAAGCACACAAAGTAGCTACAGAAGCCTTTTTCTTTTACCTCTTAATGGGGTAACAAAAGCCCACGCTACAATCAGGATGAATAGTGGCAAGTCACTTCGTTCATTAAAACTGCCTCCATAAGAGCCTGATATTTATAACTACAGCCTACAATAGCAGCTCGTTCGCATTCTCTGATGCTTAAGACAGCACCTCTTTGCAGCAGATCTCCTGCTGGGGCTCCTGTCCCCATCATGGTCACACCAGGGATTCCCTGTGCTCAGTGACAGCTCCACTGAACTGAGCAGCAAAGGCAGCAAGAGCAACATCCCACCTGCTCGTGGGAGAAACATTCCCCAAGGAGACTTTGCAGCTAAGCAGTTCTGAGTCCTGCCAGTGGCTTGGATGAACAGGGAGCACCAGGGGACAGGCACAGGCAAAAGATTTCAAGGGATGCAAAACCAGACTCGATGGACGGAGCTTTTAACCAGCTGGATTTGCCCTCCAGCAGAGCGAGCGTCTCACAAGCCCTAAGGCATAAATTTCCAGGTATTAATACTCACCTTCCCCAGAACAGACACTCACCACCTTTGAAACCATACCTGCTGGGCAGAGATAACGTGTTTAATGCTGGTTGGCAAACAGAAATCACACACAGTAGCAGGCAAGGTGCGTCCCCTGCCAACTGCGCCCTGGTTCCTCAGCAAACACCGGTTCCACTCTCCATCCACAGCTCCCCAGCAGTGCCCGCGGCTCAGGGCTGCACCTTGCTCTGCTGCTGGCACCCAGGGCTCTCTGCTGCTGTGCCAGGCATGGAGGCATCACAGGCTGATGGCCTTGGCCCTGTTACACAGCCACACACACACAGCTTGGGCACATCCCTCTCTCCCTCCCCGGGTCGGGGTTTCCATGTGCCACACTCACCCCAGCACAGAAACACCAACCTGTGCCAGGGGACACAGAGAGCCAGAGCAGGCACCAGCAGGGAACCAGTTCCCTCCTCTCTGACCATCCTCTGCAAACAGGGATTACAACAGGCTGGAGGGCAAAGCCCACAGGGAGCACAGGTTTCTTTCAGTGCAAGGGGACAGATGAAGAAAAGGGGTGAAAGCTCAGTTACAACCCCAGCTGTCCAACAAAGTGAGGCACGGAGGAGACGGGGGGGAAGAGACAGAACCATCACTCACAATGTTTGAAACTTAAATAGTATAAGGTAAGGTGATCACTTTTGAAAGGGATCACCCCTGGAAGAAATCCTTGAACCCTGACACCTTCAATTTACCAGCTGCTTTCCCTGCTCTGCTCAGTGCCACACGTGCTGCGGGCACCTCTGTATTTCTCAGGCTCTCTTTTCATCTTCTTCACGATGTCAGGTGAGGAGAGACCAGTGAACAGCGTCCCCACAGCCATCCCCCAGCAGCTCACACACCGGGGAGCACCGGAGCATCACCAACACCACAACACAGCAGCTCCCGCCCCCGGGGCCAGGCTTAGAAGAAGAGAGAAGCTCCAATTTCACACCGAACGGCTGACCTGGGGTTTTCTAGAGATTTTCTAAGCCTGTGGTGTGTGGTTACGGCATTATATGCACACGTAACCTCCCCCCCCACATATGCAGATATTAAATCACTCTTCAGCTACACGGCGTGTTCCTCCCTCCCACTCAGGCACACCTGGAGAGCGGCACAGCCCACGCTGAGTCCTCTGGGGAGGCTCAGCGCACACAGCCACACCACGAGCAGCACTCGGTGGCTGGGGGAAGGATGTTGAGCACAAAAGCTGGAGATGAGCCCCAGAGCACAGTGAGGGCGCAGCAGTTGGCTTTGCCAGCAGCTGAGCTGCCAGGGTGGGAAGCTGTGCAGAAAAACATCTACCCCTCCTCAGCAGAGCTTTATCTGCTCTACCAGAGTTGAAGGCGAGTCAGAATGGAGCACATCAGCTGAGCGTTTTTCTCAGGAGAGACCTGAATGCGTTTTCCAGCCTCCCAGCACAGTGAGCTTTGCTCAGCATGACTGAACAAAAACAAGCAATGTCACACTCTTCTGCCTCTTGTTACTCAGCAGACGCTTTCTGTTCTCCACCATCCCCTGAGCGGCATCTGCACAAAGAGAAGGAACACAAAACAAAGCCTAAGGAGTCGTCACATCCCACAACAGTCTGCAGAGAGAGATTATTCCCTAAAATATTTACAGAAGCATTTTCTTCTGGCAGCAAAGGGACGCACCGCTGCCTCTCATCTCAGCTGGCGCTGCAGGTGGCTTTGCACCTTTGCCTCTGAAAAAAGCCCCGTGGGGATTGACACAAGGTCCTCAGAGAGCAGGACACCGTCTGCTGAGGCAGGAGCAGGGCTGGAGGGAAAGGGTTATCTCTCATGGGCAGGGGAATGATGCCAGAGGAACGGTACCGGGATCTGGAAGGCGTGAAGCACCCTCCCTCTTATCTCTGTACAGGACGAGAAGTGCGGGGAAATCAGAAACACCGAGATAGCAAAACCACGCCAGCCCGGGGAGTCATTGCCATGGGCTGTGGGGAAACGTCCCTCTCCTGCAGTCCCTTTCTTTCTCTCTCAAAAATCCTCCAGTCAGCACCTACCTCACCACGCCATCCCCTCCCTGTCCTCCTCCCAACAAACTTCTCAAAGGGTAGGAGCAGCCAGTGAGAGAGCAGGAGAGCTGCACAGCTCCTGCCACCCCCACCAGTACACCGCCTACAGAATAAAGGGGTGGCACAAGCACACGGTGTTACAGACACAAAGCTGCCCACTCCAAGATTCTGCTTCTTACTCGAATTCAGAATTCAAAGGGAGCTCCTATGGATATTCTGTGACCTGCTTTAAAAGCACTCCACCTGTTTGTTCCTTTGGAGGAAGTCACGTGAAACAAAACCTCATTAAATCTGACTCCACCTGGCTGCCCTTGGCACAGGAGCTCTGCACACAAGGAGTTCTGCCCTGCAGGGAGCCCACCCTTCACCCGGGAGGATGCAGAACTGAGCACATCTCTGCTGCAGCTCTGCTTCTGCTCTCCCCATGATACGACTTGCATCTTCAGCCAGAGAACAAGGCACCTGAGAACACGACTTCAGTCTGAGAGGGGAAAGTCCTCCAGTGGGGTGTGAGAGAAGGGAAGGAGGGAATGCAGACACAGCCCTCTGACGTGATGCACTTCAAAGGACTTCAGGCTCTTCTGTGAAAGGCCACTTTCCTCAGCAGAGCAGCAACATGAAGAGCAGGTATCTTTACCTCAGTAACAGAGCACAGTCCCAGCAGGTCGTGCCAAAGGTCCAGTGAGCTCAGTTACCTCCTGTCTCACCAGCTCCAGAGCACACACTTACAGAAGAGCATAAGGGTAGAGCACAACACAGCAATACTCAGCCAGAACACCCTCCCAGCCTCCAGAGATTCCTGGATCATGCACTCTGTGAGCCGGGTTGCAGCTCTGTATTTAACACCCTCAACGTTTTGCTGCCCCGAATTTATCAGCTTGCTTTCTCAGCTCATGCACTCGAAGCATCATCTCACTACACCAAGTGCCTTCCCCGCTCCTCCACCTCCAACACATTTTGACTTTACCTGGACTGCACCACAGATCAAACAGAAGGGTCTTCCTGACGTGGAGGCAGTGACTGCAGCAGAAACACCTCCTCCTGCAGTGATGGCACAGCCTGCACCAGCCCTCCTGCACCTGGACTCATTACAGGTGTCCACGAAGGATTAATTCCTCAGAGCCCTGCAAATATCAAAATATCCTACACAGGGCCGTGAGGAGCTCTCCAGTCAGGTTCCCTTCGCCTGGTTATTCCAGCTCCCCTTCGCCTGCTTATTCCAGCTGAGCAGCTCGTGCCTGTATTAATTTGCTTTCATTCGAAATCAATTAGGCAATTTTTTTTTTTAAA
>VXAU01000632.1:127309-138117 GCA_013399695.1 Formicarius rufipectus
CCGGAGCGCCCCGGGCTGAGCCGCGCCGACCTGAGCAGAGCCGACCTGAGCCGAACTGAGCCGAACTGAGCTAAATCCGAGCCGCCCCCGCGCACCCACCTGCGCCCCGGCCCCGGCGGCGGCCGCTCCGCGGAGCCCCGGCGGGACGAGGCGGAAACGGAGCGCACCTGCACCGCCCCCGCCGCCCCCCGCGCGTCCCCTGGCGGCCACGGGCACGGCGTGTGGGCACGGCCCGGGGAGCCGGGGAGGGGTGGGCACCGCCAGGTGTGCGCTGGGAGCGGTGCGGGGGTGTGGGCACCGCCAGGTGTGAGACAGGAGTGAGAGGGAGTGTGGGCACCGCCAGATGTGCGCTGGGCCTGGCTGGAGGGGATGTGGGCACCACCAGGTGTGCCTTGGGAGCAGTGGGAGGGTGTGGGCACCGCCAGATGTGCGCTGGGAGCGGTGCGGGGGTCTGAACACCGCCAGATGTGCACTAGGAGCGGTGGGAGGGTGTGGGCACCGCCAGATGTGAGCCGGGAGTGAGAGGGAGTGTGGGCACTGCCAGATGTGATCCAAGAGTGAGAGGCAATGTGGGCATCACCAGATGTGCGGCAGGAGTGGTGTGAGGGTGTGGGTACTGCCAGATGTGTGCTGGGTCTGGTTGGAGGGGATGTGGACACCGCCAGATGTGAGCCGGGAGTGAGCGGGAGCGTGGGCGCTGCCAGATGTGCACTGGAAGCAGTGTGGGGATGTGGGCACCACCAGATGTTGCAGAGCAGGGATGTGGGCACAGCCAGATGTATGCTGGGACTGACCGGAGAGGATGTGGGCACCCCCAGATGTCCCCTTGGTCCGGCTGGAGGGATGTGGGCACTGCCAGATGTTGCAGAGCAAGGATGTGGGCACAGCCAGATGTGTGCTGGGTCTGGCTGGAGGGGTAATGGGCACCACCAGATGTTCACCAGGAGCTGAGTGGGTCTCTGGGCACAGATGTGCGTGTGCTGGGAGTGGTCACTGGGGCTGCAGGCACAGCCAGATGTGCACTGGGAGAGGCTGAGGGGTTATGGGCACAGCCAGATGTTCCCTGGGAGCAGAGGGGGGCTGTGGGCACTGCCACATGTTTGTCCCAAACAGAGTAAGAACCCATGGGAAAAAAAACACCAAAGTATAAACAAGGAAAGGCCAAATCAAAACAAATCCCCAAAGCCCAAATAAAGGATAACCCAAAACAATAACAACAAGAAACCCCACCCTCAAAACAGAAACAAACCAAACCAAAGAAACCACCTCAAACAAAACTAAAACCTCAACAACACACAACCCCAAAGCACAAACCTCCACGGGCAAAATAAACCCTCCAAACCCCATAAAACCCAAACAAAACCCCCAAACTTGAAACCTCGAAGTAAAACAAACAAACAAAATCGCAGCAAAACTGAACTGCAGCACAAAAATGAACTTTGCAGGGGTTAGAAAAGCCAGTTCCAACCAAGAGCCAAAGGTGAGCTGCCAGGCCTGGGACAGGCACGGGGAGCTTGGAACTTTTAAAACTGAAGGGCCCAAATCTGCTGAGCGATACCAACAACAGACATTTGCTGGCAACAGCCGCAGAATTTGGTCTGGTGAGGAGACAACCTGGGATCCTGCAGGGAGTCGACAGAAAGTCACAGGAACACAAGTGTTCATTTTAATTAGCCCAAGAACAGGGAAATTCGGGCTCATTACTGTCTAAAAGTCCAGTGGATGCTGTGAGTAAATTTACTGTGTGACAGGAAGGGAAGGAGGAAAGGAGAGAGGAAGATAAAATAAACCCTTGTCCTGTGTTTTCTCTCCCAGTTCAGAGCCTGCTCTTGAGAAACCTGAAGGCCCTACAAGCCCCATCATTTCCACCCATCCACCAGACCTGAGGAGAGGCTGAGAGACTCTCAGCCCCTTCTCACTTAAATCAAGTTCTCATCTGAGCGTGTATTTTGCTTTTTGGTTTAGGCAACTGTTGAAAAATACATCAGAGGAGACAGTTTGCATGAACACAGAGCCTGTGTTTCTGTGGAAGAAAGCTCTTGACGATGACATTTCTCACCAGGGTAGTTCCTCCACACAGTCAATAATATCAATAAATTAAACATGCGGCTCAGCCAACTTCAGGCAAAAGATAAATTACTTTATTTAACCACCTGTACTGGCAGGGAAATGACACATCTCAGAGCCTGCATCCCTTCTGCTGCTGAATTTGCTCATCAGGATCCTCAGAACCACAGATGCTTCACAGTCTGACTGCAAGGCTGGGCCTTGGTAACTGGAGTCACAGAGAATAAATATGACATTACATTAAAAACATTTAAAGGCTAAGTACAAGTTTGATCTTTCCTAGCACTAAGTCATTTTTTAATACACTCGTTTCTCAGAAGGCAGGCACTTCCCATTCCACCCAAAGAACCTTTCAAAACCTCTCTTTTATCAATGATGGGTTTCACTGAATTATTCACCAGACCAACGCTGCCAGAGATTTTAAATATTCCTCTGACAAGGAGAGCAAGGGGTAACAACCTCCTCCTGCTCCTCCTCCTGCTGCCTGTGCTGCTGACAGTGGCACCAGGGATGCCCCAAGCTGATCCCCCTCAGCTCACACGTCCTGGCACACCTGGAACAGCCTCCTGGATCACCCTTGGACTGGCACATTGGAAATGGAAAATAAAAGCCACCTTTTAAACTCGTGGGTGTGAAGGTGAAGAACTACAGGTGTTGTACAGAAAAATGGTCCAAGCCACAGCAGTCCTGGAGAGCCACAGGGAAGGATTCCCAGTTTGGCCACTGGGACCCCACTCTCAGCCGTGGCAGAACTGCTGAGCTGCTTCCCCCAGCTTGGCTGGACTTTCTGGTCTATCACAGGTTCCTTCAGGTAAGGGCTCTCCTCCCCTGTTCAGCGCTTGCACGTGGGGTTCAGATGGACAGTCAGCATTTTAATACTCAAATGTTTTTAATTATGAGCTATTTTAAACCCATGGATGAAGCAAAGGGCAGACTGGCTGGCTGCTTATCTCTGATTGACCATTTTCCAGGGACACAGGCTGACAACTGGTGAGGATCTGCTGCAGCCAGGGCTGTTTGGCACAGCTTCCCCATCCCCCTGGCTGCTCCAGCTCAGTCTAACTGCTTCACAATTCACAGCAAGAAGGCCAGGGATTTTCTCCAGGCTGTTACTCTGATTGCAATCCTCTGATTCAATTTGTATCCCTCTGTTTAATTACCATTCCTTAATAAAAATGTCAGCGATTCTGTCCCTAATCTGAACCAAAAAATCTTGTCTATGAGGCACACCTGCTCAAGGATACAAGGCAAAGCAAACGTTGAAAGAATACTGATGCTTCACAGCAAATTAAATTGCTTGTTTTAACCTGTTTTAAAGAATAATTCCCAATTCTGGTCACATTTTGCTTGCAATGGCAAGACTGGGGTGTAATTCCCTTTCCTGGTTGGTGTTAAGCCTTCCAGCATCCACAGTAGCATTTCCCAAGGCTTCCTGAGCAGCCCACGTGTTTGGTCTGTCCACACCTTCCACGCCTCTGTGGCACAGGAAAATGATGCACATTTGGGAGTAAACTGGTTCCACGGGGAAATGTGGAGGGATTTCTCAGTGTGTAGTTGCATTGGAAGTCAAAAAGATCTGCCTGGGGATGCTGCTCTTTCAGAACAACACTCTCTGCTGCCAGGGGCACCTCAGAACCCAGCATCCTCCCAGCCTCCTGCAGCAGCAGGAAGGGCAGGAGAGCCAGGAGAACACTGGTCCTTACCCATCCTGGTATTCCAGTGAGGAGCTGTCAGGATGTTTTCTTCATGTGTAGCTCAGGCCAGCCCCTCCCACTGGGCTCTAATTTTGGCTGGCTAGTCAGGTTTTATTATAATAAAATTAACAACCCCCACTTGTCATTAACAACGAGTAATCCCCTTCCCTCAGCTGCTGTCCAAAAATATCACGCTCACTTTTCAGTCTGGATGAATTATTCACATCCCATCGCTGCTGTTGCTGTTTTCCTTGTCTTCTGCTCGGTGTCACCATCCCTTTTATCCCCGTGCAGGCTTTGGGGACCTTCTGGCTGCAGTACAGCATCAGCAATAACCATCATGCAAACCCCCTGCTGCTGCTGCTGCTGCTGCTTTGGGATGAGACCAGCAGTGACAGTGGGAGTGGGAGCTTGATCCCATCACAACCCATCCCAGTGCAACCCCGGGGCACCTGCCAAACTTCACATCTCAGCAGATCAGAAGGGAAGAGGCAGGGGTGGCAAGAAAGCACCCAAACAGGATCAAACCACGTGTTATTCCCAGGGAGAGAATGACAAATAAGAGGAGCTTTGCTTCAGCAGCTGCTCCTTGAGTTCCCATGGGTTTTGTCCAGGGTCACCTCTGGAGGAGACACTCTGATCTCCCTCACTGTGAGGGTGTGCCAGCACTTCCCACCACCAGGAAGCAGAAAGGGCAGGAGGTCCGAGGGGGCACCAGCCCCAAAAACCTCGGGAGAGCTGGTGCTGCCTCAGAAACTGGTTCTCCTGTGCCTTCACTGCTCAGGGGGGAAAGGTGGGTGGGAAGGGAAAGGGGGTAGGAAAGGAGAGAGAAGTTTCCCTCAGTACCTTGATTTACAGGGCTGTCTGGGACAAGGCAACACTCCCAGGGACAAGGCAGCACTGCCTGGGACAAGGAAACACTGCCTGGGACAAGGCAGCACTGCCTGGAACAAGGAAACACTCCCAGGGACAAAGAAACACTGCCTGGGATAATTAAACACTGCCTGGGACAAGGAAACACTGCCTGGGACAAGGAAACACTGCCTGGGACAAGGAGACACTGTCTGGGATAAGGAAATATTGCCTGGGACAAGGCAGCACTGCCTGGAACAAGGAAACACTCCCAGGGACAAAGAAATACAGCCTGGGACAAGGAAACACTGCCTGGAAATAAGGAAACACAGCCTGGGACAAGGAAACACTGCCTGGAAATAAGGAAACACTGCCTGGGACAAGGAAACACTGCCTGGAAATAAGGAAACAGTCCCAGGGACAAGGAAACACTGCCTGGGACAAGGAAACACTGCCTGGGACAAGGAAACAGTCCCAGGGACAAGGAAACACTGCCTGGGACAAGGCAGCACTGCCTGGGACGAGGCAGAACATCCCCCAGGACAAACCCCAGCCCCTGCACACACGGGGGGCACAGGGCAGGAGGGCAGTGTGGCCGGGCAGTGAGGGGCAAGGAGCTGCCCAGGACCCCCTCCACCACCTGGGGCTGGCACAAACCACCCCGGAGTGCCACCACCACGAGCTGGAGAGAACAAGCAGCCTTTCCCAGGAAACCACACTTGGTGCTTTAAAACCTTTTGCTGAACCTGGAGCCTGTTTTTACACAGAGTTTCCTACGCAGCTACAAAATCTATACAAAAAAAAAGGACTGAGTACATGTAACTACACGGCATAAGCAGCAGGAGGCACAAGGCATCTGTCGGGAAGTGGGAAATTTCATGAACTGCCTGAGGTTTGGGATGCTGTAAATATTTAGTGGTTTTCTTTTGGTGAGCTACAATGTGTTTGTTTAAATATTCACCGTTCCACAGGCGTGAGTCAGGGCCCTGATCTAATTTCCCATCGGTTTGGGGTGAGTGGCTGTTAAAACTGCAGAAAGGGGAGGTTAATTTCCAAAAATCTTCCATGTAAAGGAATATTTCCATTCACTTCCAGTAGCTTAGCACAAAAGGTGCCCGAGAGTTTCCAGAAATTGTACTATTAAAAAAATGACATGGCTTGCTGTATTAATGGATAACAGCTTTAAAAAAATCCCCAACAACTAAGAATCAATTTCCTGCCTAAATTGAGTCAGGCAGGCCCAGTGAACTTGATGCCAGGGCAGAAGGGCTATTAATGCATTAACAGCCTCAATAAATAGATTTTACAGGTGTGAGAATTGCTAAGTTAGCCAATCGGAAAAATATAGATTTCCCACTTAAAATAAGATTTTTGGGCCATTAATATTTTCCTGTAGATTTGGGTTCTTATTAACGGCCACATAAAGGCACAGCAAGCAGTTTTCTTATCATTCTTCCTATGAAACAAGCAGGAAAGCCTCAGAGGCACTGCTTGCAGTTTTGCTGTCAGCAGCATTTATCACTTGGACAGACAAACACCACCACAAAAGCAGAAAGCAGCTCCCCTCCAGTGCTTAAGCCCCATTTATTTTAAAATATTCAATTTAAAATATTCAATATATATTTATGTCACTGCATTACACCTGAGCTTTCCACGTTGTCCACTGCTGCTTCGTGGGCAGCTGAGGGACCAGACACCTCGTCTGGAGGCTGGAATCATGTGCAGGCAAACAGACTTACCTTCCTTGAAACCGAGGGAGCTGCAAAGTCAGGATGGGAACCCAGCCCCTGCCTCCTGGTTTGTGATCCAGTTGTTAGGTCCAGTATTCTCTTTTTTTAATAAAAAATTCATCCTATCAGACCCTCAGATGTGATCTCTGGAGAAGCACAGCATAGGTACAAGAAAAGCAGAGCACATCCATAGCAGGGTTGTCCTTGGTGTGGTACACAGCAACCAGAAGCCCAGATGGACAATAGAAATTAATAAATTATGTCAAGCAGTTGACTAACTTGCATTTCCCAACTTCAAGTTTTCATAGGAAAGGAACACCTTTCATACACAGTGCTGTGACAATACTTAAGGAAAACAGCCCAGGGAAGTATTTGGAGGTTGGGTGACACGTCCCAAAGGAGTTTCCCTGAAACCCCCCTGGAAGACACTGTTCTGATTTTGGAAGTTCCTTCTTTATGGCTCTTCCAACAGACCTTTTTATACAGAATTGCTGCCTATATTTGGCTTTCCCCCTGTTCAACACTCCAAGCACTGCAGGACACCCAAGTGCTCGCTCAGCCTTTCGCAGGAGCAGCAGCTCCAACAGCTTCCCAGCTCCCAGCAATGCCATTCCCTGCAACTCCAGGGCTTCCACAAGCACATAACCAGATGAACGATAAAAAGGCAGCAAAAACCCCCATTAGGAATTAATTAACTGATGTTCAATTGCATCCATTTTCGTCCCTAACGAAATCAGCACGCCTGCAAATTCAGGGAGGTTGGAGGAACAGATTAAGCATCCAGAAAAACACCACAGCGTTTCTCTCAACACAACAGTTCATAACCATCTATTTTGTTTTCATAAAGTTTAATGCATAACACATTTTAGTCTTATTTTTATGCTGTATTTACTAATGTAGCATTTGAATATCTACATTTTAAAAATAAATTCCCGCCTGCTTAAATACGTGTTATACATGAAAGGGATTCGTTCTTCGCTTGTAGGATATGCTGAAAGCCACTCCAGAAACTCTCTTTAAAAATAAAACTACACCAGACTAGTGACTCAAACACGTAGTGGAGGGGATTTTCAGCTGTCTTCAAAGCACTTAATCAATGTCTTACTAAACTCACAAAGCCACAACATTTGGTGTTGGTTTGGGGTTTTTTTTTAATACAGAGTGCTATATAGGGAACACCCTTCCAGAATATGTAAACAACAGCAACACATGATAGAAGAGAAAGGAGGGGAGCTGGGACTGCCAAGACATATTATGTATTTATTTCTAAGTAACTACCACAATAAACACGAAAAAGCTTTGCATGAAAAATGAAGAGCCTTCTCTGCATGATGGTTTTCAGATCATTTATTACCAATGAAGTGAAAGACAAATTGAAAATCAGAAGGAGGGAGTGGGAAACATCACAGACATCAGAACACTTGCACAGAGCTAATCAGAGCTTTGCAAATGTTGGAACATAAATAATTTAAAAGGTATCTCTACCAATTAAAATGTTTTTAAGAGGCACATAATTAAGTTTGCTTGCTTTATAAAAATCAGGTGCTTTATCATAAAACCAGAGCGTAAGGGTCACGTTGTTTCTAACTAGGGACAACTAATGATTACAACTTCAAACAACCTCCTCTTGGATCTCCTGCAAACGAGTTCACTGGACGAGCTGGAGCAATCCTGGGTCCATGTCCTTGCAGGGTCTTGTGTCCAGCCAGGTGTGTCAGGAGCAAGGCACATGAGAGGGCAAAGCGAGGGTGCCACAGCCTTCCAGAGAGGATCCCGTCCCTCTGCAACCCACCAGGCTGTGCCTTCTGTTACACCCCCACCACATCCTGGGGCAACGTTTAGGGCAGAATTGCAACACGAGTTTAAGACACATCTCCTTTTAGGGCAGCCCAAAACCAACGTGTTTAACAACATTGTGCTGCTCTAACTCTGCAGCCACGCCGAGCTGACCCTGTCCTCTGCCCTCTGTCCTCCTGGGACTGTGCTGGGAACTGGGACTGTGCTGGGACCTGGGACTGTGCTGGGACCTGGGACTGTCCTGGGATCTGGGACTGTGCTGGGACCTGGGACTGTGCTGGGATCTGGGACTGTGCTGGGACCTGGGACTGGGTGGGAACTGGGACTGTGCTGGGATCTGGTTTTCCGAGGCAAGTACCAAAGGTTAAGGATGTTCTGGTCTGAGCTAATAAATAAGTAAAAATAACGAAGAACAAAAAAACCCCCAACCCATACAAACTCAAGGCTTCCTTCCTCCTGCATTCTTCATCTCCCAAGTCGTTTCAGCTCCCTGGATTACACTTCCACACCACTCATCACACTTGCACAAACACCCGTTAAGTACAGCTCAAGAACAGCTCCCCAGGCTGAACTCACCCCTGGGGCTCTGCACCACCCCGGTCCTCTTTGAAAGCAGCCCCAGCACTGGTGTTGCACCTGATGGGGACCCACACCTCAGAGGACTCTTGGAATACACAGGAAAGCTGTGCCCAGCTAAGACAAGTCTCCCTGGTGTTTCTGAGCCACCACACAGGCCACCACCGTCACCCACACTCCCCAAAGCACATGCTCTCCACGCTACCCTGAGCTCTCAGGATGGGAAAACCAGTCTGGGAGAAGAAGGAAACCTCTCTGTCTTATTTTCATCAAAGCACACAATAAACTAACGCACATAACATCCAGACAGACTTTCACAGCATCTGAGCTATTCCCTTTGGTCCCCAAACTCCCCAAACCCCACGCACTTGGGACCGGAGGGGTCATTCAGCACCTGTGGACAGGCTGAACATTCCAGGCTACCCCATTCCAGTGACACCCTGGAGAGCAGAGTCCAGCGAGGACACAGAGCTTTGCAATGAGAAGCTCAGCAGGGAAGCAGAGCTGCAACTGTGGATTTTGCTATGCACTAAAAATCTGCCTGTCCTTTGCTACCATCTGCCTCTTCACAGCCCCCACAGCACCTCCCCCGGATCCCAGCACCTCCTCTGCCACCCCAGGCCCCTGCACAAACATGGGGCATGACCTGAAACTCGCCAGGTTACAGCTCCCTCGGTGCAGACAGTCCAACAAGGCCCTTGGGGTTCTTCCACCTCCACATTGACAAGGCTCGACTTTCCAACAAGACAGGGATTAATTTTTGGCCAGGTATTCTTTGGTACAAGTCCTACTACAGACACACACAACTGTAAGTGTGTTACACAGACAGCTGTGCTGCTGAAGTCGCTGTAAGCACTGAGGATACCTCGGGCTGTTCATCCAAAGAACTGGAATAACCCGAATTTGCCTGGAGCTGCAAAGGCACTTTACCTCCTGCACTACTCAGAATTCCTCTTCTTTCCAATTTACACCTTCAAACCAGACATGAAGGTCATAGGGTAACACTTCTGCATGAGTTAAATGAAGAACTCCGGATTTTTGTCTGTTAGCTTTTTCCAGCAGTTTGCAGGAGATTGTCCTTCTAGAGAAAACCCTCTCATGGTCTAAACTGAAATGACTGGCAGTTCTGGCTATCTGTAACTGAATTACCTGGCAGATTCTCTGCGAGAGAGTGAACTGCCCTTACTTTTGCACGTCACCCCAAAGCATCAAATGCCCCTCCACCTGCCAGGCAACTATCCCACACTCCCTCTTACCTGTCAATTTTTCCTCTGGGAAGATACTTCCCGTTCTTTTCACCTGATCACTGCCCTGCGGGGAAGGGGAGGGAACTCACGGCCCTACAGAGGCGAAGACACAAATCCCTTTACTACGTTATGTTCCCACAGAAAACCCACATTTTTCAGGCCGTTCTGACGCTCAAAGCAGGAATGGAGAGCTGGGAAGGAGGGTCTGTACCCGCTTTAGCACAGTGGAGTTAACACAGGGCTGGGTGAGAGCAAGGGAAGGAGGCTGGCAGTCAGCAACCCTCCAGGACACAGTCGCTGCCCAGGCACTCCGAGGTCTCCAGCTCGACGCTGCAGAGGAAGCGCCGCGCGGCTTTGCGGCAGTTGTAATCCAGCGTGGTGGTGTAGACAGTCTTGGCGTGCTTCGGGTAGATGATGGTGGTGCTGGTGAAGCGCCGGGCTTTGTGGCGGGGCTCCAGGTGCACCTCGGACTTGTAGCTGCGCCACGTGCAGTTGGGGACGCACACCACGGTCTGGCTGCAGGAGGAGAGGCTCAAGCCCACGGGCAGGTAGACGTCGTCGATGAAGTGTTTCTCCGAGTCGTAGCGGACGGAGGACGTGTACCTGCAGGGTGGGGGACACGGGTGTGAGCGCGCGTTGGGTTGGGCTTCCTCGGCCCTGAACCTCAACACGGGAACGGCCACACTGTGGGAGACCCCCAACTGAACTGGGGTCTCTGGGATTTGAAGGAGGAACTGATCTACACGCTCCGGTGTCAAACACGGGAGAGGAAGATGGACTCACAGTATGGATTTCCTATATAATATGACGTATATATATATGTATGTATATGTATATATATATAT
>VXAU01000632.1:141642-208616 GCA_013399695.1 Formicarius rufipectus
CCCGGGGGCCGCCGTGTCCCACTCGTGTCACAGTGTCCCACCCGTGTCCCTCGGTGCCGCTGTGTCCCAGTACCCCAACCGTGTCCCACCGGTGTCACCGTGTCCCAGTATCTCACTCGTGTCCCACTCATGTCACCATGTCCCATGTGTGTCCCAGTATCCCACCCATGCCCCACGATGTCACCATGTCCCAGTATCCCACCCATGTCTCACGTGTGTCCCAGTATCCCACCTGTGTCCCATCCATGTCCCAGTGTCCCACCAGTGTCACTGTGCCCCATGCCTATCCCACCCATGTCCCAGTATCCCACCAGTGCCCCCATGTTCCACCCATGTCCCACCATGTTCCAGTACCCCACCACTGCCCTCATGTCCCACCTGCCTGCTACCCATGTCCCAGTATCCCACCAGTGCCCCCATGTCCCATCTGTGTCTCACTCATGTCCCAGTATCCCACCCGTGCCCTCATGTCCCACTGATGTCCCAGGTTCTCCCTGTGCCCCTCTGCCCTCCCAGTGCCCCCACGCCCATAACCCCATCCTGCACCCCAGCCTGGCCGCTGACCCCTCGCTCCATCCCAGCCCTGTGGAATCAGGCCCTGGAATGGGCTGCCCAGGGAGGTGGTGGAGTCACGACCCCTGGAGGTGTTTAAAGGAGGACTGGACATGGAACTGAGGGCCAGAGTCTCATTGACAAGCTGGTGCTCAGCCATAGGTTGGACCTGATGATCTCAAGGGGTTTTTTCCAACCTAATGGATCCTGTGAAAGCAGCACTGCGGGGCCCCTTCACACATCCCTGGTCCAAACCCCTGGTGCACCAGCCCAATACCTGCCCTTTCCTGTGCCAGCAGGGATTTTGGGGAGCACTGAAAGAGCTGCCAGGTCCTGCTGGGCACCTCCAACGGTGCTTTCCCCAGCTGCAGGGCTCTGCAGGGGGTTTTGGCAGCCTGGTTAAGCCCCCAAAGTTTTCCCTTCAGGCTGCTCTGTGTCATTCCCCCCTCCCGAGGATTCCAGCCCAGGCAGCAGCACTGCCACCCCTAATCGCATCTCTCAGGCAAAGCTGCCGAAGCTGAAATAAGAGAACAGAAGGAAAAGGTCTTTCTAGCACTAGAGGGGACCAAGGGAACCTTTTTTGGAAAATCCTAATGAAATAATTGTGCCGTGTCATCAGATTTGGTGGGGGAATACTCTTGTGGAGGGAAAGAACTGTCTGCAGCCGGCCAAAGTCAACACTCCCCTGTGCAGAAACCAGCAGTCTGGCCTGACGGGCCCAGCACAAGTGAACCCAAACCTCTGAAAAAAATTCCTTCCCTGCCCCAAAATTAAAAGCAGAGCAGAACTTTCAGCCGTAGGCGTCTGTGGTTTGCAGCTATGCAGTGCTGGGAACTCCGGAGACTTCCTCAAGGAATTTACATTCCTTTGAAGAAATACTATGAGGCTGTTTGTCTTCGCTGAAAAATGCAGATGGAAAGAAAAAGAACATTAAAAATTTTGACTGAAAGGAGTCTGAGTTTCGAAGCCTGAGCAAATGTGCTGGACAGGTGTTTTCTTCCTTTTGATTTAAATGTATCCCCCCAAAAAGAGATACTGAACTCTGCAAACAGTGGGAAAGCTGACCACTCCTCACTCCAAAATCTCCCACAAAAGTCCTTTATGAAATTAGATGCCTTGGAAGGCACTGAAGCAGTTTCCAGATGAACACAATCATCATTTCAGAGCTGCTGTGCAGCTCCTGGGTGAAAACCTGGGCAGCCAATAACCTACTCAGTGCAATTTAGAATGGAGGGAACCTGTGGCACAACCCAGGTGGGGATCAGGGTCTGACTGAGAGGGATCTGAGTCCCTGGGAAGCTGCAGCTTCTGGAAATCTTTCTGCTCCTTATTTACCAGCATAAAACCTCCCACTCTGGCATGGCTTAACACAAAGGACAATTTCTTGTGCCCTTCCAGGCTCTTGGCAGGTGAATGGAGGTGTCTGAGCAGCTGCAGGGGCTCCACAGCCCACCTGAGGATCCTCCTGCAGAACCAACACCCAGATCTGCAAGTCTGCCTGCTAGGATGTAAAGGAAGCATTTAACCAGCATTTTAACCACTTGATAATTCAAATACTCTTGAGTCACTGTGTACAGGGGCCCTGGTTTCAGGACGTGTACTCTGCCCTCTTGGAAAGCCTGACTGTTTTTAAGCCTCTCAAACTGTACCAATCTGTGCCATCCCTGATGGCATTGGAAATCTTTTCCTTTGTCTGTACATCACAGCCAGTTTGTCCACATTACTTACTGTTTAACTGCCCACACACAGGCGGGATGGGGCAGATATGAGGCTCTTATCAAGATCCTCCTTCCATAAAGGACCTTCCACCGGGCTGGGTGCGCTCTGCTTAATCAGCAACTGAACCACAGGCACCCTGATGCTGTGGGGGGCGGGAGGGGGGAGAAGCAAGACAAAAGGACCCCGTGTTATTTGACAACGATGGAAAGGTACTTCGAAAGGAAGGGAAATGCCAGGCTGCTCCCTGTGGCACTGAGGATTGTGCTCAGTGAGCCGCGAGGCCCCGGCACTGACGGGAGCGCTGGGAGCGGTCCGCCCGCAGGGATGAGCGCTGACGGCACATCGCTGAAGCTGAGGAGGTTCCATCAGCTTTTACAGCCCTGCCGCCACCGCCCTCATGGATGGCCGAGCCACGAGCCAAGAAAAGGCTTGTGGAGGCTTGGACATCGTCACTGGGATGCTCGAAATCCCGGCTGTAAAAGCGGTGAAAGAATAAACACCCATAGCCCGGCGCAGGCGGCTCCTGCCCAAGGGCGGAGGGGGCAGGACAGGCAGGAGAAAAGCAAATGAGTCATTAATTCTCAATGCGAAAGGAACTGCTCCAGCGTCATGCAGCGAGTGGAAAAAGGCACTACCTGTTAATTAATGTCAATGGGAAAATCAGGAGAGCTCAGGAATCTCTCCCGCAGTTACAATCACCAGAAACGATGTGATTGTTTAGGGGCACAAGGTCGGTGGTGCAGGGAGCTCCTGTGGATGCTGCTGGGGTGGCAGAGGGTGGAAGAGGCAGAGCAGACAGACAGGGTGCTTTTGGGTGAGGTCCATCCCGGCCGCTGGGGTTTGCTGTGGGGCAGTGCTACAGAAACAGCCAGCAACAAACAGCAGTCACCATTTAATTCACTTTAGTGTCACACCCCAACATACAGCCAGAATTACCCCTTGGCCCCAAACCATAAAAAGTGGCATTTTATACAGAAAACCAATAATCATCTTTTATTATGCAGAGCTGTAATCCCCAAAGAGCAAACACACACATATACAGACCTGTCAAATCTGATGAACACCCAAGAGCCAGGGGCACAAAACCCTTACAATGAGAGTGAGTAGAAAACTGTGGATTTGCTCTCTAAAAGAGGAAGTCTGAACACCCAGCCCTGTAGCATTCTTCAAAGGCTGAAACTAAAAATTCATTTCTCCTTTTATTTCCTCTTATCTACAGAATGAAATGCAGAGAATGAAATAGGGGAAGCCTTCGGGAAAGACACGCAATGATAACTTCAACATCGTCTTCGGCTATTCATAATTTAGTTAGAGACTTATCCTCAGACAAAGCAAAGAAAAATTCATCTAAAATAAATTATTCATGCCCCCACAGGAATAATGAAGCTCTGCAAACCCATGTTCCCTCCTCTGGGCTATGCAATGGGGTAGCACACAAACCTTGAGATAATCTGTCCTTGGGGAACAGCTCTTCAGACCCCTGGTGCGCTTTCAACCATTCCTTCTATCACAAGAGGAACTAAACAAAGCAAGAGCAGGTTTGTAAAAGTGAGTGATCAGAAACTGCTGTCCCTCCCCACAGGTGTTGTTTGCTGTTGCTCGGGAGGGACACTGAGGAGCCCTGCAGATCTGCCAAGCCTGGGGACCCCTGAAAAAACACCCTGAAGAGTTTAACATACCTGTTAGTGCACACTCTGCTGCAGCAGCAGGTGGGTCTCAGCAGCATTGCAACACCTGACCACTGAGGGTTCCATATCTGTGGGTTTATTTTTTCTGCTTGAATGCTGTGGCCAACTCCTGCCTATTCACACACACACTCACCTGCTGATGTGCAAAGGGAGAACAGGATTTTACCAACCAGGCACTGAATTTGCCCTCCCACAGCCACGGGGAGCAGCCCATTCTCAGGAGAGGACGCAGCTCATGCACAAACAGCATGAGGCCAGGTTTTGACTCACTCAGGGATTTCTCCTTTCACCTCCTCCCTCACTTGTCCCAGTGACGCTCTGGCTTTGGGTGGATGGAGCTCGTATTCCTGGACTCTGATCCCCCCTCCCTAATGTACAGCAGTGAGTATTACAATCCCTGTGAACACAGCCCCTAATAAATACAGTCCTAAGGCCCACACTTGCCCTGGTGGGAAGTGTGACCCTCCCAGGAAGGCATCTGACAGCGTGGTCCTTCCTCACCTGCCAAACTGGCACAAGACTTCTCTTTCCTGCACATGTAAGGGAAGCTTGAGTTAAATAACACAGGCACAACTGGTTGATCTGCCCCTACACCCACACAGGATTCAATCCACAGCCATGCACCTTCAAAGCCCTCCAAACAGGGTACAGAGGAGTTTGGGAAGAAATCCAGCAGTGCAAACAATCAGGTGATGTTTCCCTGCATGGAGACTCCTTGGGGAAAGCAGCCATTGACTCCAGCCCTGCTCCATGCTGGCTTTGTGACTGGGAGCCAGGAGCTGAGCCCCAGTAAGAGGGGCCTGGGTTATCCCAAATATTTCACCTGTGGTTCTCCTCTGTGCACTGATGCAAGCTGAAGCTCAGAAGTCGAGGAGGAGAGGAAGGGCCTTGAAACCTGAGGCTGGTGCAAAGCTCCCACTCCAGGAAGTGGCCCTGGCTCCCTGTTAGAGCCAACATTTCCAGCACCTGTCCTTGCAGGGCAGTGAAGATGCCAAAGGGACACACCAGCTGGCATGAGAACAAGGGGCTGGTGCTGTTTGACACCTGCCTCATGAAGGGCTCTTCGTGGAGAGAGGGTGAGATGCTGGATGGGAACTCCCACCAGGGACAGTGGGCGAGCCCAGCACACGCCCGAGGAATAACATGCAGCTGCAGACAGGTTCTGCAGATGTTCTGCTTGGCTGGCTGGCAGGAGCTTAGCCAAGGTGCAGAAGGCAGTAATTCAGCCCCTTCCTCCTGTTCTGAGAAGGATTTGACTTGCTGTTTCATGGTGCTTTGTGCATACCTGTCCTGGGAGCAGTGGGGAAGATCTGCTTTGGGGTTGTCTCCTGGGCGTTTCATTGATCAGTGGAGCTCCACAGGCCTCAATCCCAGCTGTGAAAGGGTTGGGGGTTTTGGTGGTGGTGACAGTATGGGGATCGTTCATCCCTAATATATAATCCATCAAAGGGATAGCCTGCAGCAGGGAATGAGCAGTAAAACAGAACTCTCAGGCAAAATCCTCAGAGCTGCAGCAGGAGCTCAGCCAGGATTAAAGATGTGACACCAAAAGTAACACAGGCAGACATTCTCTGAATCCACCTAAACTGTTTCTGTAGCTGCTGACTTCCAGGTACTTCTATGTTCTCCACCACGTGGGCCTGACAACATCCTGGGTTTCACTCCTGCTAAGCCAAGGGCAAACCCCTTGGTCAGATTTCCTCCTTGGTCTGAAAGCATCACAGTACAGGATGGTTAAGAAATCAGAGGGATTGGGAATGATGGGACAGGGGGTTTCCAGCAGCACACTGTAAATCACGAGTCTGACGAGCTTTGCTCCCACTCACTGCAGCCAGTCCTGAGAAACAGCCTTTCCTCCTGCCCACTCAGAGTCTCTTTTTGATGAGTTTCTCCAGTTTCCGTATCCGAGAGGATTCCTGCTCGGGCGTCGGAGCGCTCAGCGCCAGGGAGCCGGTGCTGTCCCCGCCCGGAGGAGGGGCGGGGAGGCGCAGGCGGAACAGGTCCAGCATGCTGCTCTGCTCACTCCTCTTCAGGCCCTGCAGGAGCAAAGCACAGGGAAGCGGGACAGTCACAACTCGTGGAGTTGGGAGTGGATGTGCGTGGGAGTAGCTGCAGGAGAGCCCATTTCAAAGCTCAGCCTTGTTCACCCACCAAGAGCTGTACAAAAACCTCTGGATGACCCCGAGACAACTGAGCTCAGCTAAGGAGTCAGTGAAGTGAACTCAAAAGCTTTTCCTCAGCAGCAACTCTACACACTTTCAGATTACAGAGAATACACTTGCCTTACAGTGCTTTTCCTACCCCCAAATCCCTCTGTATTGCTACTGAAATCAAGTGACCAATGATCTCAGTGGATGAGCAGAAGTTCTGGACAGGTTCTAACCTTCATGTCAAGTATCTTCTGGAATGTGTCAGTGCTGCAGTCACCGAGAAGTTTGATGTAATTGTCCACAAACACAACCGGGGGCTCATGTGGAGCCATCACCACCTGCCAAGACAAGAAAAAAAGAGATCAGACAAATCATAAGTTAAAGCCAGTGCTCAGTCAACTTGGGCACAGGAGGGACAGTAGGACTGGCTTCTAAAATAAAATGTCTAAGGAGCAAGAAGGAGGCTGCACATGCAGCTAGTAAGAGAGAGGAAGGTGAATAAAGAGAAGCAGAGTAAGGAGCAGGGAGGAGGATGGGTCTCTTTCAGCACAGCACTGCTCAGACCCAAGGGCTGTGCATCATGTTTCAACGAGCAGCAGGACTTTGTCTGTGGCCTGTGGGGTGGCAGGCACTGGCATATTGTCAAAGCTGAAGATTTTATCTTGTTGCATGAGGAAGAGAAGCTGGGGAGTCGCTCAGGGGACAAAGGCAGTGCTGGTGGTGACACTCAGAAAGTCCCCAGAGATCAGGCAGGCTGGATGCAGGCCAGACCCTCACTTTGGCTGTGTGTCCCTCTCACTCCCTCCTGCCTGGAGGCAGGACAGTGTCACAGAGCTCTCTGCTCTGCAGTCTGCTGCTGCTGCCATGTCACCCGACGGGTGAGCAGTGCCACACACAGCCACTCTGTCCTTTGGGTGCAGCTCCTCTCGGACCCTCCCCTGGAGAGACTGAGATGCTGTGTGGGAACCCCCCACTGACATCAGCATAGGAGTCATGGTCAAAGTCAGGAGAAAAATGAAATCAGCCTCGAAGCTGGAAAGATGGTCCCTCATTGGTGTGCTTTCCTTACATAAGCAGCAAGCTCCACAGAGAACACATCTTTTGATAATGCTGGACAGCAAAATCATCTTTTGGGGGAAGAGTGTGTGTGTGTGTGCAAATGCACACACACACACAGGGCAGAAACAGCACAAGACTAGACTCTTCCCTGTCTCCAAAACCATTTCCATATGTTTCCACTGACCCAGCTCACCCCACACTGCATTCTGTCACCGAGACGTTTCTTTCTTTCCCTGCACTTCAGACCCATGAAACATAGCCATGTATACACTTATAAATCCTTAATTTACAGCCCTTGTAAAAATCTTCTGCCAAGATGAAAAGCTGGGACTTCAGAGAGCGAAGCCAGAGGAGAAGGGAAAAGAGCTCTGCAGGATGAGCACACTCTGACACCCTCCTCCCCACTTGCATCTGCCCTTTGTGAGGCTCAGCTGAATGAATTTGTTCATGCCATCCACGGGCTCAGTGATCCTGCCCCTCAATCAGCTGCCCCAGTACAAGCCTGGACACAAAACTGCATGGTGGGATTGTTGGATGCAAGAGAGGCATCACTTCAGAGTCACCTCAGTGCCAGCCCCAAAAACACCAGGGAGGAGCATGTTGGCCTGTGCTGCTGGTGGGGTGAAACAGTTCCTGGGGAAAAGACCCTTTAAAGTCCACTTTGGAAACAGCAGAGCCTGAGCACTGATTTAAAGAGACAACCCACAAGGCAAGCAGAATGGCTGGAGATGACCAGACATTTCTGGGCTCCTGCAAGGAACCCTTCCTACAGAAATACTGGTGGTCCAGCAAGGAGCAGGCACATCTGAGGGCCTTTTCTTCTCTCTCAAACCCACGAGATGGGTGTTGGCACGAGCCCCAAATGCTGGGCATGGGTCACCAAGGCTCAGGGTGATAAATTCAGTCACTACAATTAACCAGCCTGCCCCACACAACCCTTCAGCCCCACCATCCCTGCTGATGCCACTGGGCTCTGTGGAACACCCAGTGCCACAAGGCTATGGCTCTTTGAGTTCTAGTTACACTGACACAGAGCCCTCACTTGGGGCCAGAAGTGCTTTGTGCAGCAGCAGGGCCAGCACGGGATGTCTGACACAGCAGTGCCACTGCTGCTGCACAGCCTGGGAGCCAGCAGCACTCCACAGCCTGCACTCCCTGCCCCAGGCACTCCCTGGGCTGCTTTCATTTCCATCCCAATGAAGCCAATGTGATGTTAAGGGCAGACAAATTAACTCCATTACATTTCTGATTCACATATAAGCTCCAAGGAAAGACCTGTTTCTTTATGTAACAGGCACCGACCTTCTCTGCTCCCGTTAGCACAGCCAAAGTACTTTCCTTCAGGTCATTGCTATGAAAATTTAGACTTGCTTTAAAGTATTTACTAACATCTCAGTCATCCTATTCCAAAAGCATGGAACTGGAGAACTAATTTCTGAATTCAGAAGACAAACTCAGCCCTGACATTACCTTGGGCATGGGAGCAAAGCCACACTGAGAGCTCGGGCTCCTCACCCCCCTTTGCCTTGGCTGGGGCTTACAGAAGGCTCTGGTTGGCAGCTGCCTGTCTTGCCTGACCCCGGGTGCCACTAATTCCCTCACATCAATGTCTGCACAGCACTGCTGGTGAACAGGGGACAATCCCATCACTCAGGAGGGCACAGCTGTACACCTCCCGTGGCTTCTCCTGAGGTCCAACCCAAGTCCTTACTCCAGCACCAGTTGGGAAGGCGAGATTGCTTTGCTTGTTACTTTTTATGAAGACAACACACTGCTTTTGGGTCATTTTCCAGGCACCAGGTCTGGAAAATGAAAAAGGGCTCTGGTGAATACAGTAACCCAGACATGTTTGCACTGGCTGTTACACTAGACAGTAAACAGGTGACTCAAGCACAGCTTGGCTCCCCTGCGTGACGGAGTCTGCACAAAGGCCCAGAGTAACCTGAACTCCAGGGTTTGCCCCGCAGCACACACGGATGCTAGCTCTGATTTTCACAAGCTCCTGAGGGAACCTTCTGCCCCAGCTCTCCCAGCAAGCAGAACCTGAGCCCTTGGATACCTTGAAAAATGAGGATGAGGACTCCAATGGGATCCTAAAAGAGAGTGGAGGCAAACCCGGGGCGAGTGAGCCAGCTCTGCAGAACAGCTGGCAGCGCACCCCGACGAGCTCACATACGTTCATGTGCAATTGCACATTGCAAGTCAAGGGAAGGGCCCCCTGGAATTTGCTCGCTCTGATTCCCAGTCCAGCAGTCTGGCTGGCAGGTTATCAAAAGTCTTGAGTTACCTTCAGGATCATTTCAGCCCGAGTCATGCCTTTCACCACTATCTTTGTGTAGCTGGCAGGAGCCTTCCTCACCACTTGGGACCCAATGGAGGGCAGATCCAGGAGAACCATCTTCAGGGAGTGAGTGTCCAGCAGCAGCTGCAATAGTTAATCATGCTCAGTTATTCAGGTCCCTTTTACCAAGATCCATTAGCTGCTATGATCCAACATCCTTAAAAGTTTAACACTTCCCACCCTGGAAAAAGTCCTGGTAATTGAGACTTTTGCCCATGTAATGACACCGACCCACATAATAACACTTCAAGAAGACACAATCACCAACGATTACGTATCAGCACCATGGCTGATTTTAAGAGAGCACTGCTCTCCTGACTGGAAATGACTTATGGCAGCCCAACATCTGGCACATCAGGCACGGATTTCCAGTCCTTCCCAAGTGAAACAATCTTGATTACCTGTAGCTGTATCATGATTTAGATTGCAAGGTCAAATGAACTAACACCAAGCTTCCCAGCCACCCACAGTGTCAGGTTTTCTGCATTTACTCAACCACTTGATTGGGGGGTTTTCCTTAAAAACTATGACACCACAGAGCTACACTGAGAACTGCTCAGAATCCTGTGTTCACTGGTACGCTGACACAGCCTGGATGTTGTTGATTACTAGACCAGCAGATAAATAACCAGAAGCCATGAAATCGAGCTCAGACAGAGCAACACTGCCTGATGACAAAATGCTGTGGCTAAGGGCTTCTTAGAGCAAAATTACCCCAAATATGGCACTCCTCTGATTGCACAAAGTGTGTCTGAAGAGATGAGACAAGACCAGTGAAGCACAGGAAGCTGAAATCAAACTAGAGGAAGAGCAGCACAATTTCTTCACACAGCTGCGAGTGTGAAATCCCGCTGGGCTGTCAGCACACCCAGTGCATCTCCTCTAAAAGGGCTCTCAGTGGAAGCTCCTTCTGGAGGGACACAGCACATTATGGGCACTGCAGAAGCCCCAGCAGACACCACAACAATGTGAACACTGATGGCATGGCTTCAGCACGTGTGGGAGTTCACTTTGAACACAAAGGACTGAGCTGTGGAGGAGGAGCAGTGGGTCAGGCCGGTTCCAAGCTGGACCCCGTGATCCACGGCAGCGTGTCCTTGCTGTGTGCTGCCTCTGCCATGCTTTGCATGAGAAGAACCAATGCCATCAATCTCGTGCTGGGAAGCCAGGAAACCACAGCACAAATGAGCTGCTCTGTGCACCTCAGGATGCTGGAGCCTGCTGTCAGCTCAGGCTGTCACAGCCAGAGTCTTGTGTCTACACGGGATCCCGGAAATGGAAGATATGGCCATGGTTGGGGAATTTGTATCGTCCCCACATAAACTCTCATGTCTAATAGAAGTTCAGCACACTTTGCAGCCTTTCCCACAGGCACAGCCCTCGCAGGCTCTGTCCCCTCCCTCCATTTCCCCGTTACCCATTCCAGGTCCCCAACTCACTAACAAAGCTTGCTGAGACAGAGAGTTGTTAAGTCAGAGAGACAAACACAGAAAGCAAAACCCCACAGGTCTCATTCCCCACACTGAACACCTCCATAAATACTGCCCTAGTACCCAGATTTCAAACATGCTACTACCAAACAGCAGGAAAAGCTCTATGTAGGACAGGGAAGACCAGGAAAGCTTATTCCCCAGCAACATTTGCACCAGGGGAGAAAGTGGCCTGGAAAGATGATGGTGGGTGACCAGCAGGGTTCAAAAGCTGTGAAGACAACGGGGGTCCTACATGCTGCAGAGACAGAGATCAGCTGCTGAAACCACTGCACCCCTAACCCCAGAAAGGTATGTCCCACTTCTAATGAGATATATTCACTGGGAATCAGGCTAATAAAAACTTTCCCAGTCTGCTTTAAAGAAGCAAATTTGGCCTGTTATTCCAATACAGGACTATTAAAACCTTTTAACATTAGACATAAGCCCACTGCTGGTTAATCACTTTAGAAGCTTATTTTAAAAAAGGCTCCCTTTAATCACTCGGAGGTTATTGCTCATCACACACGACGAGCAGGCTGCTCCCTGCTTCACTCATTTGCCTTCCATTAAGGAAGAGGAAGGTTTTGATGTAAAGCTCCTGTTTCATGTTGCAGACACACACTGCTCAGAACCATCTCTGATGCCTCAAACCCAAGCAGCTTTGAAGGCACTGATCTGAAGTGCACGGCGGTCCCAGCAGGGACGATTCCACTCGGTTTTTCCTCAGCCCACAGGGAAGCAGCTGCCTGTGCAGGGGACAGATGGAACCCTGCCTCTCCCAAACCTCATCCCTGCAGAGCAGCAGGATCCCAGTCCATAGGCAGGCATGGCAGATGAAGAGTCTCTGCCTCAATTTCTTGAACCCAAAAGCCATAAAATGTGTCAGCTAATGCACCTACTTCTTACCTGTTCTGCACCCACCATGCTGATAGGTTTGCACTTGAAGAGATGGTTAATGAACTTGGGAATGAAGGAGCTGCAGAGGAGAGATACAAAACGATACCATTACATAAGAGTATTTGCATAAGTCTTCTGTGGTTTGGTAAAACCAAACCAGGATGGCTTCCACAGAGACACTTCAAGTGTCTGGCTCCCAAGCTGATTCCAGACATGTTAAGTATACTGAACAAAAGAATTCCAAACCCTGGGCACAATTCTTTTGCTTTAATCTCTACTAATCTCAAAGTTAATTGAGAAGTTGCACACATACCCAAGGCAAATAAATTGCTATAAATTATATAAGGAGTATTACAGAACAAGGTCAAGAACAAGCAAACAAACTGCTGTCCATAATAAAACCAGCAACATGTCAGGATTAGCATCACTAGTCGCAAGTGGAAGTATCCTGACTGTATCCAGAACTTACATTTTACTGCATATAAGTAATTCCATAACATGCATATTACACACTGAACTTGAGGTCCAGCCAAGGCTGGAGGTCTGCTGGGCCCTGGACACTCACACAGAGGCACTTGTCCAGGAAGCTCCTGGCCAACACAATCAAGACAAGAAAAAGTTTTGTGGAAAGGAAAACACCCTTACCATATTTTACTGACATGGACTTCAGACTCAGAAAAATGACCATGGTGCATACACCCAACCAGGGAGAGCCTGGCAAGGATGGACACCCAGTGCTCACCCCACGGTACTCCAGAGCATCAGCTTTGGTTTTAGCTTTTCGCCTCTTGATTTTAGGCTTTGAGGAGGAGTTTCATTCCTCAGTGGAGAAGCAGATGCTCCCTTCCAGCAGAAGCACTGGCTGAGCACCTGCAGGCCAAGTTTCTGCCTACCCACTCTACCCAGGGGCAGCACCAGGAAAGCCCAGGAATTGAACGAGAGGAGAGGGGTCTGTGTGAGTGACACAAACTGCCTGTCAGGACCACACTGCCCTGGCTTGTCTTCCTCTTGCTGCCTTGTTTTCAATGTACTCTGCTTCTTTCACATGTCCTCCTTTGGCTGAATGCCTCCAGGGCTCACGTTTCCAAGACCTTGCCCATGACCTGGTGGCACATCTTCAACTTTAATGGCTCTGTCTGAGGCTCATATCAGTCGATCTGGTTTCTGTCCTTTCAAACAAGGCAATGCTCATGATGATGATCTAAATTCAGCGTGGCTTCCTCCTTGCATCTGTTAAGCTATTTGTTTCCTTCTCACAAAACAAGATGCTCTCCGTGCTCCTTGTTTGTCCTGCCACCTGTTTCTCAAGTCAGGACATTAATTTTTCGTCCTTTCTCATGGAAGAATGACAAAAGTGTAACTCAGGCAGGGAGCGAGCCAGGATGCTGAGCAAACTGAAAGAAATAGCACAAGGAAGAGCCCTTCCAAGCAAAGGCTTCTTCCCTTTCCCTTCCCTCAGACACAGTCACTACCTCTCTCAGTGAATCATTTTATCCTGGAGAGGTGTCAAGGAGAACAATTTCAAACTACTGTTGAGAACCAGCTACTGGGCTGCCCCAAACAGCTTTGAATTTGGCCATGAGAGAAACAACTTTGGCAAGAAAATACAAAAAGAAGAAGGAAAACAAGCCCTGTCTCCTCTTGCATAAAAGCATTACAGTAGGAATTTAACCTATTTTAAAAGTCCATTTTTCAGGTGTATAACTAATTCCCAGAGGGCAATTAGAGAGTGCTGAGCACAGCTGGAGCTTAGGTGACCCTAGAAAATGATCAATTGTCAGCAGCTAGCCCTGGATGCACCAGTTGCTACTAGCAGAACAGTGCAAGAAATAAATTGTACCTTTGATCTAGTAGGTAGGTCCAACTGTCCCTCCCTCTGCAAGGTCAGGCATGGAGCTAAAGCTGATGTTGTGTAGGAGAAACAGGGTGAGCCTTTCCTTCCGCAGGGGTGGCAGACCCGCAGCTGAAGACACCCTCTCCCTCCCCCTCTCTTTTTTTTAATCTTCTTTTCTACATAACCACACAGTCTCATATAGACAGCACTCTGTCTTCCATGAAACAATTCCCAGGCCCCTTTGGATGGCCACCCACAATCAGTGCAGAGGGGTAGAGTGACCTTCCATCCCCACATGCCTGTTATTTCACGCTGCCTTATTGGAAACAGCTTCCCAACTCCAGTAGGACAGACAAGACAAACTGTAAGAGCCAAGAGCTGCTCCGGTTTTTTTTTTCCCCCCTTTTTATTTAATTTTTTCTGACTAGCAGAGACCATCAAGAGCAGTTGCACTTAACAGAGAAATGCACTTGAGCCTCTTGCCCAGGCTGGACTCGATGCCTGGCGCTCTCAAGCAATCTTGATGCGAATAATACGTGCATGTTCAGTGCTAATGCTCTGCACGAGGTTTGTGCTCTGAATGCCTTTACTCCCTGCACATTCACAGCTAGATTGGATGCCAGAATTCATTTACAGTTTCAGCCATAAAACTGAACCCAGCAAACCCTCCATAGAAGCAGACAAGTCCCCAGTGTAATAATACAGCAGTGCAAGACAGATGAGGAACCTAAAGCAGAGAAACCACAGCATCTGAGAGGTTCCCATCCAACAGGGGTGGCTCTGCCAAAGCCTGCGTTTTCCTAATCCCCTGCACTGATGATGCATCAAACACAATGCCTTGCTGAACGAGGCAGACAGACATGCAACCACAGTCTGTCTGTCTGATGGGAGATGGACAGCACATCATTCAAAGCATTCTGGTGACACTGAGTCACTGCAGCTGAGCCGAGTTTTGCTTTACACCACCCTCCGAGGTGGTGACCAGCCCTTGCCCAGGCTGAGCTCAGCCCTGAGACCTCCAGGAGCCTCCCTCAACACGACCAAACTCCTCTGACATTTTAGTTTGGGGGCACCTGGAAGGTCCCTGCAGCGACACCCACCGTGCTTGGCTGTCGCTAACGGAGGAGCTGCACCCCTGGCGAGGGGCAGAGCTGTTTGTTTTTCCTGCCTCTCAGCTCTAATCTCTTCCTCGTTGAGGTCAGGTCACAGACTTCCCAAACACATCCCGGCACAGCAGCCACGGCTGCACCACTGTGGTTTTTGATTTCAGAGGATAAGGTGCAGTGAGAGCAGAGCCTCCCACCCTGCCTGCGAGTGCTCGCCGTCCCCAGGGAGCCAGGGCTGCACATCGCTCAAAACAAAGCAAAAATGACAAATTAGGTTAGAAAACTGATGCAATTTCTGATGGCCATTTTTCTTCCTCCAGACTTGGCGCAGAGCCCGCAGTTTTAAATTTAGTGACTTTAGCTGCCTTCTCCCCTGTGGTCCTGTAACTCAACACTCGGGCTTTATACAATCCATTAGAGCTGAGAAGTGGCAGCTCACAAAGACACAGGCATTAACATATGGAGAAGCACAACGCTTGTTAACAGGGCTTTCAGCGTCGTGGGGCACACAAAAGGCCAGGTATTTCGAGTGGGCAGCCCAGCATATTCCCTAAGAATTCAGAGCTTCAAAAAATACAAATATTTGCATTAAAATGCCATAAGCATTTTAAGGAGATTGGTGCTCCCTTATCACTGGGCAAGCTCTCCTTAACACCAAGTTGTACAGACCCAGCAACAACAATCTTTAGGAACCCCATCTTCCCTTCTACACGTGATCCATGGCACAGTGGGCTCAGGATGGTGTCTGAATTTTAACATGTGGTGGATCAGAGCTGGAGTTGTCTTAAAAAAGTTTTGAAGAGGAGCAGTTGTTCCTGTGCTCATGGAACAAGCTGTGATTAAGGCACTCAGCTTAGATGGGGACTTCTCCCAAATGGGAGAGCTGGTGTTTCATCTGAAGTTTAACTTGGTGCGTGCTTAGCAATAAAGTTAAAAGGGAGGCAACTAAGCTGAGGTATTAAGAGTGTGCTGTGAACAGCTGAGTAAATGGGTTTTTTTTATTTACCACTGTGTGATATAAAATTCAAGTGTAACCACACAGAAGGCTTTCATGCCATAAATTTTCACTGAGACAGCATTTCAAACAGTGGTTCTGAGCAATGTCATAATATGATTTGTCAGTAACTGCTCCTTAATGCAAACTAATGAGTACCCCGGGACAGAAAGGGGGGATGAAGCTCCCAGGCCAAGCTCCCTGCTGGGGAAGCTTACAGTTCCCAGGAGAGCTGCTGCACCCCGCCCTGATGAAGCTCCAAAGCCACACAGTGACTGCCAGGCCACCCAGCTTATTTCAGGGTGATTACCTTACTAGAGATGAATGAAACGTTAAGGTATTTTAGAGTGACACATGACACGCCCGCCACCGCTCCCAGGGCAACCAGCGCAGTCACACGCGACACCAAAGGCAGCAGCTACAACTGGCAGAGTCCTCCCGAGGGTTCTTCTTGCCACGTGAAGCTCAGCTGGCCACCCGCAAGCAGGGAGGAGCTTAAAGTACCTTCCCGAAGTGCTGAGTTTTTGTTTCGGACACACAGCTGAAAGTTTGGGTATCCAAGAGATGCTGGAGAGCTGCATCCTGAATCCAGAGGCAAGGGGCATTTCTGTCTCATCTGCCTGTTCTTTCATGCTGCTCAGCTTTAAGTGACTTGCCAGGAAGACACTCTAATGTCCCCCCAAAATATAAATGTGTATTTCCCCTCCTTACTGAACTATTTTTGCACAGAAAAGCAGATTTCAGACTGTGAAGGTAGAACATATTCCTCACACGTGCCCTCCTTATGGTGCTATAACTATTACACATGTTATGTTGAGGCAAATGATGCACCAAACTTCTCAACACCTGGAAGCCCCTCAGCTTCTTTGGAAGAAAAGTAGGTTCCAACAGCAAGAGCTGTGTCTACAGTCAGATATTCACAGTCTTTTAAGTATGTCCAACCCAAAGGTTGGCAAACACCAGACTGTGACCATCACACTATTTTATGGGACAATACAAATATCTGAGAAAACCTGTCTCAGCAGGAAACTTCAGACCAGAAATTGAAGCTTCTTTGAACCTTGCTAACACCTGCTGGTGTTTGCTGCCCTACTCCACCTCCCTCCGGGCTCTCCTTGGATGGAGGGTCTTCACTCAGACACTGGCAGCCACGGATGCTACAGAAAAAAAACAGGGGACTCAATCAACTGTGTCATGTTGGTAACTTACTTTGCAAATTTTATACAGAACTGAGTGAAATACTTCCTCGTGGAGGCCAGGTTGTCACGGATGATAGGGACGTTCTGCTTAATGTGGAGAATCACCGAGGTGACATAAGGACTCTGGTCACCGACGTGTTCCACGTTCTGCCACTGCATCTGCACAAAGGGGAAAAAAACAACCAAAATTCCTGTTTAATTCATTAAGATCCAAGCAACAGGCAAGGAAAACTGTACAAACTTCCTGCCAGAAGATCTCTAAGGAATTATTAAGAGGTTGCCTCTGCAATTCACCACCAAGGTCAAGTTCTTCGTCACTACATCGACTGGGCAAAACCCTTCCAAAAGATACAAAGAAAACCCAGAAGAGCCTCTCTTTGCACCAGAGCAAGAGATTGTGACCAGTAACCTACACAAACGGGGACTACAAGGATTAAAAAAGCTTTTGTAGCACACCAGACTGCTTTAACATTTAACAGTTTCCAGTTTGCCAGGATGAAGTGCCCATATAAACCCAGATTACAGGCATTTAAGAAAATATCTGCAAGCTTGCAAAGTCTGGATTCCTGTATGGCAGCCAAGACTAGAATACTGGTGAGACTGATGACAGATAGATGGAAGAGGTAGAAATAGTCTTAAAGTCCAAAGCACTGTACACCAACACAGCTCACTGAAAACACTGCTGGGTGTACAAGCCAGGATGCTCAACTTCAGCTCTTCCAAATACACCTAAAAATACAAACCAAGAAGAGTTACTCAACCTCCCGTTTTGTTTTCATTTATTGTCAGCAGAACTGCAACAAAACTGCCCCCCTGAGCCAGATGTGTGGCTCCCTTGGCTCTCTCTGAGCCTTGTTTGCAGCACACAGGGTGCTCCCTGTGTAAGTCATGTACCAAAATAAGAGGTAAGTGGGTATGGCCTGGCCAAGCATCACGTGTATCATAGAATCTCACCGAGGAATGAGCATCCAGAAAAGCACACTCAGTTCTGCTACTGCTCAGACACTACACGCTCTGCAGTTCTCCCAGTAACTGTTTGGAGATCTGTTCCTGAAGCTGAGACAGGAGGAAAACACACAGGAAACCAGGAGAGGAAATTGGGCACATGTGGAAGATGAGCTTGCTTTTTTTTTTTTTTTAGGGGCTGTTTTGTCCTCAAACTTCTTTTCTCAATTTCTGGATTTTGCATATGACATTTTATTTTATTCCTGGCTTTAATTTCATTTAATACAGCTACTTTGTCCCCTGCAACTCAGCTGACTCCATTCCATCCGAACAACATGCAGTCTAAGCGACTTAGTTGGAAAGAGAAGCCAAATTCTTTGCAAAACCACAGTGTCTGAGTCTACACATGTCCCACCAAAGCTGTCTTTATTGAAACCAAACCAACCAGGCCCCAACCTGCCCATCTCATGTCAGCTGGGGACCTACAAGGGACATTTTTTTCATCACCTGCTTCACAGGTTTTCAGAGAATCACAGAACATGCTGACTTGGAAGGGCCCCACAAGGATCATCCAGTCCAACCCCTGGCCCTGCACAGGACAGCTCCTGAGTGCATTGTCCAAACCCTCCTGGAGCTCTGGTAGCCTTAGTGCTGTGCCCACTGCCCTGGGGAGCCTGTCCAGTGCCCCACCACCCTCTGGGAGAAGAACCTTTTCCTGATGTCCAACCCAACCCTGCCCTGATACAGCTCCAGTCATTTCCTCAGGTCCCGACACAGGTCACCAGAGACAACTGCTTTTGTAGTCCTCATGGTCCTGGTCACATCCAAAGGAAATACTCTGTGCCTTTCTCCCTCATGGACTCACATTCCCATTCCTCTTGACAGACAGAGATCCTCCACCAACCCTTTCAAGGGGGAATGGCCAGAAAGGGGGAAGGCACTGCTGAACTGAATTATTGCACCAACAATAAAACAGTAGCTTTTTCATTTTGTTGGTCTCCATTCCAAAAGCAATACTTCACAACCAAACCTTTAAAGCACAAACAGTAAAAATAATCCTTTGTGTGTGTGTGTGCATGTGGGTGTGTTTCACCCGAAAAAACACACCCAGTAGCTGCAGAGAAAGAAATAGCACACATACTGAAAAGTCATCAAAAGAAATATGAGCCCAACTCTGCTGGTACAGCTTTGTTCCTAAATTTGTTTTAAATTTATTCCCTTTTTTCCCTCGTCCTGTGTTTTTCTTGGGATATCCACACAGTTTACAAACACAAGCTGAGAGAGTCCAAAGAACAGGAGTGTCAAGGCCTGGCCAAAAGGCACCTGCACACTGGGAGGACACAGAGTGTCTGCAAGGGCAGGACCTGGGTTTGCAGACCTGGTGCCACCTTCACCGGGTTCTCACAGCAAAAACACAGCTCTGTGACAGCTTTGGGGCTCTTTCTTAATAAAGGGAGGAGAAAAGAGAAACCTTGAGGAAAACCGGGGGGGCTGACACTTAACAAGAGCTGTGCTGCCTTCTGGGAATGGTGGAAGCTCAAGAGTGCTCCTGGCTCTGCCTGGCTGTGGGTTCCCATGCCCCTGTGACCCCAGAGAGCCAACAGAGGAACTACCAGCTGAGGAACCACCAGCTGAGGAACCACCAGCTGAGGAACCACCCTCCTCCTTGTCCAGCACTGAGATGGGTCTCCAACAAAGGGGCTGCTTCGGGATTGAGTTTCCAAGTCTCCCCGTTCCTGGTAGCATCCCACAGCCAGTTTATCCTCACAGGCTCCACACTTACAGGGCCCTCACAGGAGCATCTGTGAGCAGACCAGCACCTGCTCCCTTGACCTTGTGCTGCTCCCACAGGAAGAGGTGGGAGGGGAGAGGAAAGTCGGTGGGAGCTGCCGGGAGCAGATAGCGCTGCCTGGGAACGGCGCCCGTGTCCTCTGCCACGAGCTGGGCACTGCACTGTCCCAGTCTGCACCCTGGCTGAGGGCTCAAATGCTCTCCTGAGGGGGGGGTTTAATTAGCAGCTGGCAGCTCTGATTGCTCTGCTCTCAGGGTTTGCTCTGTGTGTGTGTGTTGGGGAAATGATTAAAGCTGCGTGTTGGAACGCCTGCTGATGTCCACTGGGCTGAAAGGAGCAGGGAACTGCAGCTGTGCCAAAAGGTTTGAGTGAAATATAAAAAGCCAGCACGAGACTGATGTGAGTCACTAAAATGTCCCCCAGTCCCATTACAGGCACAGTTTTACATAAAAATCGATGCTTAATTCAGCTACCAAATCAAGCCAGATCCAGTGCAAGCTATAAACTTAATTGGGGCGAAAATACCCCACGCAGATGAGCAGTTCCCTCATCCCAACAATCACAACTGAAGCACACCAGGCAATGTAAGTGCCTGTTACTGATCAGTACAACACATTCACAATACTTTGTTATCCAGAATATCACAAAAGGGGTTTTAGGGCAAATTCTTCTCCCACCCACATCCCAGCTCCCTGTCTTACAACCATGTTTAATCACTCTACACCTGCTGTCAAGTTTGAGTAAAGGTTTTCCCCCACAAGTTTGGGGCTTCTCACCATTCAGCATTTCTTTCAGAACACACAAGGTACAGAACCATGGAAGCTGAGCACCATTCCCAGCTGAAAGCAATATTCCTGATGCCATTTGCTGTGTTAAACCTCTCAAAGTGGCCTGCAGCCAAAGTGGATTGAGTGGTTGAAGTATTTCATAATTTACCTCTGTAGTTCCTGAACATTTTTGCAAGGGAAAAAAAAAAAAAAAACAAACCACAAAAGTCAGACTCCAACAAAGGACTGGGAATATTCAATCCTGAAGGACAACAGAGTGAAGGAAGTGAGAAGAAGCTAAACAAAGGAAGAGCCCTAATGGAGTACAAGTCTTGAGACAGCAAGATTAGAATGGATGAGCCACAGAGTCTTTATTCCTCTAATAGAGACTGAAATTTCACATTTGCAAATACCAGCTCAGTTATAAACAATTATATGCATTTCTTATTCCAATGTCAGAGTAATAACCTAGCCCTGAAGGAAAGGGAGAAGGAGGGTGAAAGAAAAACCTCTTGCACCAAATCCAGGTCTAATGAAAATCACATAAAAGCACCTCTGTCTGATGCAAATAGTGGAGTGTGTGCACAAGTGACAAGTATTTATTTAGCTAATTTCATAACACTTAACTTGTTTATATATCATCAGTCCCATCACATGTGCTGCATTTTACCAGTGTTCCAAAGACAAAAATAAATGGCCTACCAGCTGCTGCTTCCTCAAGGTTGTGGTTTACTTGGGTATAAACAGTCAGAGCTAAGTGATTCAAATATTACCACACTCTGCAGGTTCAGGAGATCTGAGGAACTGACACTGCACACAGGCAACACCTGAAGTGCCAAGCCCTTCCTAACAGTTATTTTCCTGGGCAAAAAAATCCTCTTTCCATTTGGAACCTGTACAAGCTCTATTACCAGCTGCATTCCACTTCAAATATTAGCTGGGGGTGGCTGGGCTAGTTACAGCTGGAATACATCATAAAGCAGAAAGCCATTAAAATTCATGGCAGTGAGACAGTGTGTTGATCCTACAAGAATGGAGCTCTATGTTTAATATTTCTAATTAAAAAAAAATAGCTCAATCCACTTTTGTTGTCTTCACCTCTGTCTTAAAGCAGTCTGGGTTTTCACAATACTTTGGCAAGAAAACACAGCTCTGCATTTCAAACACATAAAAGCCAGCAGTGTAACTGCAACAAAATCCTTAAGCTCCAATCAGAGGGGCCTCTCCAGGAATGGCTCCATATGTCCTTGAGAGGATCACAGAAGCAATAAGGCTCAATCTCAATTCCATATCACCTTTTGAGTACCTCCATTTAACAGCCACAAACAAGCAGGCCAGTAAAACTCCTTGCCAAGGAAGACAAAGAGGAGAGCAAATGTGAAGGTGGATTTGAAATTTTATGCTAACAAAAGTTTTCCCAATTTTAAATGCTCTCACTGGCATTGGGAGTGGAAAGAGAAAGCCTTTCATATTTACTGAATGTATTTCATTGTGTGTTTTAACGTGCTGCAAAAGCCTGAAAGCTCTAGTCTGAATAATAAGAGGGTTCAGAGTGAGGGATATATTTATAAATACAGCAACTGCTGCTCTTAGAAGCAAGAAATCAATACATGGTTAAGTCTCAAGGCACCGTAAAAGGGTATTTCAATAGTGAAATCAAGCAATCAAAGCACACAAGAACTCCACATGGAACTGAAGGCAAACTCTTCCCAAAAATCCCCCCCCTACCTTGCTCATTGCAGTCAGGGCAGGGTCACAGGCTGCATCCAGGTCCTGCACTAACAGCTGGATGCTGTTGGAGATCACACTGCAAAAACCAAAAATCACACAGGAGTTTTAGAATCACACTGAGGAACTGAGTGCCAGAACTGGAGCATTTGACTGTGAAAGGAGGGAAATCATCTACTGGCTGACAGTAGCACTGGGATGTGAATGCACATGGCTACAATATGTACTGAAAGGAGACTGGGAAGTTCTGCAGGGAACTACTGGAGGGACTTGAGGGCAAAGATGTTTTCACAGTTGACCTTTCTCTGTTTAGACACGTAGAAGGGGCTGTGGATCAAAGGCGGCAGATGAGGAAGAGGAGAATTCCCTGAGTTCAGCTTCAAATTGAATCCAGTCTGCATAATACCAACATTTTATTGTCTTTCCATTTCTTCACAGTCAATATTCTGCTGCTTATAGGAACTTGCAAAGAGGATTTTAAAAATTACATCTGTGTGAGTTCTGTGTCTCCCATGTGCAAAGATGAAGGCAGATGTCTTATTTACACTCTGTCTAGGACTGCAGCCATCCATTGTTTCAGTTTCTGAGACATATACCAGACTAAAGGACACATTAGTCAAATGCATTTCCCTCATTTCCCTCCATGCCCTTTATTCTCTTTTAAACAGCATGATATTGCTTAGAGACAGATTTAATGCCACCATGTTATGATGTGGATGAAGGTGCAACTGATCCTAAAACAACAGCCAAGAAGCAGCAGCAGCTCAGACCACCCTCCTGGGCACAGAACCAGCACTCCCACTGCAGCCAGCTTCTGCTAGAAGCAGTAACTGACTGTGTTTCTCTAAGTACACTTTTTAAAAACAGTGTAAACTTTAAATCTGCCACAGATGCCTGTTTACAACCTCAGGATTATATCTGCAAGAACGGGATTTTGCTTTTGCTCTTTCCCATGATGGTAGCACAGATGAGAATCACAGAACTGTGAGAAATGTGACCAACGCTTCTTCAAACCATCTTCCCTCCCCCTCATAGTCTTTGTGAAGTTCTGGATGCTACTCTGGGGTTCACTATTCAAAATATTTTCAAGTGTCCACCTCCTCACTGAGATATGGTCTCACCCACACTTAATTTGGGTCTGTGTCTTGTTCTTCACCACGACCCAAAAAGTTTGCCTGTCCTCTTTCCTACAGCTCCAGCACATAAAGTCTGGAACAGGGTGCAAAGTAAAAGACCACCTTCAAAGCAATTAATTTGTTTTTAAAGGCAAACTCATCCAAAATTAGTTGGAAAAATTAGTATGGGAGACAAAGTGACGGCTGGCTTCAAGTTACATGATCTAAAACTTGCATTGGGTTAAAAAAAGCCTGACTGTTTCTGCTGCTGTCTCTGCTTCTGCTGGGCACTACAGAAGTTGCTCCCTTGGGGGATTCCACCAGCCCAAGCAATGCCAAGGGAGCCAGACTGAAATAACCACCCCATGGGCACAGCTGACTCCTGCAGGGCACCTGCCACTGACTGGGTGGGAAGAGCTGTGGTTCAGCACCAGAGTGAAACACAACACTCTTGAGTGGATGCAAGGTGACTCCATCACTGGTGTGTCCATGCAGCAAGAGCCTGTCAGGAGTTGGGTCACCAAGGGCAAGCCCTCACCTGAAAACCACCAGTTTGCAAACAGGGAGAGAACCCCATTTGTCTGCACTTCAAAATAAACACCTGATGTGGGGGGTAATGGAGCAGCAAGAAGGGTGCTGCAAACATAAAGGATCTTGACATGCCAAGAGGGCTTGGACCCTGGTTCTGCAAGAAGACACTTCCAATCCTTACCCCAGGTAGCACATGAAGTTCTTCAGCTGCAGTGAGTGACCCCTCAACAATCCCTGACACGCACAGGAGCTGATGGGAAGCTGAGCCATGAAGGAGCAGTACAGCCCCAGTACAGTAAGTTCTCAATAAGTGAGCCCAACACTTCAGGCCTTCAGAGGGTCTCTGAATGCTGCCTGTAATCTCACAAGAGAGCAACAGGGGAGGAGGTGGGAATGATGGATTCCTGGATTTACATGACAATAACTTTTCTTCTGTTGAACTTCAAGAAGAACTCATCATTTTTCCCACACTTCCTAAAGAAACTGCTTTGCCACCCCCGGGGTAAGCCCCCTCCCCTCGCCCCCACTTTTACACACACTTGGGGTGGTTCTGCACTCACCTTTCCACGAAAAAGGAAACCCTTTCCAGGGTGCATAAACTGTGTTTTATCACTGCCTTTGTGACTATGCCTAACAAGACATCAAATCCCAGAAGAGACAACTTGTTTGATGCTGAATGAGTGAATGCCAGAGAGGTTTACAGCTATGACTTACACTGACAGAAGGCTGGACAAAGCACTACACTGGAACAGAATGGAAGTCAATTAAAAAGCCTTTGTTACAAGCTCTATCAGCCCTGTCAGTTTGACTTTAAAGCTGTCCAAAACTGCAAACGTGAGCTATATATTAAATAATTTCCCAAACACACCATATTGGCTGCCTGTGACCAACCTCCCTGTGAGGCACCACTGGGGACCAAGGAGCGACTCGAGGGTGCTGGTTCCTGCTGGCCAAACTTACCCTCCACTTACCCATGCTAAGAAAACCCCATCAGAGGGCATCTTTCATTTCTACTCCCCTGCTACCTCACTTGCTTTGGCTTAGTGGACAGAGCCTTTGGTCAAGGATTCACTCTCAAAACGGTCTGAGAAGGATCTGAAGGGAAGGGAGTCTCTGCAGCCTGGAATGGAGCCTGAGACCATGTGAAAAATCTGGATGCAGTCTCTGTGGGATCCTGTCCACTGCAGGAGGAGAGGAGGATTCACAGGAAGGAAGTCTTCTAAAAAAAGTCTCTTACTGCTCTTTGGGCTGACTCTTAGTTTTAGGGAGAGAGCTGCTGATAGGGATTATTTTCCCAGCTTTGCCAAGACTTTCTTTTGTCTGATATGAGGCAAAACAACTTTTTTTTTTTTCTTCAATTTTCTTCCCTCAAAAAAATATTCAATCTATCTGTCAGTGGTGGAAAGGATGTTAGAGCAGAATATTCTTAGCATCCTTACATGAAAAGTTATTTTAATGAATGATAATCTTCTCTCAATTATAATCCCCAAATATAAAATTGGATCAGTCTTTTATGTCATCTGAAATGGGGTTTGATCATACTGACAAGGCTGCTGATTAACAGGGGGAAGTTAGAGCAGGAAGGAATGCACTGAAATAGCTTCCTTTCTTGAAATGTAACAGCCACCTCACAGAGCTGCCAAGATGCAAATGATGTTTCAAATGGAAACTCACTGTTTCCTTTCCCTTTTCCAGTGCTCTTGTTCCTTTGCCTTGGGTGATGGGGAACAACTAAAGCCTGCACTGCTGCTGCTCTTGGAAAGCCCAGGGATGACCATTCCTTCAGCAGGGAAATGCCTGTGCCTAAGCTGTGTGTCTGGGTGGATCCTACGAGGTCCTGGGATTGTCACACTCCAGCACCATCTGGCTGACAAACAGGGATGTTTGATACATTCTGGGAGGATGCATCTGCTGAACATACATGCTGAAAGTGTCCATCTCTCCTGTCAGGTTGATTCTCTCCACCAGACTTGCATCCACTTTTTCTTTGAGTTTCTCTTCCAGCTGTTAGGAAACAAAACAAGCAACGGGGAGATCAGATTTCTTGCTTGAAATGACCACGCTTGAAAATTTATGTCCTGGAAAAGTCAGCTTATTAAAACCTAATCTGTGCCCAGACTATATCCAAAACTCAGCAAGTGACACTGGAAATCTTTCCTTCTTGGCATCCTAGACCTGTTGATCTGCCAGGATGGGCCATGGTGGCTCTGTGTCCTCAAAGAATTAAACCTCCAAGGTCAAATATGTAACTCTAGTATGACATGACACCACACTAGCTTAACACCGTGGCATCTGTCCTGCTAATAAAGATGTTTTTCAACAGTCTGTCTGTGCCCAAACTGCAGAGGATGAGGATTGCCAGATCTAGTGGTAGAGAGGCCTTGATCCAGCCAAACATCACAGCTCATCTCCTGATCTGTGGCATTTTGGAAGCACCTGAAGGAAACAATGAGGCTGCAAATCATATCAGCTTAAATACCTCCTCTCTCCACCTTGTCCCAGGATTTCATGCAAGCATTTTCCCAAACCTATTTCAAATTATTGTTGCTCTTGTTTTAATAAAAGGGAGATTGGGAACCAAGAGTCTTTTTCTAAAACAATGTGGCCCCCAATCCAAAACAAATTATGTAACAAGAATAAAAGGACTGAACCCAAAACGGACGCTGCAAAGCAGGATTACAAGCAAATTACTTCTCTCAGGTAGAAACAGCAAAATCAATACTTTTCTTTCTTTGAAATATGGATTTAATAATGTAGAGCTCAATAATCAATGTGCAGCTGACTGCTAGGGGTATTTTAGTACTTTGGACTCTGCCAGTCTCCACAGCAGCACAGAATATCGTGGCAGAAGAGGGGCTGCTGCTGGGTGGCATCTCAGAGGGGCTGCAGGGGAAAGCTCACCTGCTGGGTGGTGGCCAAGCAATACTCTGCAGTACTCAGGATGCTGCAAATGAGACAGAGTTCTTCTAAAGTAAACTTTGCCACTTCTGAGCCTTCTTTTTCTTTCAGCAAACTAGTGATGGTGAGCCCACCACTGCTGCTGGTTGTCCTGGAAAAAAAAACCCACACAAAACCTGTAAGGCTTTTGGTGTACACACACCCAGTGCCAAAGTACTGCTACATTTTAATGCCATTAAAAGCCCTTATGACCACAAGCACAACACCCTGTGCAAGACAGGTCAGTGTCATCCTAACAAAAAAAACTAACAAACATCCTAACAAACCCACAACTGCTACTTTGGTGAAGGAAGATCTTTTAGAAAGACAAACAGAGCTTTGTATTGAGTCTCCAGGCAAAGGACAGCTCAGTCATTCACAGAAAGGTAGATTAGGATGCAGGTGGAACACAGCCTTTCTCACTCAGCTTCACCTTCACTGCCAGTTATTCAAAATCTAATTAAAGATTACAGAAAAACCTCAGAACTATCAGGCAACTTGTCATATTTATCTCTACAGCACTAAACAGCTGTCCACATGCATCTGAGACTTTGGTAACCTGTTTTAAAAGCTGATGATATCAACAAAGTAAATTATAGAAGATGTGCCTTCTCTCCACCATCTCCCAATGATGGACACTCGTGTAGCAACACAGAAAGACTCCCTACAGTTTAGAGGCAGGAAATTCCCTACCTCTCAACAATTTATAACCCAAATCCATTAAAAAAATAGGGCAGAGATATTTATCTTGGAAGCAAAAATGGAGCATGCAAAAATGTGTATAAAGAATGCACATTAAATTTATCTTTCCACTTGTCTGGATAGAGCCCTCTCCCCTTCCATCTGTAAAAGATTTTAATGGTTTCAGAAATTCAATCTGCTGCTCCCACGTTTACAAGGGAAACAAACTGAAGCTGGTAAATAGCATATAAAATTATCTGCAGTGAAGGTTGGCATTATCTCAGGAGCTTCTTTAAGCCTGTACACTTTCCCATGTTGGTGTAAACTCATAATGATCTCCTCTAACTTCATGGGATTTACATCTACATATTTTATTTATACATAGATAAAACGTTCCAGAGCAGAGGGAGTTACAGGTAAGCACTTCAGTATCACTCAGAGAAACCACTTCCATAATATATTATCATATATATAATGTTGAGCCGAGGCAGCAAAGAATCACAGTGTGAACTGGTTACCCAAGCAGCAATTCTGAAAGCCAGACCTCTGAAGAGACTTGGGCTGGCACTTCAAAAGGAACTTCAAGACACTGTAAGTCTGGCTGCTAATCAAAGCCAAATACGAAGCAGTTCTCCAGGGGCCCTTAAGAGAGAAACAACGTGTGACTGTCCTTTTCCTCTCTTGCCTTTTCTCACTGCCACAAACTGAACTTTGGAGAACAACACGAAACAAACGTAGCCATACTGATGCTACGTGGGGTCTTTGGCAATGAAAGAAGTTGTTCACAGGGATGTACTTATTAATTATCTTTACAAAGCACCTGCTCCTCACTGGAATGTCTCACCAGACGGTGCTGCTGCAGCCTTTGGGAAGCGAAACTCACTTGGGCAGGTTTCCAGAGAGAATTTTCCAGGCGTATTCCCGAAGGTACTTCTGGAATATGGTGGTCAGGGCTATCATGGGCTCGCCAGTGCTGAGTTGGGAGCACTGCACCATGCACTTCTTGTAGTACACGAAGAGGTCGGCACAGCTGGGCAGGACCGCTCCTCCTTCATCCACGTTGGGCTTGGGGGGACCCTGAGCCTTGAAATCAGCCACAAACCTGTCAATGAGTTCCCCGAGATTCCTGAGGAGGGGGACAACAGAAAGATGGTTTAGTCTGCTGGGAGAGGGCATGGAGGGAAGAAAGATAACAGTGCCTGAAAGGAGATGCCACGTCTTGTGGCACCAAGCAGGCACCTGCAGATTTTAGCAGGTGGGCATCCCAGTCCTTTCCTATCCCACCCTCCCAACACAAAGCTCATCCAACAGGAACGACCTTCTGCGCTCAAAGAGTTTTTAGTGGCAGCTTCGAGCTGTTCTCCAGTCACACAGAAAAGTTCCCAAGTCTGCCAGGACTGGGTTCAGCACATTGGATGCAAGTGCATAAAGTGTGTGCTCAAGTTTCATTCCTGGCACCAGGAAAAGTAACAGTCAGGCTTCCCATCTCAGCAGCCTCCGGAGCAGACCTCAGGGGATATGGATTTGAAAGGGATGTGCTCACAATGGTGTGTCATTTGCCATTTCTTGGTCCCATTTGGATACCACCTGGTTTTGCACAACTTCTCACATCCTTTAAAGACGTTTTATTTAGCATGAGCACAAAGTGCACTTCCTACTTAAACTCTTTTTAAAAGCACAGAAAGCCTTCCTATTATCTCCAGTGATCCATTATGGCCTGGTCTTTACTCAAATAATTTGGTCTTTAGGCAACGATAAACTTCCCTCCATCGTTTCACCATGACAAAAAGGTTTTCAGTGTGGCACAGGGCCAGAGCCTTCAACAGAGAACCAGAGAAGTCTGATCCCAGGGAGTTCCTCTGGTCCCAATCCTCCAGAGACAGCACATCCGTGCCGGTGACCACGACCAGCCCTCCCAACACCAGAGCTCAGCTCCATGGGCTCACTTCTGCCAGATGAAATGAATTACAGCAATAAACCTCCTCCCCCAGACACACAAACACACACAGCCTTCCTCAAGGAAGTCTGGGTTTGAGGAACATATAGGCCTTTCAGATGACAGAGTGGCACTCCGCTGACCAAAAGGAGTTCCTGGTCCTGGCTCCACTTCCCCAGCTCTCCTCCTTCCGTGGCACAGTCCTCACCCCCCTCACTGCTGAGGGGGTAATGGCTGTGCTGTGCCAAGATCTGGGGTATCTAAGTAGAAACCCAAATCCTTAGGAGAGTGGCTGAGACTCTTCAGCACATTCTCATTTACCTCTGCCAATGAAAGGGGAAAATCCCGCCAACAATGACGACTTTTCCCCAGTTTCTATGCCTTTTTCCTTTTCCTCTTCTGAAAGAGAAAACCCCTCAGATTCCAGCTTACCAAAGAACCCAAAACACCACACCAGACCTTTCCCCGATAAAGTGAAGAGACTGATGCTCCAGAGCAGGTGAACTCCTACCGTGGGTGATCCACTGGGCCAAACCAACCTACAGAACGTGTTTGCACTATCAGGGCTTCCAGGCACAGAGCGAGGCCCTCGGGCTTTAGCCAGGCTGCTGCAAAGACAAGTAGCCCCTTTTTCTCCTGCTTATTGCTCGAGCACTGCACACAGCTCTGATTCCACAGCTACACACGGTTCCTCGGCTGCGTTACAAGCACTGTAAAAACATCAGGCTGCTCAAGTGATGTGATAAATCTCCACACTGGCAGGAGCAATTGAAGGCTCAACCGAGGCATCGATTGTGTTGGGCCACAGCGAAGCGGAATTTACCTCCCCCCTGTAGCTGTAGGAGAGCCAAACAGATGGAGCTGCGGGAGGGCTCACACGTGCTGCAGGCTGCAGATTCCTGCAGGTTCTCAAGGAAAGAGGATGGGGCTCCCTCCTTGGCAAATTAAACAGCTGCATCTCCACCTCTGCATCTGCGCTTGGCTCCAGCTGGGCAACAAAGTGGAGCTTTCTTAGCGTTCACCAGGCACTTGAGGGTTTTTTTGCATGCTCTCAGTCTCAAGGCACGGTCAGGAATGCCAAGGGCTTTTGTTTCTTTATGCTTAGTCCACATGTTCTCCTCTCCTCCAAGGCAAAGTGAAATGTATCTGCATTTTCCTGGTCCCCCAAGGTCTTGTCAGCCGGGATACAGGAGAAAATGCAGCTGCTCAAAGGAGCTGGGAGAGCAGCGCTGGGGCTCCACGCCCGTTCTGATCCCAACCTGGACAAAGGGCCTGTCAAGCCAGGCTGGGAGGCTGCTCTTATTTCAGCATGGGATTGGTACAAGCAAAACATCAGGATATTGGGCACTAAGGGAACTAATCTATCAGTCATGCACACCTCAGTTGATGGCAGACTTCCACATTAGGCTCAGTTGTCCTGAATATGCTGCAAAGGCTAAAAACCATTGTGTGGCACAATGGGAGCACGGAGAATTTGGCAGAAAAAGCTACTGGGAGATGAAACACAAAGAAGGCAGGAGAGCCACAGAAAATGAGCATTTTCTCCACAGACTCTGCAGAAGAGCTCCAAGAAAATTCTCTGGTAGTGCAGATGTGGTATTTCCTAACAGTAGCAGATTTACTGGGAAGGAGAACTCGCCAAATCTAACCAAGAGAAACTATGGCACGAAATCATATAAATGGAATTATATTCTCTTGCTTAAATCTTTTCATTCCTGCATTCCTCTTCCTTTTTTCTTCCACTCAACCTATTCAAGGTTTTTTTTCCACCTCTGGCAGTCATGAGAGGAACCAGACAACTCCTCAGCAGCATGAGAGAGCACCACAGTGCTCAGGAAGCTGCTGTGCTCAGTGATGTGAACGGAGGTATCTGCTGAGCACTGAAAAAGGGCAATGGCATGGAGACACCTGGACCATGACAGAAAAGTTTCCACGGACTGAGTGTTTTGGAAGCCCCTCTTCTCCCAAGGCTGCAAACACATGGGACAAAGTGCCAGTTTTCCAAACAATCTGAACTCAGACATGCCTTTTAGCAGACTCCAGCACAGCTCTGCACATGCTGAGCCTGCAGACCTGACAGAGTCCTTCCTTCCCTCCAGCAGAACAGCTCAGCTCGTGGCTGTGTGCTCCTGCTGCTACAGCTGAGCACAAAGAAGAGCTAAAGACACATCCCCAAAGGGGCAGAAATGAAATCCATTTCTCTGTTAAGAAATCTGATCTTTACTCTGCAGCTAAGGGTGGAGAGCAGCATCTTTATAGTCTTGCTTTCAGGTGTCTCCTCTTAAACTGCTACAGATTTTGGCAATGTGTTTCCTTAAGTGGGCATGGAAACAATCTTTCAGAAGAAAAAGTCCAGCCTGCTTTCTGCCACAGACTTCAGGCAATGATGAACAAAACCATCATGCTACTCTCACTATTTCGAGCCCAAGCATACAATTAATGATCTAAGCAACATCTCATTTTCAGACATTAGCAACAGATTCCTCAAAAGTTCAGTTGAGGGGGGAAGAAGAGAGAAAATCATGAAGGAAAGCAGCTTTTGGCAGACATGGGCAGCACAGGGAATACTGTGGCAGTTTTTCTTTGAACTCCTTGCAGCCTGTGGCTATAAAGCTAATATAAAACATCTCATGATTGTAAAAGAAAAGGGAAAAAAAAAGGCAACTGAAAGGGCTAGGAGCACAGTGGGGTAGAATTACCAAAACGGGGATTAAAATGGCCCCCAGTGAGAAGGGAAGAAATATTCAAGCAAGTCAGTGCTCAGCTGGCTGAGGGCAGGGGGGAAATATCAGGTTCCCTTTGTTATAGTGCACAGTGGAACCTCAGCCCAGCACGACAGCCCATTGTGCAAGGTTTCAGTTATTTGAATTTTTTTCTAAGCATAAAAGGTTGATGGGACACAGGAAAGCTTTTCCAAGATGGTTATTGTGGAGACTGGACAAAATCAGGACACTACAGGTCTCAAATTATGCACTCTCTCATGTGTAAGTCCTTGAAGACAGGAGGGCACAGACAGACGAGACACACGAAGCAGGCACTTCCTTCTCCTTTCCAGCCACTAATCTGTGCTAAAAGACTAAATTGAACCTTTTTCAACCAACTCCTCTCCCAGGTGGCACTGCAGTTGTTACTGAGATGTTATTTAAACCCTGGTGTGAATCGAGGCACACAAGAAATGTGGTGAGAGCTCTAAAAACTTTGCAGGTTCTCAGCTGAAAGCTCCTTTCATTGGAGTTATTTTGCTGCAAGTCAAAGAGGCAGAGGTGGGAAGGTTCCAGGGATTAAAGCCCCAACAAAGTCCCAGTCTGTGAGCAATGATAATGTTATCTTACAGCCAGTTCATCTGCAGCAGCTTTCATCTAAGGATCTCAAACAACTTCTTTCTATAAAGCAAACCTTGAAACTCCTCTGCCACGAAGCCACGTGTGTATCTTAGAGAAAACCCAAACCTATTATTTGTGGAAGACACGAGATGAAAGAAAGACATATGTCTGCAGTGGGAATTGCAGAGGCAACAGAAGTAATTTCAGGAACACCAAGCCTCTTCCACAGAAAGGCAGCAGGCACCATTCCTGCAGGCCTTTGCAATTACACATGAAACCAACACCCACAGCCCTCTGAATGCTCATTTTGCCCAAGCAAAGGTCCCGCTAAAACTTTCTTGAACCACAAACACTGCTCCTGATGAAATCAGAAAGCAGGGATCCAATAAATTAATTTTCTACAGCTTGAGTACAGAATCCAGTACAATCCAACAACTTCAAAAGCAAACAGACCCCAAAGAGGAGCTGGTTACTCACTTGTCCTGGGACTCGATATACACATAAAGGTGAGGCTCAAAGCACTTGGAAACAATGCCATGGAAAGGATTGTCCGGGACCTTTGGCTTCTTTGGCTGTAAGAAAACATTTAGAGTTGGTTTCAAACCTGTCCTTTAAGACCTTGAAGAAACAGCAACAGCACAGAAGGCTGTAGGTCTTTAGAGACATTAGAATGCAGAAATTTGCTGTCAAATAAAGCATATAATTGACAGTATATCTGAGTCTTCCTCCACTCTTAAGAGAGCTGTTGGCAATCCAAGGAATTATTCTTCCACTTGTAAAATACTCTTATCCTTAAAGAGAAGCCTGCTCCATGCTAACAGATTTCAGTGAAAGAATCTTAATGCAGTTTGCAAAGGAAATCTCGCTGAATTCTTCAAACGGTAACAAGACTCCTCTGAAATTAAATGCAGCAGCTCTTTGGAAGCCAGATTGAAAAATCCCTACATTTCAGAATATCAAGGGTAGTAAGTCAAAGTTACAGACTTCATCTGGATGAATTTTATTTAGATAAACAGCATGTAATTACCGGAGGAGACAGAATTATACGGGCAACACTACAGGCCTGCTTTCACTGTGAAACATGTTTCTGGGGATGCAAAGATTTCTATTTTAAAATTACATTTAAGGCATTAAGCACGTGTGTCATTTGGGAGCCACCCGGTTTAGCCTCAATTTCGTTCATTCATAGCAAGGCCAAGCTCACCAAAGCCACTGGGACTACTCAACTCATACACTTAAATTTCTGCATGTTTAAGTACCAAGCTGGGCAGGGTCTTTAAGCCTTTTTTTGCCTTGAGGCTCGATTTTTATTATTTGTTCACTAATAGATAATTTTTCTTGTTGCTTCCCAAGAAAACAGAAATTTTTCACTGGTTGCAAGGAGGGCTGAAGTGGCTCTGGAACGGAATTCTTGCTTCTCTCTCCACAAAAACTCAGGATCAACTCCCAGCCAACAAAGATAAGAATTTTTCCAGCTGAAACTTTTTTTTTTTAGTGTAAGAAAAGCAAAACAAGAAAAGAGAAACAAAAGAACCTAAAGGACATTCAATCCTAAACAGAGGAGGTGACACTAAGTCTTTGGCAGAAGAGAATGACAAGGCCAACATTTCTCAGCAGTAACTCAGCCCCAAAAACATGGTGAATCCTAAGGGATGGCTGCAAACCTAAAGCAAGCAGTTTCATGGAGAACAGCCCACCTCTGTGAGCCTGGCTTCATTAACCTTCTCACCAGGAGCATGACTGGAGAAGGGACTGAGGTTTAACAGCGCTGGGTCAGAGCCACTGCCAGCATCCTGCATCCCACCCCTCTGCCAGGGCCTGCCCCTTCCTGCCTGGTGCAGACACTCACCAGAGCCAGGAGGAAAACAAGAGCTGGGCAATGCAGAAACCTCCCAGGCACCAAGTGCCCAGGATGGCAGTGCCAACACCAGGCTGCAAAGGCACCATGTTTATGATTTACCAGGCTGGCAGAGCCAGCTCCTAAAGCAGGACTGGTCCTGTGTGTGCCTGTGTCTCTGCATCACGCCGCTCCCAGCGTGTCTGGGGGGGGAGAATACTAAATCTTTTAACAGTAGCACTGAAGCTGTATTTCTGAGTGTGCAACCCTGTCCAAAAGCTGCAGATGTTTAAGCTATTTCCTCCTGGAGTTTGATGGAAATAATAAAAGGTTACTGTTGTCACAGTGAGGAGGTCTGCAGCTGGCCCAGTTTCCTTTCATTACTATCCAAAGCAAACAGATTAAACTGAACTGTTAGGATTGCTAAAAGAGGTGCTTTTTTAACACGGATTCCCCCCCGAACTCTTGTGCTCTCTCTTACACTCCCAAGTATCTTGAATTCTCAGGACTGGTGTCTTGGAAGGGCTCTTCCACTGAAAATCCTTCATCTTCACCTCTTCCTGTCCCTTCTCTTCTCCATGCAGCGACAGCAAGAAGATGAGATCTCCAACATGAAATCTCAGCACTAACCACTGGTTGCTGGCACTGATAAACCAAAATGTTGGAGCCCACAGGAGCCTGGAGGGCAGCTGCCCTTGCAGCAGAGCCCAGCACTGCACTGTGAGCACAACACATGGAACTCCCACAAGAAGAGGGCAACCTCACCACACCCAGCATGTCAGGGGGTAGCTCCATGGATGGCTTTGCACCAGCCTCCCCAGGTACAGGGAGCACAGCACTTCCTTTCACAGAAGCTCCTGAACTGCTTCTAGCCAGGGCAGTGCATTCTGCTGCTCCATAAACCCAGCACTAATTACTGCAATTATCTCTCATCTGCCTTCCAGCAACACTGACTTCTCCAAGGACGTCCTCTCATGCCAACACTGCACATCAAAGCCAACCCTCTCCCAGCCATTAGATACCAGAAAGCAAGCTCCTCCCAAAAACTACATCACACGTGTCTCCTCGAGTTCCCAATCTCCCTTTCACTGATAAAGTCCACCCAACACCAACTGTCCAAGCTGTATTTTAATGAAAAGAGCAAAACTTCATTTAAATCATTCTGTTTCAGGACCTTGGCTGGGGTGGAAGGCAGGGCTGCCTTACTCATGTGAAAATCTGGAGGGGATGAGGTGCACCAGACCGTGCTGGTGGAGAACTGCCACCTCCTAACATCCCCAGGGGTATGGATTTGAGGGGGTTCTGGGGCCCTGGTCATCCATGAGGATACATGTGTACATGGTCCATTTACATGGCTGTAAACTCATTAAATAAGGAGAGTGTACCAGCCTCAAACAACTTACAATTGAACATTTAGAAAACACCCACCAGTGAATAAAAACTATGGGGCTTAAAGGCTTTGATATTGGCACCAACCAAAACAATTGCATCGACTAGTCACTTCTTTAATGTTTTCAGAGGGCTTTGGAAGCTCAGTGCTTGTACAAGCCATTAGGTGCTGCCTGCTTTGCAGAGGTAATGGATGAAAAGCATCACAGAGATAAAAATCCCAGAAGTCATTTATCTGGAGTGCAAATCTAAAACTGACACTTGGAAGTTCAATGAGTTGCCTGGTGACTCCAGTTTGCTCGGCTGACAGGGCAAAACATGAATTGCAACTGTTTGTGGAGGGGCTTCTTTAGGGATCTGAAAGCCCAGTTGCCCTAGTTCATCTATCTTTGACAGAAATCCTGTAGTTACACTTAAGCTGTTGCTGCACAAGCTAGAACAGAATCCAACTCACTCTCATGTGGCAGGATTGTCTCTGCACTATTAACTGAATTGAAGATTGCTTTGGTTTCAGTGAAGTGAGGCAGAGCAAACCATGGTCGTGCTGGGAGCTTCTGTGCTGCACAAAGGATCAAAACTGCACTATATTAATTGCTGTGAAAATAAACCTTTCAAATCAATGTGATGGGAAAAGCTTAAGAACCACTGGAGATTATGACAGAGACATGGTCTCACTGACAACCAGAGAACTTCAAAGACTTACTTTGTCTGTATCGCTTTTCTCAATCACAATCTCATCTGTCTCTGTCCCAGTTTCATCCTCCAGAAATGGGTTGGTGGAGGGAGGTGGCACTTCTGGCTTCTTCTGTTGAAAAAGAAGGAGCTCCTTAGGGAAAAGTCAGCCCTGTGCCCTCTGGCACACAGCTGCATCCATGTTTTGCTTTATTGAGCACTTAAAAAAAATAGTCATATTCTCAAGAGATCGAAATTCAGCCAGGAGGAAACCCTGGCAGGACTTCCCTTTCTAATTAGCAGCACCTACTGAGCCACAGCAAATTGCAAGAGGGTCCAGCAGGCTTTCCTTGTAAGGCTGAATTATCACATCCAAGTCGGCTTCAAGACACCAGCTGGACAGGGAGCCAACCTCAAACCTGTGGCTTCTGAGCCACACATGGACTCTGCTTCCAGAGCACTTGGCTGGCAAAGCTCTTTGTGCACAAAAAGCAGAGGTGGCTCCAGAGATACTCCCTGAGCTGTTTCTCTTGGCTCTGCCTTTACAATCTACCAAATGAGACAAGAGTAGAAGTTACCAATGACCCTGTCAAACTGAGCAAACAAAGTAGGACTGAGATTGGTCCTTTGTGGTGAACCTGTGGTAACCAGAAGTGAAGAGGGGACTTTCAGTTATAACGTGTCATTGACATGCAGAGAACAAACACTGTAACAGAGTCATCACACCATAATTACTCTGTGGTTCTCCACAGTTATGAGGCTTCAGTTGCAACCAGCACAGGGCCCAGGGGAACCCCAAAAGGACACAGACAGTGCATTTTTATTCTTGTGAGCCCTGTGCCACCTTCTTTACACAGTCTGCATGATAAAAAATCACTTTGCAATCTACAGTCCACTGAGCACAGTCCCACTGAACACCCTAATGTGCCAGTGCAAGAGGAAGCAGGAGGTGACATCTTTTGCAATCTCCCACTAGCTGAGCTATGTGTGACAGGGTTTCTTTCTCCCCAAGAAGCTGTTAAGAAATCCCCTTACCACTGTCCCATCAGCAAGGGTGCTGCCTGAGAAGCGTTTAGCCAGGAATCCTTCGAAGTTGGTTGTTCTCTGAATTGCAAACAAAAGCAATTTGACCTCAATCTCCTTCGCCCTCGTACGCATGATCTTGGAGAGCTCTGCCCTGGAAGAGAGAGGGGGAAATAGGAAAAACAAATGTGCTTTGCTATAAAGGTCTGAAATCTAACACTGCCATTTGCTCTGTTCCTCAGAGAGACTTCCATCACAAAATTCAGGCAAGTTCTTAAGATGCTCTCTAACATAAAACTGCTTAGCAGATCTCATTTCAAACACAGCCACAGTTGTTCAGAGCTCTGTGGGTAACAGGAGCCCATCTCCTAACAGCCAGCACAGCACTGCTGCTGGGAAAGCCCACAGGATCAAACCTTGGGAAGCACAGTGCCTCCGGCTGGGATCCCAGAACAAAGGCAATGGTGCTAGTGGGACTCCCAGCTGGCACCTTCCTCTGGTCCTGTTTCTGGCTGACAACGTGTCTGGTGTGAGGCAGTCACACTGCAGTCAGCTCACACTACTCCACTTGGCCTCTAATGTTACTGACTGTTACCTCTGTTACACTGATTTCCACGCCATCTCTCTCGCAGTTCGCAGGGTTTTCACTCCTCACTTGCTTTTAATGAAGGCCAATTCCACAGAGATGTTTGAAGACCGCCCCCAGAGCCTGACAGACACACGACCCTCGTGGCAAAACACAAGCTGATGTGCTTTTTTGGGGCAGGTGAGTGTGCTGGAGGCAGCAGGGGGAGGCTCACCTGGTGAGGTGGCAGAAGTCGACGGCGATGCGCTCGGTCATGCACCACTCCGGTGGGAACATGCGCCCATACTTCTCCTCGTAGTCCACCAGCTGCCTCTTGATCCAGGCATAGCGCCTGTCGATCTTATCCAGCCAGGCCACCTGGATCACGTGGAGAACATCACCTTTAACTGCAACAGCTCCTGGTATTTGGCCTGGCTGCTCCACTGTGCTGCTGTAGTTCTGCAGAGGAGCTCGGGCTATCGAGCTGACCTCTGTTTGTAATACTTTGGATGCTTCAAGTTGAGCCAGGGCAGGTTTAGATTGACTACGAGGGACAATGTCTTCACTGGAAGGGTTATCAAGCATTGGAACAGGCTGCCCAGGGAATTGGCTGAGTCACCACCCCAGGAGGCGTTCAAAAGATGTGTGGATGTGGCACTTAGGGACAGAGTTTAGTGGTGGACTTGGCAGTGCTGGAGAATGGTTGGAATCAATGATCTTAAAGGTCTTTTCCAACCTAAATGATTCTGTAATTCAAAGTGCTTAAACACATGCCAGACTGAAAATTCTATCTTGTGCGAATTAAGAGAGCAAGTTCTGTTGAAAATGAGGATAACAGTACTCCTAAATCATGTAGGTATTATTGAAAACTCAATCCAATAATATTTCACTTGATTCCACCTTCTTTGTTTCGCAGACAGAGAGGTTGAAGTCAACAGTGGGAAGAGAATGCAGGAATTCCTGGATTCTTACATTTAGCTCACATTCAAAATTTGACAACAATTCTTACAACTTCAGCAGGATGGGATTTTTTCCTCACAATATTAAAGCTTTCTGGTCAAAAAGAAGAAAGATTAATCCAAAAAACTTGACTGGAAACATGCTATTTAAGATTAAACATTTTAGCCTTTCTCTTTCTTTCACCAAACTTTTGAAATTAGTAAAATACATTCTGATCTAAAGGTGGTTTTGATTTGTGTTTTTTTTTTTCCAGATTTAAGAAGGTTATCTTACATTTTTAAGCAGCTGTTAGGAACAGGAAATTCAAAAATTAGCTACAAAGATAATTAACTTCTTAGAAAGCCTTCCCCAACAGCTTTGTGAGCACTTTGTGGGTTTTCTCCCTCCTCCTTGGGGGAAGGTGGTTTGCAATTTTCAGTTTAATTTTTCAACCTCTTACAGGACAGAAAGCATACCTGACATGAAATTATTTATTTACTCTATGAGGGGAAAACACTTGCAGCGATGACACATGAAACAGAGATCTAGGGTGGGAGGAACTCATCCTGGCAGAGAGGACACTGACTCCCAGCTCATCAACCCCACCACACCCACAAGTCCCTGTTTCCAAGCCCTTGGGATAAAAACCATTCAGCACAGGAACCTGTGGAAGTGTGAATTTTGTGAACGTCAGCAGAGCAAAATGTGAAATCCAAATGTAGCTTGCTAAGCTTCCCTTACATCTTGGTTTTCCTGGAAGAGGACCAGGTACTCGGAGAGGTGTTGCTTAATGAACTTCTTGATGATTTCCTGTTTGATGCGGGGATCCAGCACGTTGGCCACCAGACACGCATCACGCAGCACATTGCTGGGTCCACCCGGCCTCTGTCAAAACAAACAGGAAGAAGATGCTTTGAGGGTGACTGGCTGAATGGCTGACCTGTGAGCTGCACTGCAGCCAGGTTAGCTGGGTTTCATCCTTCCCCATTATTCTCTTCTCAGTGCTTCTGCTGCTACTCTCTATTTGTCGCTGCATCTTCCTCATCCTGGATGAAAACTGAGCAGCTCCCATTTCACTGGCCATAAAGTTGTTCCATATTAGAGAAGACAGAAAATGTAGAAACATTTTTTAAAAAATGCTGTTTTGATGGTGCTTCTCATGGACATAGATTTGCCCTTCATCAGCTGTTCCAAACAGTTTCCTCATTTCTGCATTGTCAGTTTTAAGAAGAAACCAGCAGAGCTGGTACTTGAAAGACAACATTAGTGTTGTTTTTGAAGTACAACCAAATTCTGTTTGGAAACATTTGGATGAACAATGTTGGGGAAGCACATTTGGTGCCTTAGCCCTAGTCCAGATTTGTGTCTGTGCTGTCTGAGTAAACCAGAGACAAACCTGGTAGTGCCACATCAACAGACAGTCTGTGCCTGGCTTTCTCTGAACACAGTATGAACCTTTTGTGACAAGCAAATAACCAGAAACTGGGTGAGATGCCAAGGGAATCCCACTCTGGTCTACAGGGCCTCACAAGAATTATTTGGGGAGTTCCCTGACTGGCTGCAGCTCTCACTGCAATAGCTGAGTCAGTGTGACAGACAAAGGTGTCACTTCCCTTCCACCCTCACTCAACAGAACCCTGAGAAATGCATCCAGCACCCGCTGCTTTCTAAAGCAACTCCTGAAACAGAGAGAGATCAAATCTACATGCAAAACGAGACTAAAATCAACAGCAGTCACACTGAATAGTTTTCAGCAGTATTTTTCAATGGGAGGAAGAAGGAAAGTGGAAACTTACCTTTGTGCCTTGAGAAGGAAAGGCTTCCTCAAAGTCAGCCAGGATCTGCTGTCCCAACTCGTTCTGTGCTGCCTTCACCCTAAGGAGGACAGAAGGAAGGGCTTTGGGGGTGGCCCAACCACCTCTTTGTCTCATTGCCTGCAAACATTACTGCAACGTGGGCTGAAACACTGACAGCTACCTGAAGGTTTTTGAAGGAGAAAAAGGATGCTAAAGGGAAAACATCCACACTAAGAAGGTCTGTGTGTCAAAACTGTGAGAGTGTTTTCTCCCTGGATGACAACTCTCTAAAGCACTGACCCCTCAGCTGCAGCAGAACATGTCCCAGATTCTCCTGCCCTGATACCATTTAGTATTTCAATAAAGGCCAGTTAATCAGCCAGTGTGATCCATCTACCTTTGCACTCAGTTATGTTGATCACATTTCAACAAGCATATGCTTCTAATACATAAAAAGCTTCACAATGTCTTAATCTTCCCTGTGAACCTTTCACAGTTCCAGGTGTACTGACCTACTTTTAAATGCATCCATGTACTGTTGGCTGCAGTTTTAACCTGTAAATTCTCCATGTCTTAAAGCAGCAGAAAAGAGAAAAGGTATGAAATGTGTGTCAAAGTTTTGAACAAACCACAATCTTGCTCTTTATTTGGCTCAAAGAATAAAGCTTCCAATTTCCAGAAATAAAAGTCAATAAAGCTTAATTGATACTTCTAGGGAAATGGAAATGCCTACACACACTAGAAAGAGCCAAAGCAAACAGCAAGGCACTTATGTCCCTCTGCAGCCCTTGAATCCTTCCATCAGTTTTTATTATACTGGAAATGCTTTCAGGTCTAAACTGATCATTCAAAGCAGTGGATTTTTCCAGAGACTGATATGTTAGCAAGAGTGGCCACATTTAGTGTTGTGAAAATGTTTGCTCAGACTGAGGGGAGAAGACTTTGGATTATTTTTTTTTTGCTAAGACTCCTCAACCTTATCAAGGAATGATCTGCTTCTTTAATCTTCCCATTTGAGTTCCATTAGCAGCAAAACACTATGAGATGACCTGACAATGCTGGAAAAAAGACTGAATTAATAGTGCCAAATGCAGAAAATTCTGGTCCTTTAAAAGTGACAGCTGAAATAAAACTTTATATCTGTGATTTAACTGGATGTACAACCTGCCTTACCCAAGATTTATTTATGGGGATTTCGTTGGAACAGCTTCCTGCCTACAATGTCAAACATAATTCTCACTTAAGCTCTCTGCTTCACAGGACTGTTCAGAAACTCCCCTACTTTTCCAGGTAAAGATCCCCAGTTAACACCTTCATAACTGTGAAACAAAAGGGATTCAATAATATGTTGAAACAGGAGTGGAATATTTAAGCAGTAAGGAGGAACCCAGCCCAGCAGCCACAACTATAGCTTTGGTCCTGCTCAAACTGTACAAGAAAGCACCAGTAGTTCATGTCAGAAAGCATCAGAGAAGCAAACCCTTTGATCCTTAGAAAAAGAAGGGATTAAGAAGAAAAAAACACAGTAAACATGGATTGATGAAAATTATCTTTCAAATAAGAAACAAGAAATCTTTTGTATCACGAGTCAGAATACAGAAATTAATGAGTATATTGAGCAGTATAAACAACTGGAAGCTATTAGTAGTGGTACTTCCCTTATTAGTGGCTGCAGGGACCTTCCTGTGTGACAACAGCTGCAGTGCAGCACAGTGGAGGCACTGAAAAGAGCAGCAGTCAGATTCCTAAAGACTCAACAAATTTAAAAGAGCCTCTGTCAAGAAGTTAAAAGCCCTGTCCACAGGTTTTGTTGTTTTAGGCTCTGATTCAGGAAAGTACTTAAGGACAGTCTTAATGGGGATTCTCATATCCTTAAATTAAGAAACTAGCAGGAATGCTTTGTTGATGTGGGATGTTAAAAAGAGGTATTTTTTTAAAAATAGGTCCTGCTTAAAAGCCTCTCAAAAGCCAACAGTGAGAAGGAGTTTTAACCTTTTCTTTTTCCTTCGTATTTTGTAAGAAAGGGCTGGGGCAGAGCCATCAAAGCAGCCAAAGGTTGAGGTGTGAGCAAGGACAGAGAGTCCCACTGCCCTCCCAGTAACTACCACTCTTTACATAAGCACACACAGAGTTATTTTCACAATTATTATTATCCCTGCAAACACACACCCAGAACGTGCAAACCTTTCTGCTGCCTCTTCACAGCACGACTGCTTCAGGCAGAGAGCACAGGGGCCACCTGCTTTAGCCACCAGAGATTACTGCCCCTACAGAAAGCCCTCCAGGAACTCCCAAAGATCTTCACACGATGGCAATTGCAGTGATTAAAGTCTCACATTCACCACTGAAGGACCTTCCTGCACGTGGCTGAGTGTGTTTAACCACTTTAGTACAGAGTGGATTGCCCACTAAGGCTCAGCAACCCCAGATAACAGATTTAGGATCTCTGAGAACCTCAGGTCAGTTTGATAAGGGTGTCTTTCCCTGACCAGATTCCCCCAGAAACGTGCTGGGGTATCCCAGCAGCCTTTTCCTGGTGCTGCTCACATGAGCCAAACCCTTTGGTTATCCAAATATTAATGATCTCTGTTTCTCTGACTTTTGTTGTATTATTAGTGGCTTTTGTTCTCCAATTCCCCTGCCTTGAAAAAATAAAACCAAGAAAACCCACTGTTATGTTTCAAATGACATTAAATTGCTAGAAACCACAATTCCTTTAGCCGAAGCTACCAGAAATCTTAAACCATGCCTGGCAGTTTGCTAAGATAAAAAGAGGCTGAGCCAGCCTGTTTTTCTGTGGCAAACTTGTAATCATCTTTCTCCTAAATACTTTCCAGGCTTTTTTTCCACTATCTGCAAGGCCTGCTTGACCACTGTCATGGGTGGGTTTGTGACTGCTAATTGTAACTCCCTCCACAGACAGAAAGCAGAAGAGGATTGAGAGATAAGAAAGTATTCCTATTTACTACAACAACAACGTCCAGTGCACCACATCAGAAGTTGTTTCAGGAGCACTATTAGGAAAATATTTACATTGGGACTTGAATTGTGACATTTTTACATCAATACTCAACAGGATAAGTACAAGAAGCCAACTAGTGAGAGCTCAGTCCAGGTTTCCAATGAATACAGCAGGACTTTTTTTTTGTTATTTTCAAAGGGACAGAACAGGTGGAAAACAACATTAAAAACACATTATTACTTTTCACAGCATCCAGGAGTAGGAAGCTAAATTGAACACCCCATGACAAAGAGCACATCCAACACCACTGAGCAGGCACGTCTCCTTCCCATGGTTTCCCATTCATACTTGGCTTCACTCCATTCACACCAAGAAAGAGAGGCTCTTTATTGCAGAAAGCAACAGAATCTGCTCGTTTAGCAGTGTATATAATAGACTTATTGTATAGAACAGACATTGGTTACTGTCACAGGTCTGTGCCAACATCTCCTAAAGCATTTCTTGCCTTCCCAAACATCCCAGAGACTTCATTTGCACCATTCAAACAAATCCATGAGACACCAAACCCCAGAGATTTCAGAGTCTAAAAATACCACTGCAAGAAGCCAGGCAAACTGCCCCTGATGTTTCATGAATCACGGAAGGGTTTCCAAGCAAAGGAGAGAGAGGGAAGGCAACTCCAAGTCAGGCCCCGATACATATCCATGCAGGCAAACTCCAGAGCAGCATTTTGATGCCACAGACCTCCCTGCAGGAGTTTTTCTGCCTGGATGTGAGGGCAGCAAAGAGCTCCCAGCAGCACCCCAGAGCAGCTCCTCTCGCCCCACAAGCAGCCGCCTCTATCACTACCAGATGGTGCGACTCTCCCTGTATAAACACTGGAAGGAAAACCCTGCCGAGGCAATTCTAAAAATAGGAGGAACAGACTTTCTTGAGCTCTTTCAGATCCTTATCTTGCAGGCAGAATAAAACAAAAGTTTTCCTCCATGTCCTTGCCAGTCTTGCTGGCGTGACTCGAAACCACGGTGCCTTTTAGCGGCAGCCTGAATTCGTTTTTGTAACGATCAGCAACTACAAAAGTATTAAATAATCATCCACCATCCAATTAGAATTCTGGACCAAGGCTTCATTTATATTTGGCCTTGAAATGGCCAATGACAGCAGGCTTCTGCCCAAAGGGCATTACCACTCTGGAAGAAAATGAAGCTAGCAATCCTTGTGAGCATGAGGTTGGAAGAGACAACAGCCTAAATCCAGAAAAGCGCTGACATATGTTTACATTTCCTTGATGTTCATGTTCATTTAAGCAAATGCTTACAGTCAAATGCCTTGTTAAAACAAGGCCCCATCCTCTCTCTAGATTTAGAGTGGCTTTTTCTTTTGCTCTGGCTCATGGATTCCATCTGCAGTTTCTGGAAGAGGTATCTATACCATAAAGAAAGTCCAACAGATTTACATGCAAACATTGCAAACAAATCATTCAAACACTGTTTCCATCACTAACAGCACAGGCAGCCAGCTGCTGTTTTAGCAGAGAGAATCACAAAAACATTAATTACTGTGCCTGGGATGCTCCTTCCAGGACCTCTGTAATGAGCAAATTCATCTCAGGCAGGGTCAGAAACATCCCCTGGGACAGGGAGGGTCTTGTTCCTTTGACATCCAGCTGCCACATCCCAAATGGAGCCAAGATGTGGTGGCTTAGTCACCACTGAGCCTTCACCTGCTACTGCTGAGAACGGTGGGGACTTGTTGTGGGTGTTGCACCAAAACTCCCCAAATTAAAGTGCAACTCCACATCAGAAAACCAGGACTACGCAAGCACAGCACAAATGTTTGGAGCAGTCAGGTGTGCTGCATGCCAGCTGGGGGAGACTGGCTGCAAACCTCAACTCTCAGCAGAACTGGGCAATGGGAATTTGGCAGAAGAAACTCAAGGTGCTTGGAACAACCGAGTTTGGGAAGAGCACAAAAAGAAACTCTGCCTGCCTAAGCCCTTGGGCAGGGCAGTTTGGCACATGCCAGGGCAGAAGGGGCACCACTGTGGTCATGGACACATCTGTGCTTGATGCCAGGCTGCTGAGCTCCAGCACTGAGGTTGGGAGAGCAGGAGAAGGCACCACCCCAGGGTTCAGCACAGACACCTGCACGTGAAGACCACACAAAACAATCTGCACTTCCACACACCACGCCAGGTAAGAAAATGAAAAGCCAGTCAACGAGAAGCACAGAACATTCATGAATTACATCCATACTAATTACTGTTATTTAACAGAAGGGGCTGCTCAAGATTCGAGCAAACTGTGGACAATGTTAACATGTTTGGTTTGGCTGGAAAAAAGCTCAAAGGACCATGTCCAGCCTTCACATCCTTGAGACACTGAATCTGCCTAATACATTTCCTAACCTTCCTTCCCAGCAGGAATATAAGTGCTCAGGGTTTGAACCTTTTACCTTTCAGAGAGCTGTCGAATCTGAGGGATCCCCATGTATTTGTTGAAGTGCTCTAAAACATTCACAACACCTTGGAGAAGGTTGGCAACTTCCCCATATTGTCTCCTCCTGGTCATAGCCCTGTAAAGGAAATGAAAGATTTACAAAGGCAGATGGACGGAAAATCCTGGGTGGCAATTCCACATGTTACTTCATCCCCAGTGGGTCATGCCTGTCCCCGCAGCAATTTATTTTTCTAAAATACACAACTCTTCATTAACATTCCATGGCAGCATTAAAATTTCACTTAACTGATGCTAAAATAAACCAATCTGGCACACATCTAACAGTGACTCAAAAAAAAACCCCATAAATGTCAGAAGCAACACTTGGCAAAGAACATGTAAACTACTGAATGCATCCGCTTCCCAGTATGGGTCCGGAGGCAGTAAATGTGATTTCACTGTAACGACCCGAGCGAAGCCATTCGTCATCACACACAACGTGTGACTTAAAGCTTCTCAGGGAGGGGAAGGATGCTGAAAAGCCATTAGCCTTGACTTTTCTGTTAATAACTTTCACAGGGAACTGGACAGCAAAAAAAGAAAATCAAGTTAATTTATTCTTCTATCATCCTTTAGGATCATTCCAAAGGAGACAGAGGCCTAAGTAAAATGTTATTCTCAACACTTAACAGCCCAGTGTTCGTGCCCAATTTGCTACAACCCAAGAACAGGCTGTGCCTGGGTCTCACGACTTCACAGATGCAACATGTAGTAGACTGTATTTCTCTAGCCTGTGTGTTCCTCAAGCACATTAAAAAACTCAGAAAGGATTATGAGAAATATTTAACCTCCAATTCACACACAGTACAAGCTGTAAGACTTCCTTAAATTCATGCTAGAATGAAAACTAGAGTAGACCTTTAGCAAAAAGAGAACTCATTGTAGTTTGAGACATGAGACTGATTAAAATCCCCCCAAATCCCCAGGAGCACATCCCTAATGAGGACACTCCTTAATGAAGCCAGACTGTCCCTCATCACCACGGATCAACACAGCAATTGAAGCAATCGATGCTGCAAACTCAAACATAGCCCCAGAGGGGCTGAGGGTCACCCAGAGCAACACAAGAAGATCTGCCAGCAGCAACCAGGACTACAGCCTGGTAAACAAAGTCCCCTCAAAAACCCAAGCAGCTGTGTCAGACAAAACTCCAGCACTCAGCAGTGCTGTCCAAGCCCCCCTGGAAGTTCCCACACTTACTCCAGTGAGTCCACCCCTCCTGCCAGCATGTGGAGGTGGTTGAGGGTGGTGATGGAGGTGGTCAGGTGGCGCTTGGCGTGGTCCAGCTGCTTGATATCCCGTGTGATTTCTTTAACCTAGGGAATGAAAAGGCAAGAGGCTGGTTAAATATCAAGCCACATCAATAAAACTGTCAGGAGATAAGAAGTGGCTCTCCCCTCTTTGGGATTACAGAGGTGTCAGCTCTGCAGCCCTGTTAACTCAAGGACAAAGGTACAGGTTCAGCACATGCATGACAGCAAACTGCCAACCAGTCAGCAGGACCAAAGACAAAAATGTTCCCTTCTTAACACATGAACTGGCAGCAAAAGTCAGTGCTCCCTCCCTTTCAAAAGCCATAGAGAAAGTGCTGCTCACCATTTGTTCAGATTTTTCAGCCTTGTCTTTAATATCCTTAATTTTACCAAAGAGCTGTTGAATGGCTTTCTGGGCTTCTTCCAGAGCCTGGAAAAGAAACAAGGTTAGAGTGGAAAGAAAATCTGTGTTCATTTTTCACCTTCTAAGAAATACACAGTTGCTCTGGACAGCCCCTGGGCTGGGGCAATAGAGGGGAGCAGTTCTCTTACAAAGAAAGCATCATCAGCGCAACAAAAGTCAATGCATCATGTTGGAACATTTAACCTGAGTGGACCAGGGTTTCAGTACTCATTTTACAATAATGCTATGGCAAAATACAACAGATATTCTATGAAAGCAGCTCTGCAATAAGAGCTATGAATAGGTTTAAGGTTACTGGAACAATTTTGATGTACTAAGAGTGGAAAAATAGGTAGAACTTGTTCCTGATTGATATATATTTAGAGCAGAAAAAGCTCCACAAAAGCTCTATGATCACCATTATTTGTAAAAAACACACAAGATTAGATATAGAACACAGAGTGCCTGCATAAACCCCTCACTTAATTAGCAGGATACTCTCCTGTTGGAAAACATGATGCTCATTCCTGTGGAGTGGGCAGCTCAGCCTCCCACCCACCTACAGGAGGAATGGCTCTTTCTAGGAACAGAAGAGAGGGCACAGGTTTAACAGGTAAAGAGGGTCGAGCCCAGGAAATGGAGCTCACCTGTACCTTTGTGCTATTCCACTGCAAGTTTCTGGGGGCACCTGGTCCCCCTTCTACAAGCAGGATGCACCCTGACCTCAAACAGCCCGTGTGACCCACACGTGGATCCCAGGAGCGAAGCCACATGGCCAAAAATCACATGGCCAAAACCTGACTTCTGAAGTAATTCAACACGTTTTGCCTTCCCAGCCTGATAACATTTCCAGCTCCACTTTGTTTCCCGCTGTTAAGTGGGCTCCTGTCCCTCTGCTTTTAAATCCAGTCCCATGACCAAGGTTACAGCACAAGCTGCAAGTTCCTCCAGCAAATAAATTTAACACATCTTCATTTGGAAATGTATGAGGAAACTATCTGCCAGCAGCTTTTGCTGGAACACAGTGCGTTATAATAAAAGTATAAAAGTTGGAGATGGCTTGCAATTTATTTTCCAGAGGGAGGGGAAAAAAAAAGTCTCCTCTGAAATATCTTTTGAAACATGTGAAAGTTAACACTTTATTGATTGGTGTCACAGAGTTGTCAGGTAGATGTTCACTATGGGACATGAACACATAGATGTGCTGCAGGGATGACCAGGACTGAGCACCTCCACCAGCCCTCTCCTCGGGCTCCAGCCTGGCCACCTTTTAGAATTACATTTTCTCCTCCATTTAGAGGCTTGTGGATTAAGTGCAAACCAAAGAATGCTCCTTTTAACTCTGTGTCTGTACTCAGGCCCAGACCAGGGCTGCAGCACATTACTCGAGTGGGTTATTAAGCAAACAGCAACTGCCCTGCACAGGCTGAGATTTGGATAGGTGTGCATTTTAAAAAAAGGACAGCCTGAAATTCTTCAGAGATGCCAACTGCTGTGTTTGCCTTTACTTCAGCATTAGTGTGAGATGCTAATTTCTCTGCACGATGCCAGGGAAGTCAGAACTGAACTTTCCAAAAGAAGAGATGAGGATTTATCCTGCCAATTAGAGATTCTCCAAAAAGAGATGTTATCCTCCTTCATATCCAAAGACAACTGAAAGAAACTGGATCATCCCAAACCAGCTTGCAGGGGACAGGTATCCCTTAAGATCTCATGCGTGCAGGACCACAGGAGGGAAGGTACAGAGGACCAGCTGTAGGAAATCTGGGATTGTCCTACACACCACACAGCACAACAGAGCAACACAGACACAGCAGGACCACCCCAAACTCCCAGTGTGCTTCTTAGACACACCTCTGACCCCATTCTCCTCTCCTAGGGCTTTTCACATGCAAGTCTGGCCCATAACCACAGCAGCTCTCCACAGCAGGAGTGCCAAGATCAGCTCTAAGACCTCCAACGACCATAATCCTTGCCCTTTGGGGTGGCATCTCTAACCTGTCTCCAAGGCAGAGTATTTGAGCACCGATATGCAGCTCAAAACTTTTTGTTCTTGACAGCCTTCAGCAAAAAAGTTGAGAGTAAACAATGCTGTGAGTGAGGATTCCAGGTCTCACAAGTTTTACATTAGAATCCCTATCCACAAAGGGAAAACTCTCTTACCTGTTTTCCTCATGAGACCAAGGATCATCCGCTTGAATACAGAGATCTTTCCCAAAGTTACTGCCCACAACTAATCCTCAGGTAACAGCCCAACAGGGATTTCTATCTGCCCACATATCAGCAGTTTCTCTTTGCTCACTGTTAGGAAACCACACTCCATCTACTTCTCTAAGAAGTCACATCACTACTGAATAATATTGTAACAAAAACCAGCAGAGATTACTTACAGGAAACTGGTTTACACCTGAAGAATGTTCCTGCTGCCTGCTGGAAACCAGCACATGGGCAAACTCCCCACCCAAAAACAGCCCCTGGAACAGTGACCAAAGGAAAATGGGGTTCTGTTCTCTGACACTTAAAACTGCCAAGAATCAGGTGAACTGCTGTCATCACCTAGTCCTGACACTTGCAGCTTTTACCTCCTTACAGACTCTGGAAAAACACAAATGAGGCCCCATGTGCTCTGCCCCATCTGAGGAATTGAAGAGCTGTGGTGTCCTGCTGCTGTGAGAAATAAGGTGGCTGGGATGGGGGGAGACACCAAACAGCAGCTGCTGCTCCATTCAAGCCCCACATCACATCTCTCAGAGAATGGGAAACATTTCCACAACTGACAAAAAAATTAAAAAAACACACAGGGAACTCAACAGCAAACTTAACAGACTGGAGTAAATCAGAATTGCTTGTAAACTTTCTTCCAAATATTTGCCTAGCCATTAAGCCATTAATCTTTATCTGTTCTCCTGAAAAAGAGCTGCATGTTCCTTACTTGAGTCAGAACACACTAATTAATTTATCCAATATATATATTTATATAATGAATACATAATTATCTAATTCAAATTTAGAGATTAAAACATTTCTTCAAACAGACATAAAATTTGCTGAAAGTAACACTGTGTGAAAATCTGTATTTTTAAGTCAGGAGGGCCCTCTCAGAAATACCTGATGAGAAGTTCAGAACTGAATTAAAAGTGTTATTTCTTGCATATCTACAATTAAAAAGAATCAGAAGAAAGTTCAAAGAAACCAATGAAACCTTCTTTGCTGTAACATTCTAACTGCAGCATCTGAAAGTAAAACACTGCATGTAGAAGAAAGAAATAGAGAAAGTTAACCAATAATGGAGAAAACCCACTTCCTTCCTGGTCACTGTAAAGACACAGTAAAGCAAAGAGCAAAACCAAGGAAAAACAAACTTCAATTGTAAGAAAACACCTCATATTTAATAAATTATGTTATTAAGGAATACAAAACCAACATCCAGGGCAGGAAAGTAGGTCTAATTGCTCAAGGTGTAATACAGACGTTTATTAATGTACCTAATGATTATTCTTCCAGCTGTAAAAGGAGAGGGGAAACCACAGCCTGGCTAAAGGCTACACTGTACTGGAAAAAATGCATTCCCCTCCACACTCTACTCCTGCTAAAACAGTGGATCATGAATTTTGAAAGAATTTTTTTAAGTGCTTTGATTACTGTTCTATTAATGTCCTTATTTAGGACAGAAATCCTAACAAAGCCAATATCAAGAGAATAGGAATTGCTTTTATTCCAGTGGACTTGGTTTCCCTGAGGAGTGACAGGCAGCAATCTCACAGCCCTGGCCTGACACAGGGTTCACCTTGTGTTGCTAATTTATTGCTTTCCTCATCAGTGCAACTGGGAAACATGCAAATGTGCACAACCCAACCAGTGAGCAGAAGCTCAGTTACTGCATTCCCTTCCCTCCAACAGCAGTTCATCTCAGGGGCAGAGGACCACGAATAAATAAAGAGACTGGATACATAATCTGTTGTGGTTATACGAAACAAGGATGTTGAAATTAAGGTTGCAATGTACTGGAAAAACACCATATGACTCTAATCAACAACTGAGCCTGCAAGCTCCAATTAACCCATCAGCATTATTTATTCAACTTTATGCAACCTCCGAGTGCCTGATCGCTGGGCACCAGCTGAGAGCCACGGCGTGGGGAGGGTCTGGCTGCCCCAGACAGCAGAGCCAGCAGGGGCCAGGCTTGACCCCAGGGTTCCCTCCTGTTCTGACAACTGTAAATCTAGCAAAGAGGGCAGGAGCAGCCACGAGGTGAGAGACTCCAGACACAGAGCTGGATACACGACAGGCTTCGGCCACGGATCGCTTTTCCTCCTTCTCGGGTGTAGAGTGTCCAACCTCCCGCCCTGATGTGGCCTTGGGAACACGAGGGAAGCTGGGAATGGTGGAGCGTCCTGGGTTTGGGGCTGCCTCTGTGGCAGCCTACACCTCCCCATGTGTAGTCCCTGGGGAGGGGTAGTCCCAGTGCCCACAGAAGCAGGTCCCCAGAACATCGTTCTGGGTGGGGAACACATGGGAGATCTCCCAGTTTCCGACCAGGGCAAGGGGATCTTCCAGTTTAAGACCACGAGGTATTTTAAGCCATCCCTATTTCTCAGCCAGTATTTACACAGTGAGAGCTTCCCTGCCCTTGTGCTCATGGCAGGGGTAAAAAGCAGAAGGTTGAGAAGCCACACAGGAGTGGGAAGACCCAAGTCGAGCTCACAGCCAGAGCCCAGGTCAGCTGGGCACACAGTGGGTGACATGGGTGTTCACTGAATTCTCCAAAACTGGAAGGAAAAACACAGCACATGAATCAGCTACAGCTCTTCAACCTCCTTCACCTTGAGATGTGACAGGAAAAAGAGTCCAAATGCACCAGTGTAAAACAATAAGGAGTAGAGGTAAATCATCCATCACTAAAAGACTGATGAAAAAATAGCTTTCCTTGGCATTATCCCAAGCAGCTCCTAAGGTCAGTCTGCACATCGTTCCTTGTGTCAACTTTTCACAGGAGCTCTTCCAAGCAGCAGAAGGGGGATAGAAAATAACCCAAGTGAGAGGTGAGCCAAGACCACAACTGCTGCATAAGATTTGGAAGTGATGTGTTCTTCAACAGGTTATGTTCCAGTGACTTACAGTGCCAGGCTGACACACATACACACAAAAGCAGCATCAGCAACAATATTCCAAACCAAAAGAAAAAAAAAAAAGTGAATTTCAGGCAGACTCTTCAAATCCCCACAGGACTGTAGATGGACACAGCCTCCTCCTCCCCTCCCAGCCCAGGGACAGAGCTGTCACATCACTCTACCAAGCAGCGTCTCATTAGCGGGTGTGTTAATTTCTAAATAACTCTTTATTCATCCTATGGGGAATCCTGTGCAAGAAAATACTTAAGTACCAGGAAATATGCAAATAGGCATTCAGAGACCTGTGTGTTACTACAAAATGTCACTGAAGCAAATTCTGAGAAGTTTGCTTGCTTGGGAAACCCTGAGCTTGGAGATTAACTGAGCAAACACAGTGCCTTCCCCAGCAATGTAAAATACCTCCATGCTTTCTATTTAGTGTTAGAAATGTGTTAGTTTTACTTCATTCTAGCCAATATATATTTCAATTGAATGTTACTATTCACTTCAGAAAGCTGTAGACATTTGACATCTGCCAAATTCACAGCATCCAAATGTATTTTTAATGTTACAAACTGGGCTGTGGTCAGGATGCTGAGAATTTGCTGCTCCTGAATAATACCGAGTGTTAATGCTTCTTTCATTTGCTGCCACACTTCCAGCCCAGATCAATGAAAATCCAGCCCGTGACTAAAATTAAGTTGCCATCCCCAGCCCTCCAAGGAAATGTGGAGATTTCAAAGAAACCCTCACACACTGTGACCAGCCTCACAACTTCTGTCACTGAAACCTCATAAAAATGAGTCCCACCAGACTGAGAAAAGATGGAAATATACTTAGATTCTCAGACTGATTTCATTTTAGAGAAAACCTTTAAGTTTTACAGCCAGGGGTGAACCACTGCAGCTGAAGCCTGTCAGAGCAGCACGATGCTGCACTGCAGCTGTGCCACTGATAACCCTCAGCAGACAAACCTCAAGGGCTCACCACCCTTGGGTTTGATTTTTAGCAGATTTCTACCCTAGGAGTTCAGCAAATAGTACATAACTACTACAATTGTCACTGAAGAAGAGGGTTTTGTATCATCAGCTCCAATCCCAACCACTCAGGCTGCACAGAACATCTCATGTCAGCAGATTATGTCCCACACTGCACGAAGCTTAAAATTGCTATTAGTGCCCCTTCACTTAACCCCAAATCATGCCCAGAAATCAAACCCTACATTCTGAACAGCTGCACAAACACTGACAGACACAGGGGGTGGAGGGAGAGGTGATTTCCAGGTTGTGCTGGAGGAAACCTTGCTGCTTAACTCCCAAACTGCACTGCTGGGCTGGTCCAACACCCCCCTGAGCTGTCAGCCTGTACTGCCCTCCCTGCACACTGGTGTCTGCACCAGGAGAAGGGTGGTGGTGCTGTGACAGTGCTTTGAGTGGTCTTGCTCTGCTGAGTAACTTTACACAAGTGTTACAGTCATGCACACCAGAGCAGTGTGGCCATTTGAATGCTAATTGTGTGAGTTGCACAACACTGTGGTAATGCCTTTAGAGCTCCATCAGGCTTGGAGCTCATGTTGAGTTACTACAGCTCCATCATGACCTCATGTTGGGTTACTACAGCTCCATCACATGGCAGGTGAACAGCCACAGCCTTCCCCCACGCCCACCTCGACATGTTAAACACTATTATCATGCAGAAATCACTCCCCGTGCAGACACTTATTATTTCCCTTATCTATTTTGGAATAGCCAAGCTGTGAGTCCCTGCCCTCCACTTCTGTTGACTCACTGATTGCACTGTTTGCTGCTTCTCCCCGTGCCCAGGACACACCTGGTCCTGCAGGGCCTCTCCTGCAGTGCTGGCTCACTCAGCAATGACACAAACTCCCACCTCTGCTCGCCCTCACTCCACTCTGGAGCTGCCTGGATCTGTTTGATTTCCCTGGAAAGGCTCGGTGGCTCAGGGATTCCAGCTGACTTGCCTGCAGAGGGGTTTGCACAGTGCAGCTTGTAATAGCAGAGCCACACTTGACTTCTGTGGGGGTACCTTAGTAACTGCTGCAGTTGCATCAGATTTTGCAGGATGAATTTATAGTCGGGTTGTGTGCTGGGGCAGAGTTAATTTTCTTCACAGTGGCTCTCTCTCTACCACAGCCAAAACCAGCACAGGTTGAGACCGTAAAGGAAATATCTAAGTGGATGGAATGCATAACCATACCAGGAACCCCACAAGTGGAACTGCAGTCTGTTTGCCTGCTATAAGCATGGAAGCAACACAGCTCAAATAAACATTAATACACACCAAAAATGTGGGACAACAAACTAATAGTCAAAAAAAAGGGGGAAAAAGAAATATTCACAGTAAGACACAATCTCCTGCCTGTTGTCAGGATTTCTATTTTCAGGCTGGGTTTCTCACTTTGTTGGCACTAAACCCATAAAGGACTGGCTGTGGACAGCCTGGTTGTACTCTGCAGCTTGACTGCCTTGGACATCACCAGCACCAACACCTGCCTCTTGCCAGCACAAACACGACCCTGTGCCCAGCCCCAGGCTGCAGGACAGCCACAGACACATCCACTGCCTTTCCACACCAAAACACAAGGTCAGGCTCAGACTTGCTGCTGCCTTGAACCAGGCTTTGCAGCAGATGGCAAAAGTTATGCCAGAATGAGAATAAACAGGACTATTTCTTCTTGGCATGCCATTCACCTGAAACCCTGTTCACCAAACGTGTTCTAGGCTAGAAAAAGCTCACCGTGTCTCTAGGAGGGAAGGACATTGTCCAACTGTCACAATTCACTAGGGAAATGACTCTGAATGAAACTCACTTTTGATTTATTTTGGCAGCTCAACTCCTGCTTATTATTCATAGGTTAAAAAGGAGTATTATGGGACTTTAATCACTCAGCTGAAGTCTTACAGAATATGTGGCATGACTTTTCATAATATATAAAATCACACAGCTTAAGATGCAATATTTAATCCCAATCCATTCACCATCTTAAAACGTACTAAAATCTAACACTCATCATATTTCAGAAAAATGACCCATTCAGAAAAAAACCCAGGAGGTAAAAGTTTTGCCAGGCAGGAGAGAATGAATATAACTGAAAGATAGTGCTTACAAAATCAGGGATTGGGACACAAAATTCCCCTCAAATATTTCAGAGACATAAGTTTAATTACTTATTAAGAGCTTATGACAGTCAAAGCTGTCCCAGCAGCCCGGACACATCAACACTGGCCACGTGAGCTGACCCTGGGCACTGCAGCCAAGGAAGCAACATTGCAATTTCATGGCTGGGGTTCATGTTTAAATAAATAAATACATGACAGAAGAGTGCCCACAGTAGCAGATCTGCAAGCACTGAGTATCTCAGTTAAGAGTGAGACAACCTGCAGTCAGAAAATCCACCTCCACACAAGCAGGTGGAGGGAAGGAGAGAGGCTGAAACAACCCTGCTGCTTACGGGCCATGTTTATGCAAACAGCACAAAACCACTTCCCTGCCTGCCAGGCTGACAGTGCCTCTAACCCGGCCCACACAGAGCTGGGGAGGACAAGCTGCTGACTCCAGTGACACCATCCACCAGCTGCCTTGTGGCTCAGGACACTGCTCCCTACACTCGAGTAACCAGGGGAGGGCCACACTCCCACTGCTGCCACGTGCAGCACCTGCAGCACTCTTCTTCTGCTCACTGCCCATCTTCATCTCTTTCTTCCTCCCTATATTGATTCTGCAAAGTGTTTCCAGATCTCTATTTGAAGAAAAAAAAACAAACAAACAAAACCAAAAGTACTTCACATACTTCCATCTATGACCTTGTCAGATCCACAACCTGTGGGCATTTTTCTCTGCCAGACACATCCTCCTCCTTCCACAGGCTTAAACACTGCCAAGACACTGCAGCACACACGGGGCAGAGCAGGCAGCTGGAGTCTCCTCACAGCTGCAGAGCCCAGATGTTTACTTTCACAGGCCAGGAGAAAGGACAGCTACCAAAGGATGGGATGGCTAACTGAACTGTCTGTGTTCAGGCTGGGCACCAAGGATATGTTCGTGTTATTTAACCACAGCAGCTGCCATCTCTTTTCTTGTACTGCTGGAGCTATGAAAAAGAAAATACATCACTGTTCTCATGGAGCAAAACAAAGAAGAAGGAGCCAACTAAAGCAACACAAGTTATCAGCCAGTATCTCCAGTCATGGGAAACATCCAAGGCTTTTCCCAGACCAGACACATCCATTTGCTCTTCTAGTTAACACTTAATTTTGTTCTAGCACTAACTGAGCCAGACTCTAATGCAGACAGAGACATAAAGCCATAAACCAAGATGTTCTTTTGAACAGTCCTTACTGATGAAATTCCAGTCATCTACTTTATGCATGTGTGCACACAGGGCAGGGAGGCAAAGATGGACCAGAGATAACAGAAAGAAGCAACTCTTTTTCAGATTCAAACCGTAAAGCCAGAAATCCATTTGGGATCTTGGGACTCCTTTGGAACTCTTGATTCTTTCCAAAATGGCTATCAGATGAAGCTACCTCACCATTACCCACCCAGGCACCCTGTCCTGGTTGTACAGTTACTGTCATGGGTTAAACCAGCAGCAAAGGCAGAGGCTACTTATTACAAGGACAAAAGCCTGATAGGTGAAGCAGCTTCAGCCAAACATCCAGCAAAGGCATGTCAGCAACTGTCAAAAAAATGACAGCCAGTCCATGCAGAAGCTTTAGCAATAAACACAACTGAAGAGTGACACATCAAACCGCACGGAGTGTGTTAAACGCTCGGTGGAAAAATCTATGGGAACTTTTTCTACTACACCCCAGGGCAGAGGGAAATGATGCCACAACTGGACTGCAGCTCTCAGCAAGGTCAGCCCACACTCCAGTTCAGCAGCAGCTCTGAGAAAAAAACCTTCCAGAGGAAAAAAATCAGATAGCACTGGCTCCCCAGAAACTGTTACAGCTGAACCGCAGCAGCTCCTGCATTCCCAGCCTCGCCCAAGGCATCCCGAACAGGCCAAGTCTGGGACTCCCAAGGAAAACGTTGTTACGCCCTGCAGAGGAATGTTCCACCCACGGCTGTTGTTTCCTCCCATAAAAGGATCATTAGCGAGATAATTTCTGAGGTTCAGGGTATTGTCTGCAGATTTTACTGAAACGCTGCACCAGGAAGGGGAAGCCAAATGAGCCAGACTATTTTAAGGCTTTTGCATTTGGAGGAAATTCTAGGGCAAAATTTCAAAAAGGCAGATGCTTTGAACTGGGAAACATTATGCTTTGTGGAGAAGGGAGCATTCCTGTCTTTAGAGCTGCTTAAATAACTCTTTTGGGGCCACATCTATTTGATTGCCTTTATTTTTAGGTTCAGAATCTGCTTTTTCAGACACTTCACTACTAATTTATACAAACACGTGTATATGAGAAACAGTTTAAAAGCTGACAGACTGGAAAAAGCTACTCTTACATCATTCTCTTAAGTACAGTTCACCTCAAAGATCTGCTCCATCATCTCAGTGGGCAGTGGGGCACAGAGGTGTTACCCCAGACATTATTCCTGCCATGCCACCAGCCAGACAGGACAGGAGATCCCATCACAGGGAGCACAGCAGCTGGATCTGCAATTACCCCAAGGTCTCCTTTTCCTTAAGGAGCATGGAGAGAACGTTTCCATAGCTGCATACTGTGGGTCCAACTGGGATTTAGATTGTTCTGACTGGGAGAATAACACGCAGCACTATTCAGACAAGTCTCTGCTGGCAGTGCTCCCTCACCGTCAATTATCAGCAAAACATCATCCCGGTCTCAAAACCAAGGCTGGGCTCCCCTCTCCTGGACAGCCAGGAAGGTGCAGCTCTCAGCAAGGCTCCTCCACAAGAGAGGGAAAGCTCTTTGCTGGGCTCAGTTGGTAAATGGCCCCTTCCCCAGAAAGAAAAGTCTGCCGAAGACTAATACTCTCATTTTGTCTTCTAGAAACCTGCCTTGATCACTGGTTTCTAACACACCATCAAAAAAACAAAGATTGGGTAGGCTGATGGGGGGTCCCAACAATTTGGGCAGCATTTGAATCAACTGCCTACATGAGATTCCCAACCCCCTGTTGGGCAGTTACTGCTGGCAGGAGATGGGAAAGCCAAGGCTGAGCACACAGGGAACCCTCACCTGGGAGGGCAGCAGGGATGGCAACCAGCATGGCAACTGAGGGCAGGGACTCAGCAGGGAACCCTCCTCGACTGCTCTGACTTAAACAGGACATTTTTTTCTTTCCCACTGCATCCGAGGTTTGTGTTTCCTTTGGAAGGAAGTCAGACTGAAAGGATGTTTATTCAAACTATTATTTACTCCTCAGACAAGGACATCTCCCCTAGCTCCGACACTGTGCACTCAGGCAACGCTGCCAGATGCTCATTACAGTTTGTATCATGGCTTTTTAGGAGAGAATGTGACTGAAAGGAAAGGGCATTTAAAAAAAAACACCTTCTAGGCCTAATCTTGCAATTAAATACACAGGATCCTGAGCTCCCACTGAAATTCAAGCAGCTACAAAATCAGAGGTCAAACGCAGTTTTATCTACAGCACAGGCTTTCAAAGAGATGATGGATTGTAGGTTTCCTCTCGGGTCTCAGGGTCTCAAAGCATGGAAGTCAAAGGACAGGACAAATGGGAAAAGATTGGAGATGAAACTTATTGCTGGGGCTGGTTTTAAGCTTTGTTTCAAACCTCTTGCAAAAGCTGGTAGCCAACTGTTTCCTTAGTAATCAAGGGTGGTTTGCAGTTGTGGTTATTATGATAAAATGCAATAATGATCTTCATCCTGGCCTTCCTAAGGGAGAGGCTCACAGGGTGACATTATCTACCCACGTGTATATGTCATCAAATTTTGCAGAAATATACTGGTCTTGAGGAAACATGTTTCCTACAAATTTAATAACATAAGATCAGTAGAGGAAATAACCTAATTTTATCGTGGGACCAAACTACAAACAACAAACAGAAAAGGTAAATAAGGGAAAAGAGGCCCTTTCAGCAGCACCGACCCTTTCAGGCACAGCTCTGATTTGCCTTAACAGCACCCTGTTTTCAGTTGTTTCAAAACAGTTTGTTACCATGCATTGGGAAATAAAACCCTTCCCCTCCAAGTGGGAAAAGCCAGGCCTCTTGCTCTATGAAAACATTTACAAGTGGCCTTGATTCCCCGGAGAATATGCTGGTAAAACAAAGGCACTTTTCAGCACAGGAACAGGCAGCTGAAAAACAAGGTTTTCACACCCACCACGGGGTATCAGCGGGGTGGTCACGTGAAAAGGGCTGCCTCACACCCCCAGACAGCACACAGGACACACAACCGGGGGGAAAGGAGCAGCAAATGCTTCTTCTGGGTTTCCTCTGATTGTGGGAGACAAATGCAAAACTCCATCTCAAACTGAAAGGCAACTCAAACACTGCCCAGCACTGCAAGGTGACTTTCTTTGCTGCAGGTCCCTGTGACCAGCTCACGTGCAAGGCCTGAGCTTGCTGATGCTCCTTTACTGCTTTAAACTTCAAGACCCACTCAAGTCCTGCGACCCCAACAGTCTGGTTCCAGCAGCTCACAGAAGAAATGCACGTACAGGTGTGAAATGGTGGGCTTGGGTTAGAAACAGAAAGAAAAAACCCACAGCATTTCTGAATCAAACTGTTTTTCTTCCCAGAAAACTAACACTTTAAAATAACTGAATGGTTTCAGTATTTGTTAAAATCTCAAAGTAAGAAACAACACTTACACTCCTGGGAGATTGCTGGCCTCAGCCCAGGGAATATTCAGGGAATATTCAGGAATATTGCAACTGCAAGCTCTGGTATCTGTTTTAAAGTCTGCTTCTACCTTGCAAAGCAGCAAAGTGAGGGAAAATGGGAAAGTTCACAGCTAAATAGAGGAATATTTGTGATTAACTACAGCTCCAGGCCACTTGAAATACATCCTGCATGGGCACACGTGTGCACACTTCAAGGTTTTTACTTAATCAGGAGTTTAATTGGTTCCTTTATAACCAAACTAACAAAGGGCAGCACAGACAGCTCTGCCTCCTTGGTGCTTCAGAGCAGGACACTGTCCAGGTTCATCTGTGTGTACTTCAGAGAACTTCAAAGGGATTAAGGAGTGAGAATGCACATAGGCAAAGCTCTAAACAAACCTCACCAATCTCCACAGCACAGAGACATCCCTGTCATCCTCTGGGCACAGCTGCCCATGGCACTCCTTGTGTTCATCTCTGCCCAGGGTCATCATTTCCTGCAAGTTCTGAGGCATTCTGGGCAATCATCACCCACAGCTCTTCTTAATCCCACTCTTTTGTGGTCTTCTCCAGTTTCATACCCTCAAATGGGCCAAAAAGGCTACAACCGCACCAGCTTTCCAATCATATACCAACTCTCCAAGCACTGCACTAGTTTCCACTCCCTCCTCAATTTCTGTAATTGCCTCTCCAGTTGACTTCTTGTCCCATCCCTGCACAGTAATTACAGGCAGCACCACTCCCAGGAATGCCATATCCCAAGCACATCCCCACTTTAATAGCAGTACTCAGGTCACCATTATTAAACTACTTCTGCTAAGAGAGATGTGCGTTGCCCCATCCCAGCAAACTAGTCTTAAATCTGGTACTCACGAGTCACTGGGGAAAGCAGCATTACTGATGGTTCAATGCCCCTGGTCCAAACCAGGACAGCCACAGGAAACAAAGCCACAGCAGGTGATACCCCAGAATCAGCTGCCCTGTGGGCCAAGCTCAGCACTCACCAGCCCTGCAGCCATGGCTGTGCTGATCAATACTGCACTCCCAGCAAACACACCTGTCAGGCAAAAGACAACTGAAAACCCAAGAGCTGAATGGGAGATGCAAGAGGAAGTGACAGTGAGTCATCAACACAGTGACCAACAACTCAGGAAACCTCAGCAAACAACTTAGTGAAACAGCCAAACAGCCTTTTATTGATCCCTGCCCAGCAGCAAATAAACTTGTACCTATTTAATGCTATTTAAACCATGGGCCTCCTGGTTGTGCTTTTGATTTTGAAATCAGTTTCTCCTTCCCTTCCCTTCAGAAGGTGATAGGAAAGCAGGTCAGAACAGCTGGTCAGTGTAAGAGGCACAGAAACATCTTACTAATGGGAGTGGGTTTCTACCTGCCAGGGCCATTCCTCAGCTTAGCAGCCCAAGATGAGAACCACATACCTGCCTACCATCCTGTCCCACGTTGGTCTGTCCTCTCACTACACTTCGAATGTTGTCATCCAATCTCCTGGAAAAAAAGAACCCAGAATGTCAACCTCAGTCTCTGTGACTGACCCAAACAACTGGGGGAACTCTGAGAGCTTCAGAAGCAAATCTAAATAAAAAAGCCAATGCTACCAATTATAAAATCACTTACTGCCCACACCCCCCGCTCTGCTGGATGTCACTGTCTTAGATAATTTAAAAACCCTGCTAGAAAAATAAAAATCAATGTCCTAATATAATCAGGGCTTCTCTCATTTCTCTTCCCTTAAGCAATATTGTCAGCTCTCCCTTCTCTGTTCCCATTTCAACTTTCCACACATTAAAGTGCTGTCTCAATCACTGCAGTTTGGTCATGTCAGACTGCTCAGAAAATGGAAACATTTCCTACATCCTTGGATTTATTTTGTATTTACAGGACCAATAGCGATGATTAAAACATACATGAGTTTTTAAAACTGGTATTTTAGCATCATCACAAAACAAACTCATGGCAACTGAGTCTTCTGGGCAGTTTGTTCTCTCAGTCTTCAAACTACTCTAAAATTTGGAAAAATTTGGTACTTTTTGATTCTCAGTTGTTTATCAAAGCTGCATTTTGCAACTCATCATAAAATGACATAAAGGGCATGTGTTGTGCAATGCAGCTGAAATATACAGAATTATAATAATTGCCTCTGTGCCACTATTAGACTCGAGGCTGAATCTACTCATGCCTTTCAACCAAATTAATTTCTCTCAGCTACAGTGCAAAGACTGCATTTATGAAGTCTACTGGCCACCTGAGACACAACGAAATAGAAGAATATTTACCTTATTTTCAATCTGATTTTGTTCACAACTTCATCAATGTTTGCCAAAGACTAGAACATTAAAAAAAAAAAAGAGATGAGAGAGAAGTGAAATGATGAATGTTTTCCAGCAATATATATCAGCAGTGACCCTGAACACTTTATCCCCTGTGGCTTTTGACAAAGAGGAGAGCAAAGGCTTTGTTTCACAGATGGAGGAACTGAGACACACAACAACTCAGCTGCTTCTCTGCCACATCTGAAAGAGCAGTGAAAGACAGGTCAGGCCAAGGCTCCTGCCTCCCCCTATCCCCGAGCCGTGCCTTGTCCTTTGCCCGCAGAACAGCTCCCAAAAGCCGTGTGACAGTGACCTCCAGTGGGCAGTGGCGATGGGGACAGAGCCTTTGCTTCCCTGGGCAGAGACCCTCCTCTTTCAGAGCCCAGACACCCCGAACGTGGGCTGGAGGAGGCTGTGGTGAGGCACTGCTGGGGAAACAGCTCCTCACTACCAGCAGAGGGGAAAAAAGCCAAGCCAGCACCACCAGCAAACCGGAAACAGCTGAAAGCCAAACACATCAATGCTGCAGAGGATCTTAAACACGATAAATGCTGGAGGAGACTCACAGCACAATCTTCAGCTGTAGAAACATCTCTTTCGCCATACCTGAGTCCAAAACCCCCTCTGCAGCTGATGTGGGGAAGACAAAGTGTGGATCTGAGCCCACAGCAATGTCATTCTTTAAATCTCAGAAGAAACAAGAGGGCTCAAACATGGATGGCTCTTGGGTGACACTGCACAGGCAACATCTGCCTGATTTGACTGAAACCCCTGAGAACTCAACAGTGATTCACACACAGCCAATTAGGACATTTACAGCAGGAGAAACATCTATGCAGAAACTAATTTACTTCTACAGATCAAAGCAAGACTTTCACTGCAGCAAACACTCGGGGTGGAAACAGACTACATAATGACAGCAAACCTTGTACTTGCAAATTTAAGAAGCAATTATTGTTATAGCTTTATTACCTGTGTTTAAAAGAAAAGGTTTGGGTACAGGTTTAAACACACCTTCAGTCATTTACTATCAGGTTACCCAAACAGAAAAGAGTGAAAGTAAAAACTGACACTAAAAATTATGAAAGTAAAGTCTGAGAGGGCTGTACTTGGAGCACTACTTACTTGCTCAGTGGGAAAGAGAGCATTAATATACTCCACAGCATTGAAATCTGCTCTGTCCAGTGGATCTTGGCTGGGAAATACCTGAGGAGAGGAAGGAAAACAAACAGAATCAATACCTGCTGATAATTTCTGTAACTTTACACAGTATCTACCACTACTAATGACTTCAGCACCCACTTCTGATTGTATCTCACATTGTTCTAACAAGTGGCCAGGCCTCTTGCCCAGAAGTACAGCAGCCACGTGCTCTGCAGGTCTCTGACCTACTACAATTCCTGTGGCTATCAGCCTGGATAAACACAGATCATTCACACACATGCCTCCACATACAGCCCTGGCACCATCCATCAAGGAATTCCCAAGACACACAAGCCATTAAGCATGTATCCCAAACCATCCTGATGCTTTGGCTGCTGTCTGGGAACAAACTCTGGCACTGAGGCTCTGCCCTGCTCTTGGCCTGGGCTTGCAAGGCCCCGTGGTGACAGACAGAGGATCTGCTTTTCACAGCCATGTAATAGGAAACGAAGAATTAAGTGGTTATACAAGTTCTCTGGAGACTTGGGTTTGCCACTTTTGACAGGAGAGGGGGAGAGACAGGATCTGCTGAATGATTATTCCTGCTCATGGGAAAAGAGCAGCTGTGGTGCAAACAGATCTCATCTCTCCTCAGAAGTAGCTCAAACAACGCAAACACAACTGCCAGGCTTTTTGTCCCCATGGACTCAAATGCAGTGCTTTCCCTTCTCTCCTGCCACACTGAAGTTATGGATGCTCCATCCCTGGGAGTGTTCAAGGCCAGGCTGGATAGGGTGTGGAACAACCTGGTGTGGTGCAAGGTGTCCCTGCCTGTGGTAGGGGGGTTGGAACAAGATGAGCTTTAAGATCTCTTCCAACCCAAACCACTCTATGATATTTGTTCTATATTTATAGAGCCACCAGCCCTGCACTCCATGGCAAAAATCCCACGGCAAATGCAGAGCTGATCCCACAGTATCACCCAGCTCACTGAAAGCCTTCACACAAACCTGCATTACCTGGGCACATGAAGCATTTACACTGTTTTACACCTTTTTTTTTCCAGCATAAAACCAGTTGTTCTGTGAGACCATTTAACTGAAAGCAACTTCTCCCTGAACCAGCCTTCCTGGGCAGCTTTCCCAGTCACTCCTGTAGCCAAGGAGAAGCAGGCAGCAATTAAACATGTATGAGGATGAGGTTGTTCTGAGTGATGCTCTGACATCAGCCCATCGTTAAGAGCACAGCTACATCATCATACCCAGCCTGTCCTGCTCAAAACTGAGTCAAATGAACTCCACAAGTATTAAGGGCAGAAGAAACAAGAGGTGAGATGGAAGATAGAGGCTGTCAGGAGCTCCACTCAAGCTGCAGATAGAGATCAGCGCTGCAGGCAGCTGGAGCAGCTAAAGGAGCTGTTACTCCTGCGAGTCTGTCACAACCCATTAATCAGAAATTACTACCCCATTTGGTGGAGCAGCAGCCTGCCTGCACTCGCCACCCTGCTTCGGGCAGGCCAGCTGAGCCAGCTCTGCTCAGCAAACCACAGCCGGGCAGGCTTGGACCAAAACTGGTTCAGGATCACTCCAAGGGACAACAGGGTTATTGGGGTGGGAAGTGCCAGTGAGAAAGAGATGGGAGACAGCAGGTGGTGTGATCCTCAACCATTGATATTGATGTGAATATCAAGCCTACAGCTTCACTGCCTTCCTGCTCTCCTGGAGCTGGGCTCACCTGGAATGCTGGGCCAGTCCCAGGTCTGTCCAGCCCTCAGGGTATGTCCTAATTCTTCAAGGACACCCACCGGAAGAGAACCACAAGGCTCGACGTTCAAGATAATGAAAACACTTATCTGAGTGACACTTTGTGACACAGTTACCATTGCTGCCCACCCAGTTCTGCTACAGGAAAGAGCTCTCAAGGTGGGCGGATCGGCGGCAGGCAGTGCAGGCGCACAGAAGACAATGGTTTCGCCTCGGGTTCTCCTGGGATTTTGGTAGGCTCCAAGCGCCACAAAGGGTTCCGGGGTGCAGGACTTGGGTTGGAACACAGAATCACGGAATACCCTGAAGATCCTCGAGTCCAGCTCCCGGCCCTGCACAGGACAGCCCAAACCACCCCACCGTGCGCTGAGAGCGTCGCTCACACAGTCCCGGAGCTCTGCCAGGCTCGGACCTGTGACCACCTCCCCGGGAATCCCGTTCCAGTGCCCAAAAACCCTCTGGGGGAAGAACCCCACAAACCAAACCCAAACATTCAGCCTGTACTGACTTCCACCGAAGCCACAGCCCCTGGAGCGCACTGAGGTGCCTGACACACCACGGAACACGTCTGCAAACAGGAGCAGAGCCGCCAGCACCGGGGAGCCACGCTCAGCCCAGGCCCGAGCACCTCGCCGGGGCTCTGCCCCACACCGGGCACGGCCAGCCCGGGGCTCCTCAGGCCCAGCGGCAGCGCCAGGCCCGGGGAGCGCCGTGGGGGGCACTCTGCCGGTCCCGGGCCC
>VXAU01000632.1:208635-218943 GCA_013399695.1 Formicarius rufipectus
GCGCCCCGGGCCCGCCCCCCACAGCGGCCCCCGGGGGGGGGGAGCCGCTCCGGCGCACCTGCTCGATGGCGGCCTGCACGGCGGGCGCCAATTCCAGCGCCGCCTCCAGCCCGGCCTCCAGCTCCGGCTCGTCCTCCTCCATGGCGGCCGCGCCGCTTCCGCCGCGCTGAGGGGCGAGGCCTCGGAGGGGGCGGGGTTACTATATGAGGGCGGGGCCTCGTAGGGGGCGGGGCTCGNAGGGACGAGCGGGACCGGACAGAGCCGAGTGGGACCGGACGGAGCCGAGCGGGCCCGGGCAGAACCGAGCCGAGTGGGACCGGGCCGAGCCGAGCGGGACCGGGCAGGGCAGAGTGGGACTGGGCAGGGACGAGACGAGCAGAGCCGAGACAGGCGGACCCGAGCAGAGCAGAGCCGGACTCGGACAGAGACGAGGCGAGACAAGACAAGTTGAGCTGAGCCGAGCCGAGCCGAACGGAGCAAAGCCGAGGCGAGCCGAGTCGGATCGGACTGAGCCGAGCCGAGCCGGACTGAGCTGAGCCGAGCGAGCGAAGCTGAGCCGAGCCGAGCCGGGCCTTCCCGCCGCCCGCCCGGCTATTGACAAGCGGCGGCGGCGGCGGCGGTGGGAGGCAGCGCAGCCGGCCCCATGTGGCGGACGCTCGCCCTCGCCTCCGCCTTCTTCCCGGGGCTCTTCGTCCTCTGCATCCGGTTGCTGCGCTGGGCCGCCCCGGGATGGAGCCTCAAGGACCGCATCCTCCTCAGCGGCAGGTACGGGCGGGGCCGGCAGCGGGACCAGGAGCCATCCAAGAGCACCCAGAGCCCGCATCCGGGGATGCCCAAGCCCACGAGGCTCTGGTGGCAGGCCCGGGGCTGTGCCGAGCCCAGATCCTCCGAGGGGAGCAGGGGCCGGGGGCTGGAGCAGCCCCCTGAGCGTGGGCATCCCCCCGAGGGTGGGCATCCCCCCAAGTATGGGCAGCCCCCGAGGGTGGACAGCCCCCCGAGTATAGGCATTCCCCCGAGGGTGGGTACCCCCTGAGCACGGGCAGCCCTGCCCAGCTGTATCCCCACTGTGGTACCCAATGTCAGAGCAGGGATGCTCCAGTGCATTGCTCTCTTTGCCCACAGGGAACTGGTAGTGTTACCACTGACCCACAGGGGTGAAAGGGATGAGACCCAGCAAGAACCCCCTCTCTGTATTCCCAGGAGGCAACGCCTGGCACAGCCCCTCCTTCTCTGTGTCTCACCATGATGAGGCCCTGGGATGTGCACAGAGTGGGCATCTAAGTGCCACCAGCTCCCCTGGTGCCAGTCCTGTGCCTTGGCCCTTTTGGAGTTGCATTTGGGGTGACCCATCTTCTCTCTCTCTGTTTCAGGCTGGTGTCAATGGTCCAAGCCACAATGGCAACGGTGTCAGGGATCACAGTTGTCCTCAGCTGCAAGAACGTGGTGTATGACAGGTAACCCAGTGCCCACTGGAGCCCCTCTGCCCTCGGGAAACACACACAGGATGTGCCTGGCCAGCTCATGCCAAAGGCTTGCACATACAAAGGGGAGAGGAAAACCAGTTTCATGTTCCTCTTTCCTCCACTTGGTGTGAGGGGTTGGGCAATGTGCTGGCTGTACGCCCCCCTGAACAGCAACAGCTTGTTCTGAGTGCTCAGACACGGGGCTGCTCCCAGAGGATGGGCTGCAACACAGGCTGTGTGTGAGCAGAAAATATGGGCATCATCACTTCTAAAGGGGTAGGGGAGTCTCCTCGCTGGAAGCTGAAATTGCTACCGAGTCAAGCAGACCTTGTAAGAACTGATTTTAGAGGTGCATCGCCTTCTCTGTGCCAAAGGGATTCTGGAGAAGTCCAAAACGGAGAAAATCAGAATGGAGTTTGCTCTGAAGGCAAATCCTGTTCCCTTGTCCTCAATGCTCAGAGACAAACTGCCCAGAAGTGGCTCTCAGGAGGAGCCATAGTGCAATCTGGGTCAGAAGACTTAAAAACAGAGCTATTACCCAGACTAGCAGAGAAGATTGTAGGAGGGAAGAACATAATTATGCTGAGCTGGAATTTGACTGTCACAGACTGATTTTTAGGAAGGGCTGCCCCCTTGGTCATTGCAGACTTTTTTGAATACACAGATGTGAAGGGTCCTGCCTTGCCCTGGATAGCAAGATCTATCCAGATTGCTCAGTCCTGCTTAACCCAGACAGTCTCTGAGTTACCTCTGTGCTCTAAAATCGAATTTCTGCTATATAGGTAAGAGAGGGGATGAATCCCAGAGCCACACAGATGGAAGGTGCTGCCAGCAGCACTCCTTCACCCCAGAGCTGTCAGCTTGCCCGGGTATTCTCAAGACCAGTGGCCCTGTGCAAACACTTGGAGGGCAGAGACCTAGATTTTCTTTGAATCTGGAAGAAAGAGAGCCCAGTGCTCAGCAGGGAAGGTCTCAGAGAATGACAGCAAGACAGCGTGCCAGGAACCATCACAAAGGTTGCAGTAAAACTGGCAGTTTATTTACAGAAGCAGACAATCGTTATATTGCCAGTGCTGTAATTGCCCTCCAAAGCCCTGGGCAAGTTTTGCAAACACAATCAGTTGTCCTCCCTGCTTTACATCACTGACATCTTTCTAACTGGAACAGGAATGCATGCAACCAAATTTTTTTGGGGATGCCAGGAAAACAAAACCAGTTCTATCTGAGCCCCAAGCTACATTTCTTTAAACAACAGCATAAAGTGGCTTGGTTTGTTTTTTTGGGGGGGGTTTTTTGTTTGTTTTTTTATCAGTGTGATTTCACTCAGGACTTTTTAAGGAGGCTGGAGTCCCTGCAGAGCAGGGCTTGCTGCTGCCCAGATTGTGCAACTGGGATTCCGACACGCTTTGGGAACAGGCAGCTGCCTGCAATTACTTCCCAACTGGCAAATGCCTGATGGGGTTGACTGCTTGTATTGGATATTTTGTACTTCACTCCCCAAACTCCAGACCAGCCATCCCCAGTTAACTCTGAGCTCTCCACGAGCTTCCCAAACCCTCCCTGGGTTAGACAGACACTGACGTGGCTTGGCAGGCAGGAAGGACCCCAGGGTGGAGTTCTTTGCCCTTCCCACCCCCCAAGCACCAGTTCTAGGGGTCTCAAGGCTTAGGGGAGAAGGGATCAGTTTGGTGCTGGATCCTGAGGGGTGCTGTGCCCCTGGCCTGTGCAGCAAATACCTGGCTGTGGGGCTAATCAGGCTCCCCATGAGTGCTGTGTTTGTGCTTGGCCAGGCTGAGCTTGGTGCCTGGCACAGCCCAGGGGGAAGCAGAGGCAGGGCTGAGTTGTCCTCTACACGTGCCAAGTACCTTTTCTCTGGGACAGACTGTACCTGCTCAGCCAAATCAAGGTAAAATTTGCCCCATTTCACTTTACCATCAGCTTCAAAACCCACTGCTGCCATTTCAGACCTAAAGACTCTCTTCCACCTTCCAGAGCACCGTGAGGTGCTAGAAGCCCTTGCAATGCCTCTGTGTGTGCTGCTCCTCCCCCAGGCACTGGCTGGCCGTGGAGTACATCTGGGTCCTTGTTCCCTACATGACTTATGACATCTATGTCATGTACCTCTGCCACTGGCATAAGAGCCTGGAAAAGGGAATTGCTGAGAAGAAGCACTCACTGGGCAGCGTGTGGAGCTTCCTCCTGCAGGAGCGGCTGATGGTGACCCACCACCTCTTCATCCTCATCGTGCTCACCCCCATCACCCAGGTAAGGGGTGCAGGAGCACATGGCCCCCTGGAAATGTTGGGTGTTGGCTCCTGCCCACCTCTCTGGAGGGCCCCGTGCTCACTGCTGCCTTTCTTTACAGCACTTCAGGGGAGAGCTGGGGGACTTTTTTGTGGGCTGTATCTTCACAGCAGAGCTGAGCACACCTTTTGTGTCCTTGGGCAAAATCCTCATGCAGGTAGGTGAGAAGGAGCAGAGCTCGGCTCTGGGGACCCCACAGCAGTTTGTACCCTTTCCCTGCCCCAAGTTCCATCAGCTCCTGTTCATGCAGTAGCTGGGCTGGGGGTCTCAGAGAGGGGCAGCCCCACAGCTGTAACCCCAGTCTCCCCTGCACTGCTGCCTTCCTCCCCGAGTCCCATTCCTTTCCCCCAGCAAGCAGCATGCCCAGTGGCAGCCCAGAACCAGGGGGTATACCATGGCCTGGTGCTGTCCATTCCTGCCCCATGTTCACTCCCACCCCAGCCCTCTCCCCCCATCTCTCTTCCCCCTACCCTCCACCATCCCTTCCCACCCCACTTTCCTTCTCCCACAAACCTCCTGGATGCTCATCTCCCTGCCCCAGCACAGTCAGTACCCAAGCACAAAACCCAGCACGCCTCTCACCCCCGTGCTTCCCTTCTCCCCTCCCCAGCTCAAGATGCAGGACACGCTCCTGCACAAGGTGAACGGCATCCTCATCCTGGTGACCTTCTTCCTCTGCCGCATCCTCCTCTTCCCCTTCATGTACGCGGCCTACGGCAGGCAGGTGGGGATCCCCGTCTACACGGTGCCTTTCCGCATCCCCCTGCACTGCAACATCGCCAACGCCTCGCTCATCGCCCCGCAGCTCTACTGGTTCAGGCTCATCTGCCGCAAAGCCGCCCGTCTCTACGGCCGCCCGCCCGCCGCCCGCGGCAGATAACACCGCCCGTGCCACCCACCCCGGGGCAGGACACCGGCCAGGGGGGCATCACCGGGCCAGGGCCGGCCCCCCGGCCACAGCGCTGGGCTCTTCCAGCTGGAAACAGCCTCGCCTTTCAGTCCGCAGCGCCGTGCCAGGCAGCGCCAGCCCGGGCTAAGGAGGGTTTTGCTCCCGCATCGCTCCGGCGCATCCTGCCCGTCCGCCCGGGGGGAGCCAAGCTGTGAGCGCAGCATTCCTTGTGGGATGGAGTGCTGCGGGAGGGACAACAGGATACACGAGAGGGGTTTGTTACAACCCCCCCCGCGCCGTGTTCCAGGGCTGACACCGGACACCGGCACAGCGGCGGGGAGCAGCCTGCAGGCAGAGGAGGGGGTCCGGGGGCATCCAGCCCCTGCAGCAGCAGGATGGGGAGGGGGAACCGTGTGCTGGACCTGCTGCAGCCCCAACTCACTGCTCCAGCTCAGCCGAGAGCAGAGTTCTGCAGAGCTATTCCTGACCTTTACTGACTTCACCTCCACATTCCAGCCCTGTTCAGCCTCTGACCTCCCACGTGCACCTCCTGCTGCTGCTGGGCTCAAGCTCATTTAAAGCTCCACTTAACCCAAAGGTGCTTTTCATTACAACTGTCTGATGTCTGTCTGACAGTCCTGGGACCAGAGGGCTCCAGTGTTCCTGGCAGGGCTGGAAGGAAGAAGCTCATGACAGGACAGGGGAATGGTTACACTGCCTCAGAGCAACTCTGGCAGGGCAGCGTGCCCACGGCTGAAGGGCAGGATGGGAACCTGCCAAGTCCTCATCTTGCCAACCCAACATGGCACTATGCAGAGCCCTTTGTTGGCAGGGGATGAAACTTTCACCTCCCTCCCCTAACCCGGGCTGCTTTTATCCACCTCGAATTCTCTCAGAAGGTATTTAAAACCATCTGGCACACCCTGCCTTGCTCTGCCCTCCAGCTGGCACTGCCACACCCTGGCAGCACCTTGGTAAAGCTCAAGCTCCCGTTGTATGGTCCATCCCACTCCCCTACAAGGGACAGAATTAGGGCAATGCAGAAGGAACCACCACCCCCAGAGCAGCGTGCTGAGCTGGTTTCCCTTCAGCACTTCAGCCCGTTTCCAGCTTCAGCAGCAGCAAACAGGGTTGAGGCTCCTCAGCTCCCTGCACCACGGGGTTCTCAAGCCCTGAGGGGGTGTGTGTGTGTAATCAGACCACAGCGGTTCAGTGCAGCTCATTTCATTCCCTGCAGCCACCAGCACAAGCCAGGGCAGCCGCCTCCTCCCCGCAGCCTCCCGTGCCTGCTCCAGGGGAGGGAGCTGCACCAGCACAGCCCTGGCACAGCCCCCACGACACCTGTGGCCACTCTGTGCCTTTCGTTCTGTCTGAAACCAGCGATCACGCTCTGGAAGACCTGGATCTTTTGGGTGCTGGATCTCGTCCCAGCCACGGCTGTTGTTCTGGATGGAGTGGAAAAAAAAGGGCCTCCTCCACCGTGTGGCCAGTTGCTGCGGGAGCGCCGCTGTCGGATTAACCACCGAGACCAGCTGATGGTATAAACCGCTTGCAACTCGTCACAGATGTTTGTATCTCACTGTTTTCATTGCAAATAACGTGCCTTATGTAAGGACCAAAAAAAATCCCAACCAATGAGGCATCTCAGTTTGCACTAACACTGCCCTATTTACTGTCAGGAGACCAATAAAGACTTCCTTTCTGAGTCACACCACTGGCTGGCTCTCCCACGTGCCGTTCGTTTCTGGGTGGAGGTGTTACACACAGGGTTACTGCTGCACCCCCACCTCCAGGCAGGAGCAACACACGTGTATTTCTAAAGGTTCTGCCTGTCCTGAACTCACCTAACTTGCTTCCCAGCTTCCAACTTGCTTCCCAGCCTCTGGCAGCGTGTGGCAAAGCTAGTGATCCTCCCGGGACTAGGAGAGGGCTGGTGGCAAAGAAGCTGGAGGGAAGCAATTTTCTTGATGCCAGAGGCTGCTGGGCTCTCTGTGTAAATCCAGACCGCCAGCAGGCAAGGCTGGAGCCACGGAATTTGGCAGCTTGGCTCAGGAACAGCTGTGTCCACAGTTACTCCCATGGCAAATTAAAGTGGTTCATCCTACCCATCTTTGTTATATGGCTCCTTTACTGCGGGAGAAAACACGGAGGGGTGGGAAATAAATTCAAAAGTGAAAAACAGGGTTTACTGCAGATCTTATAATGTCCAGGTAAGGCTCCCTCATGGTGGGGTCAGTGCTGGCCTCTGTCCCCCTCTCCAGCTCCTCCATCAGGCTCCCCAGCCCGGGGTGCTCCCAGCTTGCTGAGCTTCTGCAGGAGCGTGCTGCGCAGCGCCGCGTCCCCCACGTTGTCCGTGACGGCCTCCAGGAAATGCCTCTCGTTGGCTCTCCTCAGGCTGTTGCTGGGGGATGTGTCAGCACTGCTGGACATCTCATACTGCAAGAGGATCTCCAGGGCCACCACCACCAGGGGCTCTCCACAGCCCTCGACCGGCAGCATGGCAGCCACGTGCAGCAGGTGGCAGAACATCTGGATGCAGATGAAGGACACCTCCTGCGCGGAGGCGCCGCCCTCGCCCTTGAGGGAGGTCAGCAGGTCCGTCAGGCTGCCGCAGTAGAGCTGCACCACGTGGAGCCAAGCCTCTGCCGGCAGCCAGGTGGAACAGCTGGAGCTGCAGAGGAGCTGGAAGCCCCTCAGGAAGAGCACGGAGAGCTGGAGGCAGCAGGCAAAGGGGCGCAGGTTGAGCAGGGGCATGTACTGCACGTACTCCAGCGTGTAGGGCACGTGCAGGACCTGCCTCTGCAGCAGGACTCCCACCACGTGCACCAGCCTCTTCCACTCGCCGTGGCTGCACCAAGGGAGCACCTGGATGAGGGCCACCAGGAACCCTTTGCTGAAGAGATTCACCTCCTCGGGGTTGTCCACGTTGACGGTGAGGAGCGCCAGCATCGTGTCTCTGAGGGCTGGGGACACGCAGCAGCACTCCATCCATGCCAGGAGCCCGCTGCCCGCTCCATAGGCTGGCAAAGACTGGGATGTCCACTCGTCCTCAGGAAGTGTGCAGACCTCAAACAGCGTTGCTGGGACCTCGTTCTTGAAGTGATCTCCATAAAGCTTCTTCAGACGGAGCCCAACAGTCCAGTCCAGTGATGCCACCTTCCTGTGGAGCCAAGCCAGTGACTGCACCCACAGCTCTGGGGATGGGGTGGTTTCTGGTCCCACCAGCTCACAGAGCTGGCAGAGGGTGTTCAGAATCAGGTCTTTGGTCTCCAGTGAAGGGAAGACCTGCTCCCTAGGCTGATGCCAGTACCTGGTGTAACCATCTAGAAGTTTGCAGAGGCTGAGGAGAAGTGGGAATGGGTGACAGGATTTGAGCCAGTGTTCTTCTGAATGGGACTGTATTCCCAAAACCTTGCTGAGGATCTGGAGGCTCAGCTCAATCTGAGGAGAGTCTGACTTCAAACAGGGAAGAACAAAAGCTTTGGTCACCTCTGCAGGTGACACAAGCGGGGTGGCTGAGCCTGGCTGCATGAGAAAAGCCAGGAACTGAAGGAACTGCTCCTCTTCCCTCAGCGTGGAAAGCTTCCCCCATACTGCCTCCTCCAGACACCTGACCACCAGGCTGTGTGGTCTGCCTGGATCCTCGTGGGTCTCCAGGAAGCTCAGTGCTGGGAAAGAGCAGAGGATTTGTGCAAGGAACTGGTGTGCTCCTAGGTTGACCACAGCAAGATGACAAACCCGCCTCACTGTGGCCTCGGGGTACAGCAGTGTGAGCCTGGCCACAGAAGCCACAGCCCTGGTCAGGCCTTCATCAGACACACTCTTCGTGATCTGGTTGAAAGTCACATTCAGATCCTCCTGGAACCCCTCCCTGACAGCCTGCAAGTTCAGGGACAGGCCTGGTCCACCCCAGGCTGCCAGGACACCTGAGATCACTTCGTTTTTGTCAGTTAATGAAAGCTCAGTGTAACACTCCATGATGGCTTTGGTGACTTGCATCTGCAGCTCTTGGGTCTCCTTGTCTTGGTGGGACATAGCAAAGCTCACCAGTGTCTCCAGCAATTTCAAAATTAGCTCTGGTTTCTGGAAGAGAGCTTTGTTTTGCACAAGACAGTCAATCCAGGCCTTTGAAAAGGCCCAGGTCTTTTCAGAAGCAAAAACAGAGCACACGTCCACATGATGGTCCAGCTTTTGTGAAATGATTTCCATGGCAACTGAAGACACAAGGCTGGTGGCCAAATCCTTGCTCTTTGGGCTGGCATTCATCTCCTTGAGAAAGTCCTTGGTGATCTGTGTCACCTCTAACACTACATGTGTCTCATTCTCACGCAGGTCTCTGGTCTCAGAGAAGCAAACCAGGCTCTTCCCAAGGGTGGCAAGAGTGTCCAGGAGCCGGTAGCTCTCATAGCAGAGTTCCTCAGGGTTGTTCAGAGTGTCCTGCAGCTCCTCTCCCCAGGCACGCAACAAGCTGCAGAGAAAGTCCAAGGCAACAAAGAGCTCCTCACGAGACAATTTGGTCACAGACAGGAGGCTCATGGTTCTCTCAGCTTCCTTCACCTTCTCACCCAGCCCACTGTGGTGGTACTGGCTGTCAGTGTCGCTGGTCCAGAGGCTGACCATGGCACTGACCTTGTCCAGGTACTCTGTGACAGGGAGGGGACAACCCACAGGCTCCAGCTCGGTGAACACAGAGAGCAGCTCAGCCAGGTTGGCCAAGGCGTAGCACCTCATGCGGGGCTGGGCGATGCTCCCGTGGATCTGCCTTAACCCCTCCACAAAGACCATGAACAGCCCGGGGGCTGCAGGGGGGACGCTCACAGGGTCACCCTTGAACCTCTTTGGGGGCTGGAGACCCTCGTCCAGAGAGGGCTCACACCCCTGCTGTGATATCAGCTCGCTGAACGCAGACACCGTCGCGTCCTCCTGCCCCTCCCGGTGCTTCATCACCTCCCACCACACGTCCAGGAAGAGCCTGATGTCCGACGGGGACGTCTCGTTGGCCACATAACCCACCAGCTGCTCCAGCTGAGCTCGACCCAGCGCCGGGGGCAGCGCCAGCAGGAGCTGCACGAACCCCCGGGGCACACCGAGCGCCTTGACCAGCTCAAAGAGCACCGTGTGGTTCAGCTCGGGGATCATCGCGCCCACCGAGAAGACCCCGCCGTCCCTCCATCCCCACTCCAACGAGGCTCCCGGGGACGCGGCCAGCAGGACCTTCGCCCAGACGACGGCCACGGCCTCCCTCTGCCAGAGGGGCGCGGGGCAGCGCTCGCCGATCTCCCGCAGCGCGTCGGTGATGGGCACCCCGGCCAGGGGCCACTCCGCCTTGCGCAGCTCCCGCAGCGGCCGCGGCTGGACGCGCCGGGCGGCCAACAGGAACCCGCCGTGCAGGATGGCCGTGTGCTCGCCCACGGACCACGGCCCTGCGGGACACACCGTCAGTGCCGCCCGCTGCCCCCGGCCCCGCTCCCGCAGCTCCCGCTTTCCCTGGCCCCGCTCCCGCAGCTCCCGCTCTCCAAGAACCGCTCCCGTTGCTCCCATTCTCCCCAGCGCCGCTCCCGCTCTCCCAGTCCCGCAGCTCCCACTCTCCCAGCCCCGCTCCCACCGCTCCCGTTCTCCCCAGCCCCGCAGCTCCCATTCCTGCAGCTCCCG
>VXAU01000632.1:224593-276921 GCA_013399695.1 Formicarius rufipectus
CCGCCGCCCCCGCCGCTCCTGCTGCTGCCCCGCGCCGTCAGAGCGCTCCGCAGGACCCCCGTGCGGGTCCTGCCGCCCCAAGGGCAGCGAACCGCCGAGCCGCCCGCAGGACAGGCCCCGGAGCGGCCGCCGCCGCCGCCGCCCGCCGTGCAGCGCAGCGAGGCCGGGCCGGGGCTGTGGTATGAGAAGGCGGCGCCAGGGGACCGTAGGCTGGGGTGAGAGCGAGGACTGGGCGGGGAACATCCCCCTGGTTGGGGAACACCCAGTGGGGAACGTCCCCTCCGGTGGGGGACAAAGACCCGATGGGGGACAAAAACCCCAGTGGGGAACACCCACCCTAGTGGGGAACACCCGGTGGGGGACAAAGACCCGGTGGGGAACAAACGCCTGGTGGGGAACATCCTCTGGTGGAACCAGCCCCGAGCTGCCTCTGTGGGATGGGAGGGGAATTCAGGCCCCTGTGGGGGTGCTGGGGGGAAGGCTGGCACCCACTGCCTGGCACCCACTGCCTGGCACGGGACTTGGGGGTTTTGGAATGGTTTGGGTTGGAAGGGAGCTTATAGGCCACGCAGTGCCACCACCCTGCCATGGGCAGGGACAGTTTCCACTAGCCTGGGTTGCTCCAAGCCCAGTCCAGCCTGGCCTTGGACACTCCCAGGGATGGGGCAGCCACAGCTTCTCTGCCCAACCTGTGCCAGGGCCTGCCCACCCTCACAGGGAAGGATTCCTTCCCAATATCCCACCTAACCCTGCCCTCTGGCAGTGGGAAGCCATTCCCCCTTCTGTCACTTCAGGCCCTTGTCGAAGTCCCTCTCTAGCTCTCTTGGAGCCTTTTCAGGTAGTGAAAGATACTCTAAGGTCACCCTGGGGCCTTCTCCAGGCTGAACAGTCCCAACTCTCCCAGCCTTTTCCCCCAGGAGAGGTTCTCCCTCCCTCTGATGAACTTTGTGACTTCCCAGTGAAGCTGTTGGGGGCTGGCAGCATCACAGCCATTCCCTCTGATGAACTGATTCTCTCACTCCCTGATTTCCCCCCAGAAAGGTGGTGACCATCGCCAAGTCGAAGAAGTTTCGGGACAATCATGGGAAGGTTCTGCTGGAGGGTCACAGGCTGATCAAGGATGCACTGCAGGCAGGAGCTGTGCCACAGACTCTCTTCTTCAGCACTGTGGGACACCTGAAGGAGCTGCCTGAGGCAGAGATAAAACGAGCCAGCCTGGTTAAGGTGAAATTTGAAGACATTAAGATCTGGTCCGACCTCGTAACTCCTCAGGGGCTTCTAGGTAAGTTGCCTTGGGAACTGTCACAATGGTGCTTAAAGGGAAACTTATTCCATACTCAGGATAATGACTCTATAAACTTTCCCTGGACATTCTGATGGTGCGTCAAGGGTGGTATATTTGGGAGAATTCCCTTTTATTTGGCCTGTTGTAACTGAATGTGGCCCCTAGATCACTGAAGGTGCCAGTGCTCATTTTTGTTAACACCATGCTGCAGCCCTGCTGGGAAATACTTTTCCTTGTAAAGTGACAAACTCTTCCTGACTTTCCCTAACACTTCCTCCAGCACATCTTTAGAGAGATTTGGGCCAACTAACTCCAAGCCAGCCCTCTCCTTGGGGTGGCTCAGTCAGAAACCTGTCACACTTTGTGTCCTCAGGCATCTTTGCCAAGCCTGACCATGCCAAGATGTCTTACCCTGCTGCTCAGCTCACCAACTCCTTGCCCCTGCTCCTCATCTGCGACAACATCCGAGATCCTGGAAACCTGGGCACCATTCTGAGATCTGCAGCAGGAGCAGGCTGTGAGAAAGTGCTGATCACCAAAGGTAAGAGAAAAGCAAGGTCTTGAGTAACTTTGGGGGTAAGGCAGGGAATGAGGTGCTCGAAGATGCTCCCGAGAGTTTGTAAGGAGTGCCTGGCACAGAAGTGCTTGGCTGACTCCCACCTTTGTGAGGGTCCCTGCCCGTCACCCTTTTCCTCCTTCCCTTCCCAGGCTGTGTGGATCCGTGGGAGCCAAAGGTGCTCCGTGCAGGCATGGGGGCTCATTTCCGTCTGCCCATCGTTGCCAACCTGGACTGGGAGTCTGTTCCCAGCAACCTCCCTGCTGGTGCCCAGGTCTGCGTGGCTGACAACAAAGACCCGGGCGCTCAGACTGAGACCACGGCCGTGCCAGGAGAGGCTGAGGGGGCCAGCTCTGCTCCTGCCAACCCCAAAGCTCCTGTGAAATCCAGACCCGAGGCTGCTCGTGAGCAGGAGCACGAGGAGGAGGGAGCAGCAGGTATCCCAGAGCTGGCCACGCAGTACTACCATGAGGACTGGGCACAGACTCCCGTGGCTGTGGTGGTCGGTGGGGAGACGCACGGTCTGAGCGTGGATGCTCTCCACCTTGCAGCCAGCACGGGGGGCAAGAGACTGGTCATTCCCGTGGTGCCAGGCGTGGACAGCCTCAATGCTGCTATTGCTGCTGCCATCGTGCTGTTTGAAGGCAAGAGGCAGCTGCTGCGGAGGCACGGGCAGGAGGATGACAGGCAGAGGTTCCCCCCAGTGGGCTGAACTGCTGCGGGTTGGGTGCTGAAGGAGCACCTCTCCCCCTTGGTTCCCTTAAGAGTTAATAAAAGAGCAGCTCGGGCTGTTTGGTTTGCAGTAAAATGAGTGTTTAAGGCTCTGGCAGTGCTGGAGCAGTGCCGGGATGAGTGCGTGGCTCCCGGCGGGCACGGCGGCCACACGGTGATGCTCGTGAGAAGGGAAAGGCTCCCCTCGGCCCGGCCCTTCCCAGCCGGCTGATCCTGGGAGGCCTCGGATCCCTCGGGGCCTGGTCAGGGTGTAGTTGCTACAGCAGCGTTTGTCTGGCCCGCCTACAGGGACAGCGGGTGTCCTTCTCAGCCAGGCTGCTGCTTGTGGTGTTGGGGTCAGAGAGGCCCAGTTGCTGCCACCTGAGCGGGTCCTGCCTGTGCTCACCCAAATCCTGAGCTGTTACAAGCATTCCAACCTTGCCAGGGGTGCCTGCCACATGCCAGGTTGGCTGGGGCTGGTGTCCCAGCTCCAGCACTCCCAACTGCAGTGCTGCCAGGAGGTGATGGGCAGCTCCTTGAACTGCTCACCAGTCAGCTCATCACCGCTGAACCCGAAACCTCCGAGACGTGCAAAACACAGGGTGGATTTCCACAGGCTGAGCTGGCAGCTGCTCCCAGCTCCTGGCAGGGTGGGAAGCTGCAGCACAACAAAAGGGGAGGCCATAAATCCTGCCATGGCTGACTAATGAGCTGAAAGGGAAAGGCAGGGGCTTGCACAACACGTGCTGTTCAGGCGTTGGACATCAGGCTGGGAGCACCCACTGGCTGCCAAGTGGCTCCTCTGCTCCTGGGGAGCACCAACCCACCCAGTCCCCTGACAAAGCAGGCACAGGCAGGGGCCGTGGGAGCCCACGGGGGGGAACACACGATCCCAGCTCAGTGCTGGGAGCTGCTGCCACTGACACCTACCCTTGGGGTCTGGCTGGGGGCTCCTCTTCCCACGCACAGACACGGCAATTGGCACCTCCAGGGACGAGGTCATTGTAACAGTTTTATTACAAAGTTCCAATCACCATGTACAGTTTTTACAATGTCACTTTTCAGGGGCTCAGCTGTGCTGCTTGGATTAGAGGGAGATATTTTTTTTTCATTTTCTTCTTAGGGTTTTTCTTTTTTTGGTTATTTTTTTAAAGAACAGCACCATTAACGATGAGTTTGGGACACACCTACGAAAAACAGCTCAATCAACTAACATAGAGGAGAGAGGACAATTCATACCAGAGAGGGGAGACAAGGAGAAGACAAGGGGGAGACGAGAGGTGAGGGCAGCCTGGTGGTGATCCTCCTCCTGGCTCATGGACATGCACAGCCAGCGCTGCCTAAGGCTGTCGGTGCTTGGAGTGGGAGGTGGGAAACCCAGCCAGAAAGGAGGAAGAGTTTGGCTGTGCTGTGGTCTTTCAGAGGTTGTCAGCAGTTAAGACTTTGTCTTGGCCTTGTCAGGGCACTTGCATGGGAGAGAAGACCAGCCAGGGGCAAAGGGGACAGTTTCCTTATTGCTTCCTGGAAGTCATTTAGTCAGCAGGGGTGGTAAGAAAGGAAATAAGGGGGAGGAGGAGAAGAAAAGAGCCCCAGGAACCCCATCCACTGCCTGATGCATACGTTGGGAAGAACACCATGCAAAAAGATTTGCCTGCTAGCTAGTGCTGCCTATAAAATAACAATACGGTAACAGTTCTGGCCTGCTTATTAGAGAATATATCACCATGAAGCACAAGCAAAGTCTCCAAACGCCAACAACTCCCTGCTGAAAGTGCATCTCAAGGAGTTTGCTTAGGAGAAGGATTCACTGCGTAAAACAAGGCACCACAAGAAGGTTGGATACTGGGTCGGGCGTGAGGACACGCTGGAGAATCCACAAGCGGCGGAAGAGAGACCTAGTTTTAAATAATGTCTGTTGGCAGCAGCCCCCTTAGATGGGCTCAGGTTTTAGCTTCTCTGCTAGAAAGTCGCTGACAAAGGCTTCCACGATGTCGGGTGTGATCTCCTCCACATCCATCACATACTTGGCCCGGGCTGACATGTCCAGGATGGTGAGCAGGGGGGCAGCCTCAGGCAGGTTGGTGTAATCCCGCAGGGAGTCAGTCATGTCATCCTGGAGGCCAAAATGAGACGGAGAGAGGAGCCATCAGCAGAGCCAGGACACCAGGAGCAGTTTGCTGCTCCCACAGCATGGTCCAGCCCACGAGGGACTGCACCAGCACTGCAGGACTACAAGCGTAGCAGGCAGCACCCGCCCTGCTGCCCATGGTTTGGGTCAAAGCCAGCCTGGAATAGACATGCACTCCTCCAACCCTGGTCATGCAGTGCCCCACTCCCAGCATCCCCAGATGGATCCTGAAGCCTCCAGAGCATCCACAGCTCAAGGAGCTGGGTGGGGACAAGGGCTGAATGTGGGAACTGCCATCACATCGGCGGCCTCGTCGCTCACAGAGGGTGGAAACTAAAGGTGCACACCCGGAGCAAAGCAGAGAACAGGAACGGGACAAAGACCCGTGCTCTGAGTCAACATCACGACTCCACTGGCAGTGCCAGTGCCTGGGCACGCCCAGGAGCAGCGGGCTGCTCACAGCGGGAGCGGGCTGCCCTCCCCTCGGCCAGCCACGGCCCAGCTCCGAGCAAAGGGAACTATTCACGCCTGCCCAGGCTGTGCAGTGTGAAAGCCGGCACCGGGGCCATCCATCTCCCGCTCCCAGCCAAGCCCACGATGCACCCGAAACAGGGCGTTCCTCCACAGCCCTTTTTCCAGGGGCAGGAAGAGAATCCATCCACCTGGTTGGCAGCCGGGGCTCTGCAGCGCGGGGGGACTCTGGTCGCGCCTCCCCTTCCTTTGCAGGGGTTTCTGGCGCAGCCGGACCACGTGGCTGGAAGGGCGAGCAGGGCTGGGTCCGTCGCCTCGGCACTCGCCGCCCACCCTTCCCGCTTCCCAGCCCAGGTGTCGGGACGCCTCGTCCCTTTATCTGTTTCACCGCAAAGGGGCCAAGGAACATTTTTAATCCATGGAAAAAAAAGGAAAAAAAATCGGTCCAGACGGCGCTGGGAGAGGAATGGGAGGCGCCTGCTCCGTCCATGGCCGGGCTGCTTTGTCCGTGGGGGCCAGCGGAGCCCCGGGGCCAGCGCTCCCGGCTATTGAGGTGACGGATGAATGGGACGTGCCGGACGCTCCCCATTCTTCGTCCCGGCCGCTGCAGGGACGTCAGGGGCGGGATGAATAGCAGCAATGTTCCAGCCACAGCCGGCAAGCGGGAGGAAAAGGCTTCGCAGGCTATGGGGGAGGTGGCGGGGGGAAGGACCTGGACCCTCCCAAAACAGCCTTTCCAACAAGGGGCTTATTCAAAGGTGCGGGGCCGAGTTGGGATGCTCAGAGACACGATAGGGCGATGGCAGTGCCTGTGCGGAGGGGCCGACAGGGCAGCGGGAGGCAGCGGAGGGGGCTCTCCTGGCCGGGGGCGGGGGTCGGGGTGTGGCAGTGGGGACCCTTTTGTCGCAGGGCGGCTCCGGAGGGCCCCGCTCACGGCACACTGCGGCTGTGACGGGGGCGTGGAGGGCTGGGGCAGCCGCTGCCACCTGCCCCGGCCCTGAGCAGCGATGCTTTTGCCATTCCCATTCTCTCCAGCAGCTCTGTGACTCCTGAGAGCCGCAGCCTGCGTGTGCTCCAAATACCATCCCAGCCAACAACAGCACGACCAGCTCAGGAATCGCCCCTTGTTTCACAGGCTGGGCCAGGTTGAATCCCAAACCCTGCTCCTCTGCCCCTGCCCAGTCACCTTCCTGCTTGAGGGACCTGAAGGTAGCACAGCGTGGGGCTGGAAGCAGGTCCACTCCCTCCCACGTCCCATAGCCCCACTCTGCCTGTCCTCAGCACCTCCCTCACCTGCCTGCAGGCTTTTCCACCTCTAAGCAATCTCATCTGGGACCCCTCTGCCAGAAGTAATATCCAGCAAGGAGAGCAGTGACTGAGCCAGGCCTCAAGTCTGGTTTTGCTCTGTGGTCCCCACAGGAGCTGCAGGAGCTCCATGCCTCAGTTTACCCACCTGAGCAGTGGCAACCACAGCACCCAACCCAGCTCAGTCCTCCTCCCCAGCAGGACACAGCCCTCACTTACCTCCCCTGCCACGAAGAAGAGTAAGGGTGCCTCCTCATCTTTGGCTTTGTACTTGGCTATGATCTTTTCAGCTATGGGCTGAATCAGCTGTTTTGCTGCCTCCGACTCCCCGTCATCCTCAGAATCTGCAGGGCACAGAGGTGGGGAGACAAAAGGGAAGAGGCAAGGCAGGAGGAGGTTAGGAGCTGGCAGCTCTGTCCCACAGCACCACCACGCAGGAAATGGGAGCCCGGATGCACAGCACGAACTTCAAAGCCACACGGCTCTGTAGCCATGAGGGAGCAGCTGAAACACCCTTTTCATGTGAGACAGGGCAACACGTAACACAAGAGCAACTCCTGCTCCCCAAATACTTCAGTGCTCCCTCCCCGCTGCTGCTGTGGATGTGCAGGGACAAACAGGCACAAAAAGCAGCTGGTTTGAGCAGCACTGGTGTGTTTTGGAGAGCAAAGGAAGGGGCTGATCTGAGGCTGCCTGGCACCCTTGCCCACCACCCAGCATCCCTCTGCCTCGGGATGGCTGATGAGCAGCTCTGCGCTGTGGAGGCAGCTTTGATTTGACAGAGGTAGAGTAGAAAGAGATGGCAACATCAATCAAACACCAACCACCCCCGAAGTTCAAATACTGAGCTGGAAAGAGGAGAGTCTGCGTCCTTGAGCAGCAGTGAGATTAAATGATTCCAATTCGGGGACAACTTTCAGCATTAAATAAAAAAAAAAGAAAGGAAGAAGGGAGAAGAGAGGTCCCTCGTCTCCTGCTTGTCTCCTGGTCACCTGAGGCTCTCGTGGTCCCTGATGAAACCACCCAACACAACAGGTCCAGCATGTTTTGGACAGGTGACACCCATGCCTAAAATGCTCTCTGCCCTTGCTCCACACATTCCTGTCCTCTCTGGCTTCTCCAAGCAAATCAGTTCCAGAGACAGAGGATTTCAGGATCTGTCCTGCATGGCAGCGATAAATATGTGGAGTTGTGGGGTGTCTGCAGGGATTGATTCTTCTAAAAGCACGGGCTGCTGGCAGCACTCCAGGCAGCCCTGCACACTCTGGCTAACCCAGCCCCAACCTCTCTGGGGAAGGATGTACATCGGTCAGGATTTATTCACCACCAGCACTTGCTAAGCCTGCCTTCTCCTGGGGGTGTTGCTGCCTGTAGAGCACTTGTAGAGCCTGTAGGGCTGTTGGGGGGGGTCTCCCTGCGGGACACGGGCTGGCCAAGAGCCCCCCTCCCCAGTGCCTGTCCTGATGCAGCACCAGCTGCATCCCTGTCTCAGCACATTGCTGGCAGATTTCACCAAGACCATCTACCCCCAGAATCACTGAGGGAGAGCCCCAGCTGCCCTCCTGATGAGCTGTTTGCAGCAAGGTGATAGAAAAACTTTGCTCAGAGCAAGATAAAAATAACTCTTTCCAGAGAGCCCCAATCCATCAGGCTTGGCGTGGCCAACCGGTCCTTCCCGCGTGAGGAGAGGATTTTTGGCTCTGTGCTCACATCCCCTGCTGGGCTCTGCTGAATAAATAACCAGGGTCAAAAGGAAATCTGAAAGGAAAGAAGGGAAGGAGCGAGGGCTGTGTTATCAGCACTGCAGAGAAGGGTGTGCTGCTCACAAAGGGCACGTGAGGAAGCGGGATGTGAGCCCTGCCCTGGGCCAGGCCCCTGCACAACATCAGCAGGCTTTGGGCTATGGGGGGGCTTCTTCAGCAAACCCTGACCCACACCATCACAAAGAACACCTCAGAGAGCTCCAGAGCCCTCTCCTGGCTCCCCAGGATGCTGTGTGCACCCCTCTGCTGCCCAGCCAGGGCTCAGCCTGCAGCACAGCTCACCCCAGCCATGCCCTCACCCCATTTACCTGCCCACTGCCAGCAGGGAAGCGACGAGGGAACGAGCCCTCTGTGCTTCAGATGAGCTCTGGGCTTGTTTCTAACATCACATGTGGGTTGGGAGAGGGACAGGAACTTCAGGGAAAAGCCTGCCCTGTCCTGCAGCCACTGCCCCACAGGGGGAATCAACAACCGGCAGAGCATGAAAGAGGCTCCTGTCACAGCCCTGCTCGGCCAAAGGACTCAAGCCTCGAGCTGTGGTTTCCAGCACAGAGCTATAATCCCTCCCAGAGACGCTTCCTCTGCCTCCTCTGGAATGTCACGTGTGCCTGAAGTCCCTGCTCCACAAAGGCTTTTCCCATCTCCACCACCACCACCGGCTGTGTCAGTGTATTTCTCACACTCCCGGCACCTCCTCAGCATTCCTGTCCACCACACCTTTGCCAGGACAGCTCCTCGGCACTGCCACTCGCTGCTCTTTTACAGCCCCCAGGATGGTGCCTGGGAGCAGCAGGCTCTGCTAAACCCCTGAGAGCTGCAGCAGCCCCTTCCTCTGGTACAGAAGCAGCTCCAGGTCTGTCCTGAGGGGCTTCCGCAGGGAGCTCTCTCTGCCCTGTGGGACGGGTGAGCACCCAGCACCGCTCTCGCTGCTGGGAACGGGCTGATGTCCCGTCCCAGGGACCCTGTCAGGCTCCCAGCCCCCTTCCCGAGCACAGGCTCTGCTGTCACAGCTCCATACCTACAAAGAGAACGAGGCAGGGCCCCTCATTCAGCTGCACGGCGTTGGAGTCCGTCAGCTCCAGCACGGGCTTGGGGTGCCAGGGGAACTCGCGGCACTCGATGTCGTTCAGCACCTCCACCCGCCCCTGCCGGGTGATCACATCCCCCTTGGAGTCCAGGACGATGAGGGTCGGGATGCCTGCGATGGGAAAGAAACAGGGTGGATCAACCACAGCACGATAGGGCGTGGGGAGGAAGGGCTTTTCCTCCTGCCTGCGGCTCTGGCAGGAGCCCAGCGAGCCTGTTCCCTTCTCACAGCTCGCACTGCGGGGATCGGGCTCTCCGGACCCTGTTTGCGTCCCGGCAGAGCGCCGCAACTCGGGAGCCAGAGCAGGAAGCACCGGCGTTGTTGTCTGCCTCTCCCTGTCCGAGTGCAGGGAGGGAGGGGATCATTTCCAAGCGGAGTGTCTGGATGCAAACCCCACCATCCCACACCGGGACCCTCCTCCCAGGCTCCCTCCTGCACAGGGTCAGGCAGATGTGCCACCCGTGCACCCCCGTCCTGGTGCTGGGATGTGGCTGCAGCTGGAAGAGCCTGGTCCTGGTGTGGAGGAACGAAGTGAATCAAACAGTGGCCAGGAAGCAGGGTGTGTTCCTTCCCAGAAGGAATGCCGTGTATTTTAGCAGCCACAGACTCCTCTGTGAACAGCCCGAATGGCCCCACCATTCCCCCAGCACACCCCTCCCGAGACTAATGAAGCTGTGCAGGAATGTCCAGGGTCTACAGGATTGTGGCACTGGGCAAGATGGGGCTCAGGACACGTCCAACGATGTGGGGAAAAAAGCAGCATTTTGCCCTGTGCTAGGGGCTGGAAAGCCCTGTCATAAAGGAGAGGCTTCTATACAGGAGCTGGCAGTGGGGCAGAGTGGCCACCAGCTGGTGACCATCCCATCTGATAAGGCACCAGCTTTCCAGCTGCGAAACAGTCACAGGCAGGTCAACAGGAGCAGCTCATAGTGGTGACTTCATCTGGAAAGCACGCCATTCCTCTGTCATCAAGGAGACAAAGAAACATCCCACAAGGAAGGAAGAGGGGAGAGTTTGGGATCAGACCCCGAGGGACACATGAAGTGGTGTCAGGTGCTGCTGTCTGGGGCTCATCACCCGGGCTTCAGCCTGCTCCCTGTGCAGCATCTCCTCACCCAGCACCATCCCCCAAACCACCACCGAGGCAACCCCAATCCTCTTGGCCTCCTCCCAAAGTTCTTCTTAAAGCTCATTCCCCCAGGAATAAATACCCTGCGGAGCCATTCCCTGCAGAGGGGACGCGCAGCTTCCCTGCCCCTGCCGGGCTCCTGTGCTCCCATAAACCCTCTGAATCCGCGGCATTTCTCTAGGAAATCCAGGGCCATGTGTCTGCCGCAGCCTGCAGGTCTCATTCCAGCATTCCCTTCATTCCAGCCCGGCTCGAATTCCTGCCGCCCGAGCTGGGGCTGCGCTGGGAGCGGGGCAGGAACCCGCCCGGCGGCCCCGGCTTGCACATCCTCAGGGTATGCCAAGAAAACCATTTTGTATCACAAAAAGGTTTATTCATGACCTGCTGGTGTTCGGCATAGCTCCAGGGCAGGGATGGGTTAAACGGGCTGGAAGGAGTTGGGAAATCTCACTCTGGCCCTGCCCTTTCAGGCACAAGGTACTACTGATGCCAGAAGCGCACAGTACTCAGCATCCCACGTGGTTTGGATCTTTTCCCTTTTACGATTCCCATCCCCATCCCAAATGCCTGCTTTGCCATCCATTATACATGAGGGATATTCCACAGACTCCGGGTTCAGGGCATCAATCAGCCTGAATGATGCAGCACAACCAGGCGGATATTTCAAATAAGCTTTGCTCCTGTGGGAAAATGAAGGGCTCAGTTGGGACACAGATCGTTGGGATTCTGCAGCTATCAAGGATTTCAGCCACTATTCAAAACACTCCTTCAGATTTTACCTGATTTGCATATGCAGACACAGTCCCCTCCACCAAACACCCCAGCCACTAAACCTCCAAGTGCAAATACAAAACTGAATCAGAAAACAGAGTGTTTTTTAAGATAATTCACAGCCCTGTCAAGTCCCTGGGGTCAAGACAGGGCATTACCAGGCTCATGGTGGCATCTCACACGATCAGCCTTGTCTTTTCAGGCCACCTTTGTGACTACTTCCCTAACAAGCACATCTTTTCAGGGGATACAGACCTGCAGGACCAGGGGAACTGTCTTTAACCTTATTCATACCTGCTAACCCAAATAATTCTCCCTCTCCCCGCTCCCTTCTCTGCTCATCCCAGACACTATTTGTTATTTTAATTCCTTTTGGGGGTTTTGGTAATTGCCTTAAGTCATAACACCAGAATTTACTTATCAGGAAGAATCAGCGATCAGACACTGTAATGAATATTGTATAAGCCTGGATGAGAATTAGCATAGATGGGCTCAGTTGGATTTCATGCATCAGAAAATGGATTTGGCTCCCATGGGGCCAGCATTTTATGAAAACACAGGGGCCAAATGGTTTGTTACCGAACCTGGCAAGGCATTTACATATTTATATGTTAAACCCCATATCCACCACGGAAACCTCATCTGCATGAAGTCTGTTGGGTGCATAATCACAGCCCACGTGAACCAACCACAGGGTGGGTGGTGTGATTTATTGGTCTTTTATCACCTTTTTCAGAAGAAGGCTCCAGAAATCTCCCCTAACAGTGACTTCCAGGCTGCTCCCACCAGCTGGGCTGTGAGAGTGACCCATGGGTGTCAGGGCTAAAGTGTGGGGCAGAGGAGAGGCAACAGTTTTTGGATGGGATTGCAAATCCTAAAGAAGAAACAGAGTCCAGGGGGAACATTCAGGAACTCAAAAGGTGTCATAAGATACAGAGCAAGGGGCAACTCCTAAGCAAGCATAAAACTTATCACTGCTCCTCATCCCATCAGAAGGTGAGCTGAGGCTGGGGGATTCCACCAAAGCAGGTCTGCACAGACCAGGAGCTGCCCACACAACAGGGAATTATTTCTAACCAGCCACAACACGAGACATGACTCTTTTCAGGACAGTCCTGCACGCAGAAGTAATTTGCTAGAGCTGGTATGGTACAACCTCTGACTGCATGAGAGTTATGAATAGAGTCATTCAAGTAAACCCAAATAAAGGCTAATAACTCAACTTACATTTTATACTGAGTTTTTGAATGCTGTAGGGGCCAACACAGGACTAAAACAACAAGAGATTTTACTCTCTTGCTGCTTTCCACCACTCAGGAACTTAAAGCAGACAGGGAAGACTAGCTCTTCTGTTGTTTCAGTACCCAGCCCTCAAAAAAAACAGCAGAAAACCTCCCCATGTGCACACTGTGCTCACAGCCCAAGCACCAGGATGCAAACCAGGACCCTGAACGGGCTACACACTCTCATTGGTGCAAGGGAGCAGCTCCAAAGGGAACTTTGAAGATGTGTGGCAACATCAGAGTCGTCTGGGGAAAGGAAGATAAGGTTACATGGATCTGCTTTTTCATTTCAGTGGAATAACCACCCCTGGTGACCAGCTGAGCCCACGACATCGAACTTTGTTTGCAGGAAGCTTTTGTTAGAAGTGATGTGAAATGCCTGACTGCAACCAGAGAGGCAACCCCAAAGTGTGGGGATTCAGGGGTGACCTGGGAGCTCACTGGGCAGAGGAAGGAGATGGGGTGCAGGGGAACAGCCAATATTTACATTTTCAGGTCAGCACAGAGGAAAGAGATACCTTTAAGGAGCCAGTGGCTGGAGTTGGAGGAAAAGCTGTTGTCGCTGTTTCCCAGGATACAGCATGCCTGGTGCTCAAGTATCCATGCCTGGACACCTTATTTACAGCAGGTCCCAGTGAAACTGGCAGCAGTCCTGCAGTGCTGAGCTGAAAGCAGCACTGGAGAAGTCCCTGAGCAGGCCAGGGAAAAGAGAGGTGAATTTGGAAAGCTCTTGCCTCATGGGAAGGTAATTAAGCAGCAAACTGATGGCTATTTAAAGCAGGCAAATGGTTATCCTTGCTTTAAGGTCAGGGAACAGAGCTGTGCAGCAGCACCTGAGCTCCTGCCAGAAGGGCTGTTCGGAGAGGACCCCAAGGAGGGATTATTTCTCCTGTCACTCTTCCCAAGCCCTTGGCCACCTTTGGCAACACGTCTCCTTCCCCGCAGAGCACACTGACAGTGCCAGCCTGTACCCACCTGACTGGCATTGCACAGAAACGGGTCAGAACCAGCCACGTTGCAGCAAGAGCCTTCAGCCACAGGGAGAAACCCCATGTCCATCCACGAGGCTGTGCAAGCCAGGCCCCCTGCACACCCCTGGGCTGCAGTTTGCCCCCTGAAGGAACAAGGTGCCAGTCCCCAGGAGGGCTGCTGAGAGCTTTTATCATCTTTGGGACTCTTTGAAGCCACCCAGAGTCTCTCCCTGCCCCTGCGAGCAGCTGGGGCTGCTGGAATTCTGGCACTGGCATGTACAGTAACAGCAAAGCCATGGTTTACATCAAACACTCTCTCTCCTGTAATTCATGTCACTAACATAAACCAGATGCCATCTTCTTCAGCCCCTGCACAGAATGATGGCCTGCCTTTGTATTACATAAAACAGCAAGAAAATGAAATTTAAACCTTCGAGAAAAAGCAAAAATAAATAAATCAGTAATTAGACAAGAAACATCCAAGCCAAAAACAGCTTCCAAGTTTCCAGGAAGAATTAGGTTGTTTATGGAAGTCCTGTTTCAACTAACAGGCTGCCTGGCAGGTGGTAGGAATGTGAGTTTGTGGAGAGCAGAAACATGAAGCAGCTCTGCCTGGGGCACTGTGCTTTGCTTTGCTGTTTTCTTGGCTTCGTTAAACAAGGGGAGACATTACAAATACTCCACAAAAGGAGCAGAGAGGAGATCTGTGCCCCACATCAGCCTTTCCTACCTTGGATGCCGTAGAGTCGGTTCAGGCGCGACCGTCTGGCCTCGTCCCCGTAGGGCACAGCCACCCAGGGCATCTCACTGAAGTACTGGTTGAAGGAGTCCTCTGACCTGCACGAGAGGAACAGGGCATGGCATGCAGAGCACAGCCCTTCTGCTTGCCAGGCTCTTTCCTCATTAAAAACCTGGCCTGCAAAGCCCTTTACCCCTTCCCCAAAGTGCTGCTGGAAGACACTCCCTGGGGAGAGCCAGAGGAAAGTCAAAACCCTCAGTCTCTCAAGAAGATGTCCACGATGCTTTTTTTTTTTTTCCTCCCCCCCAAAAAAATATTTCAAACTCTCTGGAGCATCTGAATGCCAACCCATGGTGACAGCAGCAGCTCAAAGATCCTCGAGGTCTCAAAGCCACGAGCCCCAAAGTGAAACCCAGACCCGCTCCCCATCCCACCACTGCCCTTGCTGACCCCCCTCTGCACTTCACCACTGAGCAGAGGTGAAGGACTCAGCCTTGCTGAGCTGCTCTGCCCCAAATCAAACCAAAGCAGCACTGCCCACAGCTTGGGGGCAGCCAGCTGTGCCTGCCTCACCTGTCTGCACTGACAAAGAGGATCTCAAACTTCTGGCCTGCCTCCTTGATTTTCCTGTAGGACTCCACCAGGACCCTCGTGAGGCTTCGGCACGGCGGGCACTGCAAAACACAACACGTGGATAGGGACACTGCCCCCTCCTCGAGGCCAAACCCACACCCAGCAGGCCCAGGTGACCCAGTGACCATGACCAGGTGTGAGCTCATCTTTGCTGCAGTGCCAGGACAGCAGCTCTGAACGGGGCTGGGGCTTATGGGCTGTAAGTCACCAACAAAAGCTTTTGAAATCTGGCCACCCTTCCCTTTCTGAAGGGCCAGCTGAGGATGACATGCAATGCTGAATAACCAGAGCATCTTAAACCCTTCACACCAACCAGCCTGGGGTCTTTACTCTCCCTGAGCCCACCCCAAGCACTCTGCACAGCACCTGCTACTCACCCAGTGCGCAGAGAAATAGACCCCGACGTGAGAGCCCTCCAGGGCGCTGCTGTCCAGTGTCTGCCCACTGTTCCTTAGCAGAGGCCCAGCAACGACTTCACTGAAGGGTTTTGGCCCCCAGGGGAACTCCAGACCTGGGGAGGAGGTCGGGATAGGGGTGGAAAGAAGACGTGAGACAGTAACACGCACATGCAGCTTCGACAGTTTCAGAAAGCTCTGCTAGAAAAACCATCCCCCCTTCTGCAACCACACAGGGGATCCTGTCCAAGGAATCTCACTGGGGTTGGTTCCCATCCGAGGAGGATGCAGAGCAGATGCACACTGGGCACCACAACATCCCTCCCCCAAGCTGAGGGGGCTCTGCACTCCAGGCAGGGTCACCTCCTGCTCTCAGACAGGCTGTACCTGAGCCTGAGTTGCAGCACCTGTGGCTTGACAAAGCCTGCTCTGGTTTAGTGCCTCATGAGGCATTTTTTCCCTTATCAACAGCATTTATTTTAAGAACAGAGGGCAAGGTAGTACATGCTCAGGAATGCAGTCAGACTATGTCCCTTATACTGACACTAACCATGTATTTTTACATATATACATATATTTTTGCTATTTATAAAACCCTAGCTATATATATGTACAAGAGGGTGTGTTTATGTATATATATATCTATCTTACACTAACCCTTTGCACCCCAAAGCAAGCTGTGTGTGTACACACAGACACACACTCTGAATCATCTGCTGCCAGCTCCCACAGCAATCAATCCATGTGCTCAGCCAGAGAGGAGGAAACATCACAGATGGCTCAGGCCACAACATGTTCTCACTGTAAAGCTCCTGCCACTGAATTAAAGGCTCAGTCACCACGCTCAGTGTTTGCTGCATGAAGAAACAATGAACCAGTAACACGTGTGGATGGACAATGCAGCAGTTGACTGATGGTCTGCAGGGTTTATGAGTTAGGGCACGTATTTTGCTCATTTTGGTCTTTCCAAATTGGAAAAAGATGGATTTAATATTAATTCCCAGCAGAGTAAACCTCAGCATGGGAGCAGGATAGAATTTTTCTGTTTAGTTTGTAAATAATGGGAAATTCCTTAACCCAGCAGTGTGTGATGTCAGTGATAAAGTCCCATCCGGTATTCTGGAAAGACTTTGCTCCCAAGGTATGGAAAATCTGGGCCCTCACTCTGCCCATGTGCCTCCTTCAGACAAAAATCCAAACCTAATGCTTCAGTTTGCCCAACTTTTTCCTCATTAGCACTCCACACAAAAATCCTGGAGGGAGATTCTTTGTTCTTCTCAACCAGCAAAACCAAAGGCAAGATCTGGCAGGAACAGATGCAGAAAACTTCACACCGAAAATAGCACAGTGCTTTGAACAGTTAATGACAACAGTCCTTTGTTCCCTGCCCCCCAGGCAACCCAGAGGGAACTGGAATGGGAAGGCAGCAGTGTGTCTGTGTTTCCATGGCACAGGAGACTCCAAGTCTTACCTTCGGGGTCATCTCGGATGACCAGGAGGCCGTTCCTGCAAACCACCTTCCCAGTGGAGGCGTCAATAAATATTAGGGAAGGAATGTTGGACACTCTGTACTTGTTCCACAGCTTCAGCTGCAAGAGAGATGGAGAAGGGAGATAAGGAAGGTAAACTTGGCAGAGTGAGGAGGAAGATTTCGGAGCGTTCGCATCTTTCAGACCAGAGGTCAGGGATGAGCAAAAACCAGCTGATGCTCCAGGAATGAGAGTGAAGGAACATGCTGGGCCAGCCTGGCCCTGCAGCACCCACAGAGACCCTCACCATCACCACCATCCCCTCAGTACCTCAGGTGAGACCACTGGGTGACTCACACCTGCCTGGGAGTGCAGGTGAAGCTTCTCCTCCTGCTGCATTTCCCCCTTTGCAAGTAAAATGGGGATGATCTTTGCCACGCTCTGAGGTCTTTGTTTAGAAGACAAGTTAAGCCCAAATACTTTTAGTGCCACTGCTCTGAAGCAATTTGTAATGCTTCCCTGGCTGTTTCCTCCCCTCCCATGTCAGTGTTGATGAAACAAACCAGCAATCCCTGCCAAGACACAGCCAGGCTGAACACAAGGCCAACACACCAAAAAAAATCATTCTTCTCCAACTGGGGCTTCCCGAGTTTGTTCCCAGGAGCTGATTAATGGTTTGACATCAGCCTGGGAGCCACAAAGCCCAGCTCATCTCTCCTGCACTGCCAGCTCTGCAGCGGTCCCCAGCAGCTGCAGCAGAAGACATGCAGGCTGATGGCCACATCCTGGTGTCCTGGTTTTAGTGGCCAGGACCAGTTTGGCACTGGGTGGGTGTGTGTTCTGAACCCTCTGTGTCACTGTCCCATGACCTGCCCACCATGGCCCATTGGCAGCAGCTGCCCAGGGCACACCCCACCCCTCAGGGCACAGGGGGGAGTTTGGGAACCTCTGTGGGATAAGGAAGTGTTCCTGTCCTCACACCCACCTGAGGGGTCAGGTCTGCTCAGGGGCCAGCAGGGATGCCAAAAATATGCCAGGATTGAGCTCACAGAGTAAATCACCCCTTGGGAAACTCCCCACCCTGGGGGAGGGACTGGGCGTTCCCATCTGAGCCCAAGTGGAGATAAACTTGGGGATTTGGGATTGGGATCTCTGGTCAGATCCAGAGCAGGAGCAGAGCCTCGACCAGACTGAGATGCCCCCAGACTGCACCCATCATCCTCACCAGCAGGTTTCTTGTTTTCTTTTTACTCTGCACTCAGGTGCCCACGTGGTGGTCAGCACAGGGGTTGGGGAGCTCCATCCTGCTCGTGCCCCCCTGGGCTGGGCTGCACAGCTGGTGTTTCTGTGGCACAAACGAATTTTCCTTCTGTCTCAGTGTATTTGGTGATCTTTTATTAAATTATTCTTCTGCCTTGCAATCCCATTCTGAGTTGGATTCATTCCTCCTGCAGGTTTAACTCCAAACCAGCACACGTGGTCTGGACGGGGCTGTTTGCTGGTCACTCCACCCTGCACGACGCCGGTGCCTGAGGGCTTTGAGTGTCCCCCACTCCTGGGCTGGCATTTCTCAGCATGTGCTTCTGGCACAGGATAATCTGGAGCTTAACTCACACACACACACTCGCTGGAATGAGGAGGAACAAGCCACGAGAGCTGCTGGCACAGCCCAGCCTGCAGGTGAGGGCTGTGCTGGAGGAGATGGTGTCCCCACCACGTGTCCTTGCAGGTCTCCAAGCACTTCACCCTCAACAGCCCAGTGGTGAGTTATCAAAGCCTCAAAGAAAAGCCAAAGCACAGCCAAGAGCCAGAGGGGAAGGAAGTTAATCACCACCTCCCCCTGACATCCAGCTCTGCTCTGCAGAGCCCCTCAGGCTCCACGTGTTTACAACTTGCTCTGGTTTGGAAAGGAAAATCCAGCCAGAAGCACAGAAAGGGCCCACCAGTGTCAGCCAGCACGAGAGCCAGAGGAACCATCACACAACACCCTGCTGCTTCCATCATCATCTCACACAGAAACTGCACCTCTTCCAGAGGAGGAGGCTGTGCCTCTGCAGATCACTGTCCCTGATCTGTGAAGAGATGCAATCCCTTCTGCCAAGATGGGGAAGATCTGGGGACCAGGCCACAAGGGCAGGGATGGGATGAGAGGTGCAGATCTCACCAGAGATCCAGCTGAGGAAGAAAGTCACATTCACATTTTAGAGTCTATCCAGTATTTCTTCCAACACCTTTCTACAGAAGCTGTATCTGCATAAGTGACAGTGTCAGCAGGCTTTCAAGAGGTGCCAGCAAAACACTCTTGGGTCTGAATGAAAGTGTTACTACTCATCGAGGAAGATTCTATCAACCTCCAGCTGCCACGACCTAGAGAGAGATGAGGTTTTGTGTCCTACCTCCCAGCCTTCTGTTTCCAACAGACATATTTCTTGGGACAAGCCAACTCGTTCACAATGGGTTCTCAAACCAAATGGCCTCGGGCATGAAAAGAAAAAAAGAAATCATACTCAGTGCAACCCAGCCCCCTCACAATGAGGGTGTTCAAACCACAGAAGGTAAAATCCACTTCTGTGAAGTTTAAAGGGTGGGGAAAAGCTCTTTATAAGGATCACAGGCATTTAAGAGGGTGCTGCAAACAATAAGGAAATTACAACTAGCAATCTGATCGCTCTCTTTAAATAGTTGCTTCCATTACACTTAATTTTGCCAAGTCCTTTGTATACAGAAGCAGCTCCCCTGGGGCACCACGGCGGGTCCTGGCAGTTCAGCTTGGCTGGGGCAGCAGCAGGGTCTGTCCAGAGGCTGCATCCACTCACTGTGCTCAGAGACATGGGGCTGCAACACCCCAGAGAAGGGGAAAACACCAAACCAAACCTGCTCAAAGCACCGCAGCAAGCAGGGCATGGTTGGCTCCAGGCGGTCCACAGGGTCCAGCAGACACGGCAGCTCTTGCCAACAGCTGGTCCTGGGTTTTCTCAGGATGTGGAAGGCATCAGGCCCCACCTGCCTCAAAATGCAGGCACTGGTCTTGGCTTCCCTGACATCCATGGTACAAGAAATCTGCAATCCAGACACTCTGACCCCATGAACTGGGGCGTTGCCACTTCTAACTCATCACTGAGGGTCCACAGGAGAATGCCTCAAGCAAGCACGAAGCAAGGTGTGTGTCAGAAGGGTCAAAAAGCATCAAAACAGGTCAATGTGACAACTGCTGTGGCTGGGAGAGCATGTCCATCTCATACCTCTGAGACTTGAACCCAAAGAACATCATGTCACGCTCAATCACACCTTGGGTGAACAAGAGAAAGCAACGAAGACTGAAAGGTTTTACCCTGCACCTGTGCAACAGCTGCTGCTCCCACACACAACCCACCAGCCCAGCTAACACCAAACCAAGCTCCACGTGAGCAGCACTTTTTGTTTGCCACAGATTTGCTGTCTGGGTCATCACTGAAGCCCATCACACAGCACCAAGGACCACGACAGCTGCACATGAGATGCCTGGAACTGAGTTGCCATTTTAAGCAGAGTAATAAAAGCCTTGGATTGGAAATCAGTGATCTCTGCACACTAACCATATTAATTCTGGACAGGAATGTGCTGTCTGAAGCAGGAGCAGTTTGGTTTGATGGTTCTCCTGTGCACTAGAAAAGCTGATGGGGAATGAGAAATGCACGTGCTGCAGGACCAGCGCCAGGATCTACCAGCGTCCCCAGTGCCCCTGCTCTCGTCAGCCTGACTGCCTTCCAGAGCCTTCAGACACTGCTGAAGGAAGCCTGATGGCTCCTTCTGCTGCAGGACTGACCTGAGAGAGCAGAACCTGCACAGGAAAGGGGCTGGTTTGTTTTAGCTGGGCTTTTTGAATCAGACAGCTCACGAAGGGATTCCCACGCTACACCAGCTATTCTGCACCTGAACTGCAGCTCCCAGCAAGGACACCTGATCTCCACCTAAAGCCTCTGAACAGAGGGATGACATAACCTGTCTCGTGGCAAACTGGTTAGTTTTTCTCAGGGTGAAATGCCAGGAATTTGCACATATGCAGGTTCTGGAAAAAGGACCAGCCCCTCCTTGGTCCCGCCTGGCTTCAACTCACTGGCTCTGGCCAGGAAGGGGAATCCAGGAGCAAAAAAAGTCATCCCTGGTACAGGTACCTGCACAACCACACACCTCACAAAGGCTCCTGTGTCAGGCTGGGTGTGGGATGCAGAAAGCAAATTACCAGGCTGATGGGATGAGAGCTCAGGCAGCAGTGCTGCCTCAGCAACTTTGGAAAGCTGTTTTTCCTGCCGTGAAGAGGATGACATAGAAATAACATACTCCACACTCTGAGGATTTGATCATCCATTTAAAGAGGGGATCTCTGCTCCGCTTCCCAACAGCTGCTGCAAATCTGTGGGATCAAGCCAAAGCTAACACAGATGTGGAAATAATTTGTGGCCCATTCAAGTCTGAGAGGAGCTGATCCTCTCGGAGCGCCCTCCGCTCCTGGTTCACTCCGTGCTCCCCCCAGCACACCCACTGGCCACGGAGCAAGGCAACACAGCCCCTTGCCAGGACACCAAACAGGCTGATCAGCTTTGCAAAGACTTCCCTGGCTCCTGTGCAGGTGGTTAAGTGCAGCCATCCAGTGGAAAAACCGGAGTCACCAGGTTCCTCCAGTAACTTTATCCCTGCACTAAAGCATCCCCGCTGCTGTGCCGAGTTTAAACCGCAGCCCTGGGCTCCCCTCCACGGCTCCATCAGCTGGGAGAGCCTCGAGAAGATCACTCAGGGTTGAGGTCTGAGGCCACACAGCAGCAGCCGGGGCTGGCCACAAGGTTGCCCTCCACCCTGGTGCCTGGGAAATGCCCGAGACACTCCTTGGGGAGAAGTTTGCAGACAGCCACAGTAATTTTTGCAGATAAAGGTGTCAAACGAGAGGTCTCCCCAGCAGCCCACGGCTCTCCACCCAGCCGGGGGGGGATGAAACCCCCTCCTGCTCTGCACATACTGGTGGGGAAGGGATCCCCCCCACTTCCAACAGCTGCTGGGTGCTATTTTTGGCCGTGCTGATTGATTTATCAGTCCTGGTCGCAGTCAGTCACTCACATGAATGCTGAACTGCAGCGGTGAACGCTGGCAGAGATAAAGCACAACTGCCTGCAGTGCTCCTGAGCCCCGGCCAGTGGGCAAGGGGACCTCCTGCCCTCCTTGGGGGCTGGATTCCTCTGCAAGCTCTCACACTTGCATCTTCCACAGGTCTGGAGCTGACCCTGCCTGGGGATGCAGAGGGCAGACACTGCCCCTCGCAGTCCCCGCGTCCACCCTGACCAGCGACAGCCAGAGCCAGGTCAAAAACTGAAAAGCAGCAATAAAATGAACATAATCCTGCTGTGGATGGCTGCTGCTTTCTGCTGAATCAAGTGTGAAGCCACTTCTCTAAAAAATCCACTCTTAGAGGCAACGCCCTCACAGGGTGGATAAAACCCCAGCACTTGTTGGGATGCATGGAGATGGATTTCCTAGTCCGGGGTCTGATGCTGTATCTTTTAATTCTGCAATTCTTGCAGCGAGGGGTTGGAAAGCACCTGCTTTTCCAACAGCCCTTCAAGTGATCCTGTGAGAGCACAGCGGGGTTTCCACCACAGCACGAGCTCAGCTCTTGTTGGTCTCATTCGAGAGCCATGGGCTGAAACATCAGGTCTGTCTGTGGGGGACCCCTCTGTCCCTGCTCACTCACACTGTTCAACCACGGCTTTTCCATCGTGCCTTAAGGGCTTTACAAGCACCAGGGGCCACCCAGGCTCTGCAGACAACAGGCAGCTCCCTCGCCCTGCCCACGGAAATCTGGTTCACGCCTGTCGCTGTGATTCCAGCTCAGCTCCTCTTCCTGCCCTCCCTCACCGCTCCTGTCCCTTCCTGCAGCAGGGAACCCCCCGAAGCAGAAAAGGGGGACACGATGCAGGAACGACACCCAGCCAAACACCGGGGGGAGAGCAGATGGTGCACGCCAAGGTGTGACCCCGCGACACGGAGGAGATGGAGCAAGGCTTGGGGTGAATTAATGGCCATTGTGCTGCTGCTTCCCTCCGGAAGTAAATCAAAATCTAATTACAAAGTACAATGGTGAGAAGCCTGTCTGTGCTGAGAACGTTAATGAGCTGAGGAGGGAGGATTTGGAATGGCAATAAAGGAGATTGATGTGAACAGCTGAGATGCACAGAGCAGGGCACTGGGGTTGCTGGTCCGTACGGAGCAGTGAGCAGCCAGGTTGATGTGTCACTGCTCCCCTCTATGCACACTCTGTCTGCCCATTAAAGCCCAGTTAAAACTAACCTGAGGACCAGTTTGCCCTGGCACTGGCAGCACCTGCTGTGGATGCTGCCCCGCCACAGGATGACTTGGTGCAAAGTCATAGGAAAAAAAATGTTAAAATGTTCAAAACCAACCTGAAAGTCCTGCTTTGTCACTTCCATCCTGTCCCTGCTGGGGCTCCGTGGGAGGAGACCAGCCCAGCCCAGCCCAGCTTGTGGATGCCCACTGGCTGTGGGGGTCAGGGGAGACCCAGGCAGGAGCCAGCTCACAGCTTTTGTCCTTCCCCACCGTGGGACACAAGGGCAGAAGGTTTGGAAGCAAAAGGAAATCCTCTCCACGGGGTTTTCTGGCACCAGCAGAGGTTTCTCTTTGTTCCCCTGAGGAGCTGCACAGCCAAAGCCTGGGGGTGAGGAACCTGGTCCAGCCCAACCTGCCATCCTGGTGCCCCCACTCCCTGCCATCCTCTCCCTCTCACCACTCGCAGCTCTTTGGGATCCCAGGGACTGAGCATTTCATCCGAGGGCAGGGCAGCCCGTGGCTGGCTCAGAGCTGCCTCCTCTCTCCTCAGGCACATGCAGGTTGACAGGCTTGGATCCTCAGCAGCCGATAGGAAAACATTTCATCTGAGCAGAGCTGAGGAGCAGTTCACATGATCCACGGAGAGCAGAGCCCCAGGGCTCCCAGCAGACACGGGACATGTCCTGGCTGCTCTGCACGGGCAGGTTTCAAAGAGCCGCTGGGCTGGCAGCTTGATTTGATCCCGGGATCAGGGTTTGTCTGAATATACAGATAACAACAGAGGAAGGAAATCAAGCAGGGAGGATGCCACCAGACAGGCTGCTCTATCACCACTACGAGGATGTCTCCTATAAACATCATTTTTTCCAGGTGTTCCTCAAATTGTATTCAACAGCCCAAAGACAATGCAGAATTTAAAGATACAGCATCAGAGCCAGGACTAGGAAATCCATCATCCATCTCCATGCGTTTCCAATAAATGTTGGGGTTTTATCCATGTGCACACTTTGCTTTATCTTTTAAAAAGAGGTTTGCATGTGAGCCAGATATTTCATATCGCGCCTTTTTTTCTCCCTGCAGTTCTTAAGCCACACAACTCTCCCTTTACCCCCCAGGGGAATGGGGCACAAACACGGGTGCAGAACTCACAACTCTGCCAGCACTTGGAAGCCACCTTCTGTTACCTGCTTTTATTGGCATTTTCCCCCACTTTCCTGGTAGGTAAGACAGAAACACAAACAAATAAAAAGTGAGGACAGCAGGAGCTGAGGTGTCTGTGGGAAAAATTTAAGACTCATGTAGAAGAGTATCAGCCATGGCCTTTACAAATTACACCTCTAAATGACTAAGACTGAGTAAGAAATAGCTCTGTAAGCACAAAGGTAATGAGAAAACGTAATAATTTTTCTCCCTCTCTTTAGGGAAAGGATGTTTTTCCATCTGTTCACAGGAAAGGCAAGGGGTGGGGTCGCAGTCTGGGACACTGAATCAAAGTTCAGGGCCTCTCTTGGTCCCAGGTCTCATCTGTCACTGGGAGCAGGACGGCTGCCAGAACCTGAGTTCCCTGCCCACTGCCTTTGCTGCTACTGTTCACTTGAGGGCTGCCAGCATGGAGTTCTGGCAGGAATCTCGAGGTCAAACACCTTGCAATCCCGGATCATTAAGAAACAAACACTTCTGAAAAGCCTTGAGTTTAGACAGAGTTCCCACCGAACACAAAAGCCTTTTAAATCAGCAGGGAAATCAGGATTTGTTGGTGTTTTGTTTTGGGGGTTTTTTTTGTTTAATGCACACAATGAGGTGTTACTGTGGTTTCTGTTTTGTTTTCAGTGGCTAATCCGAAAGGGAACCTTACACAATCAGACCAACAAAATCCTGGAAAACAATGGAGTATTTGTTGGTACTGTAACACACCCTGGGGAGCGAGTGAGGGCTCCAGGATGCCACACAGCTCCAGGAGCCTCCTCTACAGTGACCTCCCCAGGACAAGCCAGCCCCAGGACATCCCCAGACCCTTTTCAAACCACCAAGACACCCCAAATACCCTCTCGTGCCCACGGCTGCTGAGGTGCCCACTGCACGGATGGGAAACTTCCCCATTACGCAGCATCTTTTGAAACACAACAGCTCCTCATCCATGGCATCACTGCTGAGGCTTCCTTACAAAAACCTCCACTGAACTGGGCCCTTGCAGCCCTGCAAACGTTCCCACCACCTAAAAACAAGCCCTTTTTTCCCCAGCTGATCCCGGGAGAGGTTGCACTTGCTGGCCTGACCCTCCCTGCAGCTGCATCCCCCTCGGAGCCCACAGCACTGACCCTCATCTGGCAGCACTCCTGGCGTGGAACCCAGGGAGGATCTCCATGCAAAGGTCACACAGCTGCAGAGCCAGGGGGACCACGACCCCAGCCCCACAGCCCCCCAGCCCACCCTGCAGGGGCAGCTCAGAGGGTGGCACAGCTCGAGGGATTCGCTCCGGAACCGCAGATGGGGACAAGCCAGGAGCAAACCAGACCCAGGTGCTCCAGCTGGAAAGAAGCAATCCCTGCCAGGGATGGCTTGGGACTTATCCCACCCCTCCTTGGCTCCCGGGGTGGAAGGGATCCCACAGCTCATGGGAACTTCTCCTCTGGAGCCTTCAAGTCCATCCTGCTGAAACATCACACCACCAACACTGCTGCGGGTTAAACCACCCACAACGAGGGGCTCTCGGGGTCTCTGTGCCCTCCTGACAGGATTCACCAGCTCAGCTGAGCCCCAGAGCTGTGGGGGCCTGAGCCAGACCTGGGTGCCCTGCAGGGAACACCACTCGATGGACGTGTGACATGGGCAGGACAGATGTGGCATGAGCAGGACACATGTGGCATGGGCAGATGTGGCACGGGCAGGACAGATGTGACACGGGGAGGACAGATGTGACATGAGCGGGACAGATGTGGCACGGGCAGATGTGGCACGGGCAGGACAGATGCGACGTGGACAGATGTGACACAGGCAGGACAGATGTGGCACAGGCAGATGTGACACGGGCAGGACAGATGCGAAATGAGCAGGACAGATGTGATGCGGGCAGGACAGATGTGGCATGGGCAGATGTGGCACAAGCAGGACAGATGTAGCGTGGGCAGATGTGACACAGGCAGGACAGATGTGACGAGGGCAGGGCAGGTGTGGCATGGGCAGGTGTGGCATGGGCAGGTGTGACACGGGCAGGACAGATGTTGCACGGACAGATGTTGCACGGGCAGATGTGGCACGGGCAGGACAGATGTGGCACAAGCTGCTGGAAAACCCTCTCCTGGTGAGCACTTCTCATCCTCCTCCCGCTGCCCAAACAAAGCCTCAGCCCCTCAGCAGGGAGGCCACAAGGGCTGGAAACACAAAGCCACAAGAGCCCATGACCTCTAAATAGGAAACCACCACAGAGAGTCCCATGTTTGCCATTCATCACCTGCACACGTTAAAGGCAGAGCAGAGCAAAGCCGCCCAGATGTGTCAGAGGCACTGACGCCTCAACTGCAGCAGCAGTCAGCAGGTGGGGAAGCTGGAGAAGCTGTTTCCTCACCCAGCTGCTCCTTTGCAGCTGTCCCATCACACTTGAGCAAAGCTGGGGGCATCAGCTGGGAGGCTGAAGCAGAGGGACCAGGAAAGGAGCACAGTCATGGTATGGGCTGGGAAGGGACAACCAGTGTGGAGTGAGCCCAGAGGGGGCCCAGCAGATGGGGCTGAGGGGTTTATGACACACACACATGGTGGGCCAGGTGCAGGGCAAGCCAGGGAACCTGATCTGCCCCAGGAAAGCCAGCCCTGAGACACAAGAGGCCCCCAGCTCCAGAGCCATTGACCAAGAAGGAATGGGACAGCAGGCTGGGCCGCCCTCTTCTTGATTTAAGGCTTGAGCAGCAGCATGACTTGCAACTGCTGAACCAATTAAAAAGAGGGTGAAAAATTGCGGTTGAAACCCCTGCTGATGGAAGTCACAAAATACATAGTTTCCCAACGGGGCAAGAGGCTGGGAGTCAGTGCACAGCTGAAATCCAGCACCAGGAAGGGGGTGTGGAAGAACCTTGGGTGCCCTGTCCCTCCTGCTGCCCCGAGCATGGCACAGAGGCAGCCGTGGCAAGAGGAGAAGCTGCCGCCAGGGACTGATGGAACGTGAATCCCACGGGGGTGTTCCAAATGTCAGAGAGGACGCGGGGCATCCATCCCCTCTGCTGACAGCCAGCCCCAGCTGCAGGGGGAGGCCAAGGATGCCCCACACCCACTCTGCTGAGGTCAACAAGGAGGGGGCACGGAGCCCTGGGTGGCAGGAGGGCCACCTTCACCTTTTTGGTGGGGATAAGGGAGGTACTGTGCCAAAGGAAGAGCCAACCAGGAGTTGTTCTACAAAACGCCAAAGGCTCCTGTGCGCTGGCAGAGACCTTCCTCAAATGTGGCTGCATTTCAGCTGTTACTATATTCAGTTTGTAAAATGCTCTGGGATGATAAAAATCACTCCAGAAACAGTTCCTAAAACTGCTTCCAGGAAATCTATCCATGGAGATGGAGGAAGTCTGGTGTTTTAACAAGAGCCTCGACTAAAGAAAGACCGAAGTCGAGCAGGGAAGTTTTGCTTCCCTGTCTTTTCAGCAATAAAAAGGAGCTGTGTCAGGGGGTTATTCAATTCTGCAACATGAAAAACCACCATCAGTTGTTTCCTCAGAGGGGAGCCTGACCTGAGAAGGACAGAAGACAATCCCCAAGTCACCCGGACTTGAAGGCTTTCTGCCTTAGACAACCTTTGGATTTGACCTGTTTGCACTCCTGTTTTATCCTGCTGCTTTCCACGACTCCTGCCTGTCCAGATGATCCCAGGCTAACCAAATCCACGCTGCAGGAACACATTTTATCCAGGAAAAGAGCACCGAGCACCGTGGGAGCACAGCCCGTCTTCCCATTCCAACCCCAGGAACCAAAGCGTTTGGAGTCGGATGAGCCACAGGAAACTCAAGCAAATCATCCACTTGTGTCCAAGTGGCTTTTTCCAAGGCTCTGCCGTGAAGTTCCAGGCTCAGTCAGCCCTTTCCCCACCCCTGGGGCAGCACTGCCTGCCTGCAGTGCTCCAGCACACTCATCCCCTTTGGCAAGCCTGTTGTGCTGCGAGCTCCAGGCTCGTCCCCTCCTCTCCCTCCTCTCCTTCCACTATCTCGCTTCATCTTGATTCCGTTTCCAGGAACACTTAGCAACAGGCTCTTGCAATCAGCCCCCGGCAGGCAGGATCTGAGGAGGAGACTGCAGCTGCGATGACCTTTTGCTACACTCATGCAAATTTTAAAGGAAGTATGTGAACAATTTGCCTTTTAAGTGTCCTCTGGTTACATTCTCCAGGAGTTAATTCTCCTTCTCTCCTCGCTCAGAAACACCAGATTTTCTGATTTTACGCTAATGAGAATAAAACCTGTGGCTTAATTCCAGTTTACTTTGTGGGATTTTTACTTTTATTTCGTTTTTCCTGTATCTCAGGCTGCGAGCAGAACTTGAAGGGGCAAAAACGAATGAGTGACACCGACCGTGGCCAAGACCTGACACCACACGATCCCACCACTGAGAGCCAAGCACGGACCTCAGGGTCCATCCCAGCAGCCAAGCCAAACCCTTCTGAGGACCACAAGATGATGTTGCTGCCCTGGGTGAGCAGCTTTTGGGGACCATCAGAGAGACTTTGATCCCAAGGGCACGCCAGGAGCCAAACATTGGCCTCCCAAGGGAAACCCAGCAGTGATGACCCCAGTAATCCAAGCCCATCAGCCAAGGTGGCAGATGAGAGCTGGAGCAGTGGTTAAGGATTCTCTTGGGATCAGAGAATCCCAAGAGATTCTGGCAGCTGGCAGCTGACAAACCCACCAGGCAGCAGCTTGGCGTTTTTCATCTGACCTAAACCAAAACCCCCAAAGCCTCCCAGCACTTTCCTTGTCACTCAGGAACTTTCCCCAGACACACAGACAAGTTTGGAGGCACCTAAGGGCACACAGCAGGAGAGCCTGTGCAGCTTGCAGGGCTCAGGGGCATCACTGCATTGAAGGACTTTCTCCTTGAAATAAATGCTCTGTGTTTGGAATAAAACAGTCCTGCATTTCTCCCTGGAGGGAGGGAATGGGTGAACACCCAGGTACCAAGGCAGGTGGCCCACTTCTGGTTTCTGAGCGGTGTTCACAAACAGGGAAAGAACTTGCAGTCCCCTGCTCTGGGAAACAAAACAAACCAAAAAACCCCACAGATCTTGGATACTTCAGATGGTCCTAAAAAAGTATAATCTACTTTTTTTTTTTCTTTTAAAAAATAAGAAGTCTAAACAAGGATGCCATTGATCCTACTGCTGAGAACAGCATCTGGAACATCAGTCTCTGCCTGGGACTGCAGGAGCTGCAGGAGAGCTCAAAGCTGCCAAGGCTGCCCTTGAAGCAGATGCTGCTCCCTCTTACAGAAATGCCTCTGGAGCTGGGGGGAAATGATTAAACAAAGTTGCTCCCTCTTTTCTCAACGTCGGAGCTCAAATCTGGTTTCTCTTAGAGGGCAGATGCTCATTACACCCCCTGCAGCACATCAAAGTGCAGGAAGGGCAGGAAGGAGCCCGTGCCCGGCGTCCTGCCCCACTGCGGGCACCCACCACCTCCCAAAAACCCTTTGGCTCGGGGTTCAGGGCACAGATCCTCTTCCAGCTTTTGTTCCCCCGTGGGGACAGCATGAAAGAAGCCAACCAGGGGCTGTTCCAGCAGCAAACAGCAGGCATGTGTCTCTGTAGGGAATTCTCTTGGGGGTTCAGGACTCAGCTCAAGCTCCTGCAGCCCCCAAGGGAGCCCTCCCTGCTCATGGGGTGCAAAGCTGAGCATTTCTCCAGCACTCCTTGCCCATCAGCGCTTGAGCAGTCAGAGCAGAACCCCAGGGACCAGCAATCCAGTCCCACACTGTTAAAGCCCCACCCAGCTCCAACCAGCATCTTCTTGAGACGCTCATTAACAAAATGAGAACATTAGGAGAGCACTGCCCAAGGTGCTCTCGTCACCCCCAAGAGGCTGACACCGACCTGAGGGGCAGGACAGGGAGGACTTGCCAAGGCAGGGCTGCTCCAGGGCAGGACAGGAGCTCTTGTGGGGCTGAGCAGGGGCAGCTTCGTTCCTGCTGTGCCCCAGCAAAGCAGCTTCACAAGTGCCACGGGAAGTGAGCCCTAATTACGCTGTGCCCGGGTGCTGAACAGCAACACCTCTTGCCCTGCCTCAAACAGGGCTTCTTTCTCATGAACAGGGCCAAATGCTGAGGCTCCAGCACACACATTTCCTCTCTCAAAGGGTCTCACATCCACAATCCCACAGGTGCTTTCGGTGAAGGAATTATTCCATTATCAAACCAGAATTCACTCAATCCCTAAAGCACAGTGATGCTGCAGCACAGCCCCCATCACAAGCACAGTGGCTTTGCTCCCACGGATCCCAGCCCAAACACCCCACTTCCCAATGGGACACCTCTCCTCTGCCCTCCAAAATTGGGATGAATATTAGCCAAAGTTCCCTGGAAACCTCTCCCTGCAGCCTCGCACCTGGGATGCTGAAGAGACACATTCCTGTTCCATGGGACCTTCCACAAAGGATGGCAAACAGACCCTGAAATCCCACAGGCTGAACCCAAACACCACTCAGCCTCTTACTCAAAGCCTCCTTCATCCTTTCTTCAGTCAAATCTACAGGCCAGTGCTCAGATCTAAACCTCCTGGTTCTTCAGAGCTGCACCAGGAGCTCCGGCAGGTTTAGCAGGACGTGACCTTGGAGGTCCCAAACCCCGTGTGTTTAACACCACACCTGATGCAAACCCCTGTCCTCAGAGGGGAGAGGCAAGTGACCCACGGGAGGCCTCACCCCCTGAGCCCTTCTCTCCAGTTCAAAGAGCTCAGAGAACTCCAGGCCATCACTCAGCAGCTCAGATATTTAAGGAGGAGCGTGGGGAAGGGGCCTGGCAAGCAGGAAACATGAAGTCAGCTCCATCCAGGGTGCAAGAGAAGGGGGTCAGAGCCAGGCTCTTACTTAACAGCTTCTTCCAGGCAACCCACTGCCTCATCCATCTTCATCTCTGACTGCCCAGAGATGGAAACAATTTATCCTCATTCCCTGCTCTTACTGAGAGGTTACAAGAAATAAAAGTAACCCGAGAGTCAACGTTATACCCCGTTCTCAGACAATCTCTGCCTGACCTGGGCTTTCTCAGCATCCTTTTATCTAGCAGAGTGTTTTGGCTAAAGCTTTGCAAAGGGAAGCCATGTGAGTGAGCCAGTTAAAAACCTGGCACTTTGATGTTCAGCCAGCCAGCCAAGCTGCCCACTGCAAAGCCCTTCGTGCCAAGTCTCTGCTGACCAGGTACCATCGATAAATTACGGGGATCATGCAGGAATTACCAGGCACAGGAGGGAAAAAGCCTGTTTCCCCAGGTAGGAAACGAGGGCTCAGCAACACAGAACTAACGGAGAACTGTAGAAAAATCATCCTGAGATTAAGTGGCAACTCATTTGTACTGAAGGGGGACAGCAAAACCTGCTGAAAATGCAGACAGAGTCCCTTCCCCTGTGGCTTCCAAGAACTCACTGGGTCCACTGATGAAGACGGGGAAACCTCTAAGATATCTCTTCCCCCAAATGCTCCTGTTTGCAGAAACACAACCTGAAACAAGCCCCCGTGTGCTGCTGAGCAGAGCAAGCGGCTGCAAGCACGAGAAGAGACGAGCTCCCCAGTCACAGAGGTGCAACGCAGACACCGAGCAGTGAACCAGAGAAGGGAATTCATGGGATATCCAGAGCTGGAAGGGACCCAGCAGGATCATCAAGGCTGATGGCAATGTTGATGTCAACGGAGGGCATCGAGGTACAGCCTGAATTCCCTGGTTGCATCAGGCTTCTCACACTGACAGTGCTGTTTGACGTGCTGTGCAAGCCAGAGCCAGGAGAAATCCACCTTCAGTGTCAGTAACAAAGCCCAGGGTAAAAAAAAAAGGTCAGGCCAGGCACAGGACCCAATTAAAGAGGCACAAAAAGGAGAAGGAAAGCTCTGGCCATTCAATTGCTCCTGATTTTTGGTGTTCCTTAGGGAGGATATCCAAAAACGGGCCCCAACAAGCCCTGCACGAAGCGGGTGCAGGAGGTGAGCTGTGCTCCTGGCTCCAAGAACAAACCTGCTGCTCCTGATAACAAGCAAAAGAGTTTTGCAAAAGAAACCTGCATTTCCAAGCCTCTGTATATTGTTCTCCCCCACCACAGAGCTGGCAAGGAGCACACAAGGGCCAACACACCTTGGCCCCCTTGCAGACACACACGTCCCAGGGGCTGCTTGGGGCTGAGCAGCTCAGACAAACACCCAAACCCAGGAGATTCCCAAGCCTGGAGAAACCAAACCAGAGCCAGCTGCTCTCTAAGGCTGCACCCCTACACAAAACCTCTGTTTGCCTTCAATTTACAAAGTTCATGGTGTTCACTCTGCACACTATAAACTACACACGTGGCTTTGTGGGCAAGGGAAAGACTGACTGAGGGTCCAGGTGCCCGTTCCTGGGTGGTTCTGCCTGCCAGGAAGCAACCAAGGGAAGAGGTTCACCTGCACAGACCCTCCTACACCATCTCAGAACTCAAATACAACTGGACTGGGTCTCCTGTGCTTTGAGCAGCTCTCCCCATCACGGGACAGCCCAAAAGGTTAAACCCTGGGCACACAAGATGTGGCGCTTTGGATTTACTGAGGACTTCAAAAGAGGGAGAAAAGCCCTTCTCTGGTAAGTTCTTGCTGCTCAGTTTGTTGAAAGGCATCAGTGTGAGCCAAGAGCTTTGCTGGAGGCTCCCAAACTCCTTCTGGCAGGCTGGCACCCAGCCCACTCCTCCCTTCCCATTCCAGCCACAGACACAGGACCTGCCTTGGCTGCCACAATTCCCAAGCAGGGGAGGGGTGGAAAAGGCTCAGCAACTTCTATAGAAAGATGCTTCCACACACTGGACAGAACAATTCATGCTTTCCAAATCTGCACTTGCTTAGGAGCTAAAAAAAAAAAAGATTTAAAGCTCCCAACCCAGCCCATGAGGAAAAATATAGAAATAAATGAGCACGAGTCCCAGATTCTGTCCTGAACCCCAGGGCATCAGCAGGTGGCAGACTGTTAAAGCCTGAACAAGGCTAATTCAGCCCCCCCAAGCTGGGATAGCCCCCTCCATTCCCCCTCAGATCTCCAGGAGGGTCACGGTGAAGATTCAGCACGTGCAGCTTCGGGTTGTTGTGGTTCCCTTTCAGCCCATTCAAAGGAACATTACAATGTATTCCCCGAGGGAGTCCATAAATAGGAAAGGATTCTGCTTTAATCCCCCCCATCTACTCCTTTCTGGATAATATGGCATTTGGACAAGCACTGCCAAAACCCAGATTTATGGCAAAGCTGAGAGGCTGCATGGCCAACACCTGCTCTAAAAACTCTGGATTGCGAGGCATAAAGAAAAGCCTCTTCCAGGATACAGACAGCTCTTCAGCTACAGAAGCTTCATTCACATACAAACCTCTCGTCAGGATTTCTACCTCCCTCTTGCATCCCAGGTGAAAGACAAGTTTATACTGACCTTCCTTGACACTAAAATCAACTTTTTTCACTGGGTGTTCTTGCTGCTCCCACCCCTGCGTGGTCTTCTGCTCACTGCCTAGTTCTTCACTAATACTTTAGAATATCTATCAGCTGTTACCTTCAAACCCCTTTGCTGAAAGGGACCAACATCAAAGGGAAAAGAACTATGGAAACTGCAGACCAAAGGGAAGGGGACAATAAAGAGGGAAGCTGATGAGCACTACAGGAGTCACTGCTGCACTGGAGACACGGGGGAGCTGCCTGTTCTTAAAAGCTCCTCAGGGAACAGTGTCTAAAGTAAAAATAATAATAATTAAAAAAATCTCAAAAGAATAAAAACCAAACCCAAACAACAGCGACTTTGCAGACGACTTGGTGCTGCTGAAAGTGGATTTTGTAATGGAAAGGCTGAAAAGCCCCTGAACAACAGAGTCACTGTGACAGTGGCTGCGAGGGGCTGGCACCTTTAAATTTAAATTAAATTTTTGCCGTGTTTTCCTGGGAAAACAGCCCTCCTGGATTCCAGCGGCTCCGGGGGCAAGACAGGGCAGTTTGGAGAGGTTGAGCTGGTGCTTTGTCAAAGGGATGATGCCCCTGGGCACGCCCTGGCACAGAGGTGAGTGGGGATGCTCCCCTTCCTGCCAGGAAGGCAGCAGAGGAAGCACAGCGAGGCTGTCCCACAAAGGACATCCTGGGAAGGGAATAGAGGGATCAAAAGGAGGGTTCTGCATCCTGGGAAATCACCTTCTGCTTTGGGAGCCACATCTTAAAGCCTCGTGGAGGCAAAAGTTTCAGCACAAGTGCAAGCAAATTCTCTTTGCCCAGGTGGAAAGTCAGCCCTGGGAAGACACATCCATTCCCAGAGGCACCAGGCAGGAGAGTTTCCTCCCACAACATTCCCAGGTGTCACTTTAAATTGCTCACTGCTGGGGCTGTCACACACACGGCACAGCAGCAGGGCCAGGGAGCTGCATTTTAGGGTACAAAAAAAAAATACAGTCACTTCTGAGCAAGGGGAAGTGCTGCATCCTTGCCCGATCCCTGTGGTTGTCTCCACACCCTTTGGATACTGGCTGCTTGCAAGCAAGACATAAAAGCAAGGATGCTTGTTTAAAACCCACAGGCAGACACTGTGATCCCACTGAAAAAAACCAAAAAAAAACCCCTACAACTGGCATTAATTCTAAGAACTTCCCACCACTGGGACTGGGATTCAAAAGCAGCACCGGCCAAAACACTCTGAGAGCAGACGCCTGCAGAAGATTCCAAGGGAAATTAGTTATGTGGGCTATAACAAAAATAAAATTAAAGCCAACGTTTATGAAGCAAAAAAAAATAAAAAGGCAGCTTCCTTAGGAGACAGTGCTGTGAACATCCTCTGCAGGTAAGTCAAGACCTGCCTGAGGTTTCCTGGGATCCCTGTGCCAGCGAGGGGAAAGGCGAAGACCGTGCGGGCAGCAATTCCTCCTGCCACCCTCAGGGCTGGCAGGGAAGGGGCTGCCCTGCCTTCACATCCACAGCTCCCAGCTCGGACACTGGCCCTCCTGAGGCAGCGGAAAGGGAACTCTCCACCCACCCTCTTCCATCAGCCTCAGGGAACCACTCTGGCAGGGCAAGGTGAGCTTTCACTGCTCTGCTTCTCCCATCACAGCCCTCTCCAGGAAAGGGCACGGGGGGCTGAAGCCGCCCAGCCTTAAAGCAGCTTTACAGAAAGCCCCAACTTCCCTTCCTGTTTGCTACAGTCAGCCTAATTCTATAAACTCCTTCTCCTTCTTCCCCCTAAGTAATTTTTCTGTCGCTGACTCACACGCAGCTTGTGCCAGGAATTTTTGTAATTACTGCATTTTGGAGCAAGGTTTCTGCCTGTGCACGCCTGGCAACATCTGCTGATGGGAACACACTCCAAGCCTTGCACAGCCCTGGAGGAGCAGGGGCCGAGCACTGCCCTGCACGGCTCAGGGGGCCCTTCTGGCCAGGCTGCAGAGAGCCAGGCAGCTCCTAATCCGTGTTCTGCAAGGAAGGAGATAAGCTGGAGCGAAGTCCAAAGGGAAGCAGAGGGAGGACAATGCCAGCTGCTGCTGGAGCATCCTCCCTGTGGCAGCATCCCCAGCTGTGCCTCCCCAGCTGTGCCACAGCCCTCCTGCATCCCATCTTCCTCAGGGACAGACAGTGCCACAGAGTTCCACAAAACCCCCCGGGGAAAAAAAACTTCCTCAGTCTCTTTTTTCGGGAGTTATTTTGCAAGTGAGGCTCCTCCACACAACCCCGGTCCAACCTAAAGATCAAACCCACGCGCAGACAAGCCAAAAGCAGAATCCTGGCAACAGCAGCCTAAACTACACACTTCCTGGATGAAGCAGAAACCTCCACTTTATGCTACAGGTCAGAAATGCAGAGGCATTACCATCTTCAGGGCCCAGCTGTTCAACCTCCTTCCCGTTGCTGTTTGCTGTAGAGGGGTGTCTGTACCTCCTGCACACAACTCCCTGCTCAGCCAGCGCTGTAATTTAAACCATGCTGTGTCCAAAGGGCGACAGTAAGACAACGGCACAGCTGCCAAGCCCTGAAAAGCCAGGATGGGCTGGAAATATTTCTCTCTGGAGCTTTAATCTGGTCCACTTGCATAGGAGCTTCACAGCGTGGCCACAGAGCACGTGTGCACACAGTCCTGACGCAGAGAGCGCCCAGAATAGACACCCAACGAGAGGGGAATTACTCACTTGGGGGTTTTGTCCGGTTGCTCGTGCACAGCACTCAGCTCTCTTCACTTCACACTCCCCATGTGCTGCTCCAAGGCATCTTGCCACTGCAGACTGGGAGACTTCTCAAAAGACCCCGAATTTATTTTCATGAAATCCTAGAGAACTATCAGAAAACTATCCTAGAGCAAGTTAGAAAATACAGAATTACATGCACTCAGACGGCCCTGTGACACAGAGGGGATGAATTATCTTTATTATATCAAGCTCTGTGTTTTATGGTTGCTTTTATTGAACTACTTGAGACTGTGTTTCTTGGTGTGGAAGGGCACAGGTTAGTCCTGCTCTGGATTGTTCTGGGACAAATCACTATGGGCTAATTGCCATATTCAAATTAGGGGAGATAATGAACATGAAAGTGGAGGATTCAAGATGTAAGAAATTGTTGTATCAGCTTTTGGAAAGGGATTAAATGTTTCAAAAAATTAAAAGCAACTGTGATAAAGTGTATCTTCTGTGATTTCTGTAAAGGGCCATGCAAACTTCCTGTAATATCCGTGACACTGGAAATTTGAATCCTATTCTTGGCTTTTTTGGGGTTTTTTTGAAGGCAATAGTTAATATAGATTTACAGCTAAGGTGTAGATGCAGGATGGGGCAGGAGGCTTCACAGTGCTGGTCACCTGGGATTGCCCCATCTCCTGGGAGACCAGCCTGTTTTGCTGATGCCCTCAGTTGTGATGTCCCACAGCGTCAGAGCAGAAGCATTTACTGATTTTTAGGAAAGAATGGAAATGCTGCTCTGCAGGACAGACACACACCCCCCAGTTCACAACACCCCCGGTTCGCAGCCAAAGAAAAGAGTGACGGAGAAGCTCCGGGCACCCAGTTCCAGGATCAGCCTCCAGCTCCCTTTGAACAAAATAAAGAGCAGGGAGCAGCGTTTTAAAGGTTTGCCATACAACTCCCCGTGAGATCATCTGCAGCAGGAGCACAGCTCTGCTGTAACTCAGCCCTCACCTCGGGGAATCAAGTCCCTCGCTGTGCACGGAAAGCAATTTCCCAGCTCCACACAGGAGCCCTGGGGCAGAGCAGAGCAGGAATCCCCATCTCCTCCACCAGCACCTTCCCCTCGCTCATTTCCCACGCCTTGCCTCCAAACCCTGCGAGGTCCTGCCCACGGAGCCCCATCCTTCCCTGGGCCACCTCACCTGGGAGCAGCCAGGGCAGGGGGACCATGGAAAAAACCCATACGTGACCCTGGAGTTAGAAACGGCATCGTAACGTATACAGGGGGATGAATTAGGCTTGCAGAGGAATACTGCAAATTGGATGCACATTTCTTGTTCCATTTTACTGCTGTTATTTTCTTTTTTTTCCCCCTTCCCTTATTGGGCTTTGGCTGCGCTTCACATTAAGCTCCTAATAAGGGCTGGAGTTGGACGAGACGTTTCAGCCCATCAGATTGCAGCCTTCCAAGCCATTGAAATGAGATTCAGGCTGAACTTGAATTTTCAATAGTTTGGCCTAAAGGCAAGGGTGTTAACAACAGACCTGCCAACACCTTCTCCACGCACAATGTCTGAAAACATGTCTACACATCAAATACTGCCCAGGCTCTGGTTGACAAAAGCCACAAAGCTAACATCTCCAATCCACCACTGACTTGCCTGGCCAGTTCTCCTGGCACTGAAGCTCAGACGTTCTCTCTGCAAATGCAGCAAACCTCTGTATTCTCTCTAGGAAAAGGGGTTTCTTGCTGTATTTTCATTGTGACAAGGCAAGGCAGGGGATAAGGAGAGGTCAGGTGGATCAGGGGGACATAGAGGAAGAAGACACACATCAGTTCACCCAACACATCCTACTTCAGTGACACATCAGGATTACAGACACCCCTCTGACACGCACAGGCTTTACCCAACACCTCTGCCAGGATCCCCAACACTCTGCTTTGCATTTTCCTTAATGGTCAAGTACATTTTCTTAAGGATGTGAATGCTTCAGCTTCCATGCCACCAAAGTAATTTCCCATTCACATTTCCAGCATGGTGGGTCTGAAGGACACCCACGGCTGTCTACTCTTGCCAGTGCTAATCTTGCAGGGCACTCCTCTTGCTTTGATGACAAATGATAAGAGAAAAGGGATGGTGGTTTCCTGAACTGCATCCAAGGGAAAGTCACCCTGCTGGAGTGCCTGGCAGGGCACCAACAGCAGTGGAAAATTCAGCTTTCAAAGAAATAACATTTGAGAAGAGGGTGGGAATATCGTGTAGGAGCTGAGGTGCCACTGATCCCACGGCCTGCTTCACAAACTGCTGTTTCTCCCCACGGAAATCACATCCTCTGCACAAAAATCATCTGACTCCGACCTCTTTGGGCAAGTGGAGTGTAAACAGAACAAAGATGAGCTCATAACTGAGCATCAAGTGGGCTCGGATGGGCTGCAACAGGCAGGAGAGCAGAGGGACAGCAGGCAGAGCGCTGGGATTTTCTTTGCATGGTCACTGGGGGAACCTTTGAGCCCCTCCAGGCAAACAAGGCTCTTGCAACTCAACAGGGGAGCACGAGGGGAAGGAGAGCACATGGATGAGGAAGAACGTGGCAACTCCTGGGCTTGATTCAACTTACCTTCTCTAGTAACATTTAGCTAAGCAAGGGGACAAGGACCCTGCAGGGCTGTTCAGCAGCTCCTATCAGGGAAGGTGGAATGAGACTGTTCATTCACTTGGTGCTGCTCACACCAACGTCCATTTCTTCTGTCGGGAGCTGCTCCCACCAGCAGGAACAAGAAACACTGAAAATGTGTGAGTGGATGGCACTCTGAAATCAGGAGGGGTCCAGCAGCTCTGCGTCAGTGCGATGGACCCTCCAGGGGAATTACACACAGGTTCATACAGCATGAAGCCCTGAACAAAGCCAGTGCTGTGAGTGATGGTGGAGAAAAAACTAAAGTGGCACTTGAAGTGTTTGCCCAAGCTCAGGTGAGGCAGGGGTTTGTCTTCTCCCTCTGTGGCACAGGGGCCAACCGGCTCAGCCACAGAAGGTCCCTTTGTTTTCACAGGGTTCTTGCTCTCAGCACCAACACCCCACACCACTGGTGGGCTCTCTCAGGTCTTCAGGTACTGTGGGGCTGATGATAAGTATTTAGGGAGTGGAGGAAAACTCTGGCACAGCTTCTTTGCCCTTCAACTGTCTGGCACGAGGCAGCGGAAGCACTGGCAAAGCACCGAGCTGTCCATGAGCTGCTCGGGGTCAGGCACAGCCCCATGAGCTGCAGAGGGTGGGAGCAAACACCCCCAAGGACACCCCAGAGCCTCCTCGGGGCCAGCATGGGCTCTGGCACAGGGCTGCTTTATCCCCGGGGCCAGCAAACACCAGAGACCAGCAGAGGCAAGACACAAGCTGCAACTGTGCTAATTGCTGAGTAATTAAAAAGTAAAATACCCAACTAAATACCACAAGGCTGAGACTCAGCAAAGTACCACTTTCCTTCCTGGGAGCCTCACAAATGACTTTCCCCATCAAGAACCACCTCCACGGGCCAGGACAGACATCTGAGCAGATGACCAAAGAACGACAGGAATTTTTCTACTCAATAGATTTTTCTCTTCAGCGTGGTAGGATGAAAAGACCTTTCTTCTCTTGAGCAATTGAGTTTTCCTCACAAGAGACACGAGCTGGCATGTTCTGAGCATTTGGTATTTCAATCCCAATTAAGTAAAATAGTAATTGCTTCACCTAAGGGTTTCTCAGTTCCCTAAGAGGAAACACTTTACACACACACAGATTTTCCTAGCTTTACCACTGCATACTTAAGGCACAGACTGAGGGATGAATCACAACTTCAAATTCTTCACTATTAAGCCTGGCAATCAACACTGCCCCTTTCTGGCAAAGAAACCCTAAAAATCTTCCCCTGTGATGTCATCTGCTAACAGATTTATGTTCCATGGGGTGCTCCTTTGCTGAGGAGGCAGCTGGGTAACAGGATTTGTTCTGGATAATCCCTGCTCTGGCTCTCAGGAGCCAAGGAGGGGGGGAAACAGATGAAGATGCACTCAGCCAGGGATGGCAGCCACCACTTTTCCAGAACCTGCTCACCCCCAGCCACGTGCCAGGTGTAAATCCCACCTCCAGTTTCCAGCCCCAAGAAGGCAGCACAGAGAGGAGGTGTGAGAACTTCCCCTTCCGGATCCCAAAGCTGTGTGAGCACAAGGCAGGAGGCATCAAGCCTGCCCAGTCTCTGGTACCCACCCGGTGCCCCCAGGGTGAGGGGGATGCTTCCCCAGATAACCAGCTGGAGGGTGAGGACTGTCTCTCCCTAATGCAGTTGTCTGAACAGCACAACAGACCCTGAGCCACCAGCAGGGCTGGAAGCTCAGCCTGGGGTTATTATTTTAATAATTAAAGGCATGGCCACAGAGAGAGGTGCTATTTGGTGGCCTCTTAACCTAGAGACTTACTGGGGTTTGTGCAGGTGATTCCACTTTTTCAGCCTGTAGCAAATCCTCATGGAGCCAAACACCAAAACCAGGCTGCTCGATGTGGCTCAACACAAGGAACAACAGGAAACAACATAAAACCTGCAGGCCTTGGAGTGTGTTTAACTTTGAAAACTGAGTAAAACCTGGAGCCTTCCTGTGAGTCAAATCTGGGCTGTCTGGAGTCGAGTGACTTTCCAGGTGAAGCACCACTCCCTGCTCCAGCCTGGTCCTCGTGCTCCTTCCATCCATCCATCCATCCATCCATCCATCCATCCATCCATCCATCCATCCATCCATCCATCCATCCATCCATCCATCCCTCCATCCATCCCTCCATCCTCCTGCTTCTCCCACACTCATCATCCCCCTGCAAAAAAAGCTCTTCCCAGCCCCGGAGGCTCTTCCCAACCTTCCACATCACCATCCTTCCACCTCCAGAGCCCCACACAGCCAGCAGGGACACGCCTGCAGGGCAAGGCAGGGACAGTCACCCACCCTTCTGCTTCACCACATGACAATTAACTGGTTTGGAAACTGCCTTTCTAGGCAAAAACCCGTCCTGGGAGTGACCAGGGCGACAAACACCTACTTTGTGCACCTCCTGAGATAATCACCTTTTGCCAATCGAGGCTCCTGTCATGCACACTAATTAAACCACCAGTTGGCAGACACAGCGAATTAATGCAGACGGAGGTGGATAAGGAAATGAAATGGTTCCACTTGAACCTCCACAGCTGTACAAAACCCAAACTGGGTCAGGCCTAAGGAGGACAAGAAGCAAAGGACTCACAAAGGTGTAAGAAATCTCATCGAACAGTTGTCTGTCTTAGAGAGAGAAGCACAAACCCAAAGACAGAGCACCCAGGTGTGCAGCGAGGCAGGGGGAGGCACGGGGGGGCAGCAGCACACACAGCACCAGCAAGAAAACATTAAAATAGAGGTGGTCTACAGGTCTCTGAAGGCAAGAGGGAGACAAAACCACTGGGCACAGCAGCCCAGAGCATTTCCCACTCCTTTAAGTGAGGAATCAAAGCTGTGACATACGTTAGCACTTAAAGCAGTCCCTGCCCTGAGTTTCCCACCATCTGTCCTGCTCTCTGAGACTCCCCAACTCATTTAATTTATTTGCTGTGTGTCTCGGCCAGAATCAAAGCCCTAAATATCAGCAATCTTGGTGGGAGGCATCCAGCTGCTCCCACTCACTGGAGGGACAACCCCTGTTTGTGCAAGGCTGCACTGAGAGAGCCGGGCAGCAAATCTGCCTGGGAACAACTTCCCATGCTTTCAGATTAGCAGCTCAAGCTGCAGGCATTTCCCCCTCCAGAGCTGTGAAATCCAGTTATTTAGGACACAAAAAGGGGCCTTTTCTAACCCTGGAACGAACCGATTTGGGAAGCACAAGGCAATGGCACAGGCTGTGGTGGGCAGGGAAGCAGAGCGTGGCCTGGGGGTCACATTCGTGTGTGGGGCTGCTGAGAGGGGGTCTTTCCAGGGAGAGACCTGAAAATCCTGGCAGTGGCAGCAGCAAAGTCCTGCTCTGGCCACTCATCCAGCCCCCCAGACCCCTTTCACCTCTGTTTCCCTGCCCACAGGATGAAGACAGCAGGAATTCCCTGATGAATGCAGCTATTTGCAAATCTCAGAGCTCAGAGATTACAGGGAAGAGATCACTAGGAGCAGTTTGTGATGGAACACAGCACAGAGACCTCTGTCCTGTAGCCACAAACCCGAATTAAAAAGGGAGCATCCTAAAAAAAAAATCAGCTTGTAGAGTCATCAGTCTCTGAGAAGCAAATCAGCACTGCTCCCTGCCCTCTTCAAACAGCAGGTATCAGCGGATAAAAGAGGAGCAACCCTTCAAGCCAAGCACCCAGGCAGGACTTGCCCAGCAGGATTTGGAGCCTGGTGCCCTCTGATTTGCTCCGAGAGCAACAGAACAGTAGCCAGAAAAACACGAAGGGGAAGAATATTTCTAATGCCCTGATGACCTGCCTGATGCTGAAATCCCACCAGAGCCAAGGCTGGACACAAAGACCAGAGTGCTGCTGCTGCTCTGACCCTGAGCTGCACTTGGAGGGGCAAACAGAGGGCTGGGGGTCCTTTGGTGGGGCTGGGGGTCCTTTGGTGGGGCTGGGGGTCCTTTGGTGGGGCTGGGGGTGCCTCTTGGACTCCCTTGGTTCTCAGGGACTGACACAGTCACACCGAATCCCTGGGGACACCACCAAAACCACCCTGTTCCTCCTCTTTTGGGGAGAACTTAACTCCTGGAAACACTTTCATCTGCCCAGCTACATGCTGCCAGGGAAACAGTCCCACTGGGTGAAAATTTCAGAGCTGTTTCCACAGCCACAAAATTCTGAAATGCATGATCTCCCTTACTGTTCAACACCTGTAAGAGTTAAAGCTGATCTCTCTCAGTCTTTCAGTTGCTATAATTACATAACTTTCTATCACTTTAGCCCACTTCTGATGCACCTCTTCTTTATTTTTAATTAAATTGCTTTAATGTAAATATCAAAAATTTGAATTTAATAAATTTAATGTTTAATCTCGACCTGCCAAGCTGGGGAGGACCAACATCTGCTGGGATTCAACAGCTTTGGCTCTCCCTGCCTCTGCCCCAACTCTCTCCTGGAGGGTGGGAAAGGTCTCCAGCTTTTATTCCAAGGCACTGCCCTCACACAGGGCCTTTCAACAAAGGCTTGAAGAGCACCTCAAAGGCAGTTAATTAAACCTTCCAGCCCACCCCGGCAAGGAAGGGATGCCAAACAGACCCCCAGCTCCGGCAGCAGCTCGACACCAGGAGCACGATCCAGTGGGATGGGCAGGGGCTCCTCTGCACCCACAGCAAGGAGATGGGCTCACCTTGTGCTGGACACACAAACCTGGGGGTTTGTTACCCCTCTGCAATTTAAATCCTATACACTTCCAAAGTCTGGCATTACTAGGGGTCAATTCACCCACCGACCTGCCCTGAGAGCTTTATAAAATGGAAAAACACCTTTTTTCCCCCCTCCCTCTCTTTCCTTTTCCCCTCCCCTCCTTGCTTCCCTATCTGAATCGATTCCCACATGAGGTGAGACTTCTGCTGGCTGAATTACATCTATTTTAAACAAAAGTAAATTCAGACATCTGCCTTTGCACAGTGTCAGCTGCAAGAAATGAGCTAACATCCAGATGCAGTGGCATGTCAGGATTAGCCCAGGCTGGGGCAGGAATGCTTCCATGTATGGAAAAATATTGGAGCAGTGAAACCATAAGCTTGGAGCTGAGAGGAGTGAGAGGCCCCGTCAATGGAGCTGCAGGCTCAGCTTGAGAGGATTTAGCAGCTCAGATCCACCACAAGATCCTCAGCAGGTATTACAATAAATTTCACACTTTCTCCAGGAGGGACTCCCACGGCAGGGCTGGGAGTGGGGAGGGGGAGATCCCACCCCTCCTGTGTTTGCTCTGGAAGCAGCACTTGGACCACTGGGTACCATTAACACCCCCCGCACCGGGCACGGGCTGCGGCGTTGACGGAGAAGCTCTGGCTGCTGCTGGTCCATCCCGTGGCTGCTGCTGGTCCATCCCAAGGTCTGCTGCCTCCAGCGCAGCAGGAATTATCCAAGGAATGCTCCCTGGCACGAGGGATGGAGCAGCGGCAGCTCCAAGGCAAGGGCTGAGCCGGGTCAGCTCGGCCGGGGGGTCGGCAGCGACTGCCGAGCCAGCAGGAGACACACCAGGTGAAGAACTCCCTGCAACCGGCCCTGCACAACCCAAGAGGGCTCATTTGTCAGCATCCTGAGTTAGCACTGATGAAGTCATGGCTATGACTTCATCTCTCCAGTGGGAATCTCCTGGGAACGAGGGAGAACTGGAGTTTCTCTCTCCCCGGCGCGCTCGCGCGGTTGCGACTCGTCTCAGTCGCCCTCTCCTCCCTTCTGCAAACATTACTTAATTCTCACCCAGATTTTTAAATCCTTGCCCTGAAAGAGAAAACAGTGTTCCCTTCTCGGCTGTCGAAGCCCAGCCTCTCCAGGATCCCTCCTGGTGGGATCTGACCCCTTGTGCCAGCTGCCACCCACTCCAAGCCACACTGAGCCCTCCCTCACCAGCTACTCCTCACGCCTCAGGCAGGGAACAAAGACCTGGTGACTCTTGGGAAATTCACTTTAAGCAGTGACCTTGGCATCCTTTTCTCCACTCAACTGTTTTAAAGTCAAGTTGGATTTAGCTACAGGTGTGATGGCACCTTTACGAACCAGATTTCCACGGCAGAGCTGCCCCCCGAGGCAGGGATGCTGCACTCCCTCCCACCGCCCTGTGCCTTGGCAGGGGCTGCCCTTGCTCTGTTTTGAGGCCAGAGGGGTTTGCTGAGCTCCAAACAGGGGACTGATGAGATTGCAGACACTTGGCTACCCCCCTGACACAACTGAGCACCCAGTCACTCACACTAAATGAAGGGCACAAACTCCTTACACATTAATTGCCCGTTGCGATTGTTCGCGGTGCCGAAAGACAGAGAGGAGACCGTGCAGAAATTCCTGCAGCCTTGGAGTTCCACCCCTCCATTAATTGTGTGCACTCCACGCCGAAACAATAAGACACCACATTTTCTTTGGAAAAGTGGGATGATGAAAACGTGATCAGCTCTCAGACAAGGTGCTCATGTTGGAATCTGAAACCCTCGTATAATTCGCCTTCCCATGAGAGAGTTTAACATATCTGTTTGATAACTTGTCAACTCATCCCACTCCCAGTTCCCGCACTGACCCTGTCTTTAATTTACAGTGCAGAGATTTAACTCTAATTGTGCTTTTTGCCTGCAGAGCACCAGCAGTTCCAGCCAGCACAGAGGAAGCTGCTCTGCAAGGCAGCCCCAAGCAAAGCCCTCTCCCCAAAACACCCCAAAGTCTCCCACCAGGTCTCCTAACCCAAGAAGGGAGGGGAATTAATGTGCCCAAGCTTAATGAATCCCAGCACAATTCCCAGGCTGACAGCACTCCCTCCTCTCCCAATGGTTATTATCTGGAGATGGCACAAGCACAAAGTGATCTGTCTGGAAAAACATTTCAAGCCCATCGTGCCTCTCGCTGTGACGTGCCATGGAACCAGTTTAGAGAACACACGCAGCTCTAAAGTCCTGATTATTCAGTATTCAACCCAGCCTGAAAGCTCAGGAGTCAGCTTGTTATTTGCTGAAAGCAGGGGGCCTGAAATTATCCGTGAATAGTTCAAAGCTGCAGTTAATTCAACATCTCAACTTTCAAAAGCATAAAAATCACAGATTCCTGGAGCGTGTAAGCTTTTTAAAAATTACAAACTACTAACTGTCAAATCAAAGCAGCAAACAGAAATCCACATGGCTGATAAGACAAATAGTTGCATTTTAAAGAGTAATTAAATATCACTTTGGAATATTTTGCTTGGAACTTGTTTCCCTGATAAAAAATGGGGAGGAGAAGGAGGAGGAAGCAATCCACACATGCCAATGAGCTTCTCATCAAGCAAATGTGCAGGCAAAGGCTGCTCAAATTTCTCTTCTTGGATTTAAAGTTCAGCCTGCTGTATCACAGCCTCCCACACCCTCTTGGGTTTTCCTGTATCCCTACGTTTGCTATCAGACTCTAACAATAAGGAAGAGACAATCACTAAGTTGAATCTGGATTCCTGGGGAGAAGGGTTGGGGCAAGAATCCCCCTGGTCTGGTCACCAAAAAGTGCAATATTTTCTGACTTGACCCAGATTAAAACCATCCCCCAAGTTCCATGCAGGGACCGTGGCTGGAAAAAACAGGAATGTAAAACAGAGAGCTCTACCCAGATGCAATTCAGGAGTGAAACCTTACCCCAGCCACACATGCTAATCCCACCAAGCGCTGCTTTGAAATATTACAAGTTTGTCCACGAGAAAGGATCAAAACATTCCAAACCATCCCGGACTCTCCCAAAACCTGAACGTGCTAGCAATGAATCCCACACGAGCTCTCTCAGTACTGAGAAATACCTATGGGCAAGAGTACAAAAGGGTTGTTTTGAGCACTGAACAAGGGGACAGCTATTGCATTTCAAACTAATATGTCACTGAAGCACCTGAAGAAGCCACCAGGCAAAGGGAACACAAGCCTCATGTCAGCCTTTGGGGTGGGATGTGTAGAGCCCAGTTCAAGAACCAATCGTGTGACCAGCAAAACCTCCCACCCTGGAGCTGGGGGGAATTTGAGGACGGAAAGATGTCCAAGGACTTTGAGTGCAGGCCCTCAAACGAGGGCAATCACTCCACTGAGCACCACAGCAGATGACAGCAGCAGCAGGACTTTAAAACACTAATTCTCTGGCAGGGAGAGCACTTGGGCAGCCCACAGTTTGGATATATGGGAAAATCCAACCCCCAAGGACATCGGTGGTGGTTTTGCAACTCTTGCAGGACCAGGACAGTCCCCAGACTTGCTGTCTACAGACACAGTGACTTCACGGAAGGATTAGGGTTTTGGCATGAGAGATCACTGCTAATTGTATGGAGGGTCACTGCAGCACTGTGTCAAACATACACAGAAACAAGCTGGAAAAGCAGCATCGACACCAGGAATTCCAAATGTTTTGGCTTCTGTGTCATCTGCGTGATGTGGAAATACTGAAGAGCTTATTCCTCAGTCACAGCTGAAGTTCACTGTTGCACTACCCCAAAAATCACAGAGAAAAACGCTCCATTGTTCTGCACTTTCTTTTGTCAGGCTGTTACATGTTCAGTCTCTGAAGAATGCATTTCTGGAGCAGAACTATGCACCGATTACTTTACAAAGCAAAGCTCCTTCGCTCCTTTCTGCAACCTGAGAGGAACAAATGAAATTGTCAGCCGTGCGTTCTGAAAGGAACGTTTTCATTTCAACATCTGGATTAAGATGCCACAATGAAAAACAGCACACAGACTTCCCCCTGCTCCTTTCATACATCTCCCATTCCTACGTTTCAGAACCAGCCAGTCTCAGAGCAAACAAAGACTCAGTTGGTGCTGCTAATGCCTGGCTTCTTACTCAATAGCCTGATGTCATGAAAAGACCATATTTTTCAAATCTGCAGCTCCTCCAGCCAAAGATTTCATCCACGTTCCCACCCCAGAAACACAAAGTCAGGGGTACAGCTGAAAGTGATTACCTAGATATTTTTATATGATGAAATTCAAAAGCTGCTTCGAGTGATTTACGAAATCTCCTGTTGGACAAATCCCACATCTGCGCTGACCACTCGCCTCCCAGATCTCAGCAGATGGTGACTGCAGGCAGAAAAGTTCTGAATCCCTGAATGTCAGGGTGGATCTTAAGCTGTAATCAAGGGCTTTAGGATTTTTCCTCCACAAAAAAAATAATGTACAGTCTAATTGAATGACACTTCTATCTCCTCCCCACCATTTCTTGCACAAACTAACCACAAAATTAGCAACTGGTGTCTTAATTAGGAGAGATTCTGACAGTATGTGATCTTTTTAAGCAGAAATAAAACACCTTCTTCTTGAGAATGTGGAGGGGAAAAGAGAACATAATGAATTAAAACAAACAAAAAAAATTGAGCAGGTATTTGTTGTAAAAGATTTCCCAGAGAGATTTGCAAACAAGCAATAGGTTTGTCACATTTTATGCACTGATCAAGACCACGGTTCTGCTTTCAACGCGGAGGAGGAAAAACCCTCAGCCCAGGAGGGATGTTCTGTCCACGTCCAACTTGGATCACCCATCACAGCAGTGCATTCACTAGAACTACAAAATCCAAAACTACGAACTTGATCCTTTCCCCCTCCTGTGGGTGAGAACAGAACAAAACATCTTCTTCACACACAGGGCAACACCACATGCCCCTGTCACACCTTTCATTTCCAGTCAACGTGGGAGAACAGACAAGCCCAACTTTTACTACAAAGGAAAACCATTCTGTCCCAGCTGAGGGGTATTTACCAGCAAAGAGAGATCCCCAAATTGTTTTCAGATACTTGACTGAATAATCACAGAAAAACAACCAACACGGTTTGCATTTATTTAAATCCAGAACAGAAGTGTCTCAGCCTTCCCAAGAAGGAGCTGATCAGCACTCAAACAGATGGGGAAATACAGTGGAGAGCAAACACAAAACGAGAGGCAAAGCACAGCCCCTGCACCACTGGGGCGCCGTGTGGACACACCAAGGAGAAAACTCAAGATTAAAAAGCATGAGGAAGACAATCAGGCCAAATAAGTAACGAGTGAAAACAAAAGCAAAGCCAAATAAACAACAGCAGAAGATAAACTGCTGCTTTCCCAGGGCAGACCAGCTTACAGCTTTTTCTTCTCCAGCCTGACTCTTTCTCCCACTCCTTCATGGAGCTGTATTACAGCACCCACTCAACAAAAATGTGGCCAATTAATTTCTTTTCAGCAAAGATGACCAAAATGTCCCACAGCACCACAGCAGGACAGCACGCTCTGCCCTCCTCCAACAGCCTGTGTGCCCTAAGCCCTTGAAGAGCACCCAAATTCACCCCAAATGCAGGTGGGCTCTGAGCAGGGATGGTCTGGAGCTCAGCAGGAGCAGTCTGGGATCCTTCCGACAGCAGGAAGGGAGACACCTCTTTGTGGCCACCGGGGGGACAGCAGGGCACGGAGACAGATGGGGGCTGTTTACATTGCTGAGTCCCTCAGTAGCAATCAGGAATTAAAGCTGTTATTAAACCAACCCTCCAGAACTCGAGCAGATGTTGGTGCAAACAGATAACAACGGGGTGACGTTAAACCAAAAACCCCAAACAGAGACACGGGGCAACATCTGTCCCCTGTGCTCTCCTCAGCAATGCCCATGCATTAGCAGAAGACAAATCAATTACCCACAGCTATGGAGAGCTGCCCAAATCTGGGGCTAAACAGCTTCATTGGGGGACGTGGAGCACGAGTTAAAGGCTTCCAATCTCATTTGGCGCGTTACGGTTCCGTCCTTGAAAGAAAAACACCCAATAATAGGTCTGGCTGCGGCTCAGACAGAGGCATAATGCCATCCTCCTCATTAATCAAAGGCTTTCCCCACGTCCAGATGTTTGCTGACTTGTACTGCTTTCTTTTATTACTGGTTTGGAGGCAGAAATTGCTGCGTGCTGAAGTGACCTCCGATTGAGCTGGCTGTCCCCGGTAACTGCACCCCGACATTACTGAGTTACCGAGGCACTCAACGAGGAGTGCCTGTTTGCTTGGACAATTCACACCACTTGCCCCAATAACCAGGAGGGTAAGATGCTAATTCGCTTTTAAGACTGTGGGAATTTTACTGCAAACCCAGAAAGGGGTTTGGTTGTTAAGCTCTATCAACGTTCGATGCCTGGGGTTTGGAAGGAGGAGAAACGTGGAAATATTCGGAGCACACCAGAGAGGGAACGTGCACGATGAGAAGCAGTCACGTTGTTCAACAATTCTGAGCAACAAAAGTGATGCTCAATTTAACTCAGGGCTTCTTGGAATAAGAGTTTAAGACCCCATAATCTTTTTATTTCATGTTTTCTTGCAATCTAATAGATGGAAGCACTGGCCAGCACGTAAAATTAACCAACCTAGGACAGGAAGCCATCTTTCCCCAAAGCTTTCACAACCTCAGTAGATAAAGTAACCAACCCAAAACGGGAAGCGTTGGCTGGAAGGGATTTCTGGTGGTCTTTGAGTTCTGGCATCACCCCCACAAGACCCTGCTGGGCAGAGTTTCTCCCGGCCATGCCCTGAAAGCTCCAAGGATGGGGGCTCTGCAGGCTCAGGGAGCTGAGCTCTCCATGTTCCCAACTCTCTCACTCTCTCTACTCTGCATCTATAATATCCCTTTCTTCCCATAAATCTATATAATTCACTGGGGTTTAGGAGTATCCCTTAGTGCAAAGGAACCATAACTCAAAAGCACTGCCTACATTCCTCTAATGCTTTTGTTTTTAAACAAATTAAGCCCGGGAGGTACCGAACATATGCTCGACATCCCCAGCTCTCCCTGGCATGGTTTTGAAAGAACAGAAAGTTTGTGCTTTTCTGGAGAGTCAGGTCATTAACCTGACTATTTAAAAAATCAGCCTATTATACAAGACAACTTCTTACTGCCTGAGCTGCAGGTTATAAATCTCCTGTTTAGAAATCTGATATCCTGACATAATTGCCCTTACAACTTACAAATAGGTTCTCTGTTATCCGTAGATTAAGCTTCCTCCAAAGCCACATCACATCTGCTTAGTTTTGAAAATATACAGCATGAGCTTCAATTACTTTACACTCCACACAAAAATAATCCTGAATTTAACTCAGGGCTTCTTGGAATAAGAGTTTAAGACCCCATAATCTTTTTATTTCATGTTTTCTTGCAATCTAATAGATGGAAGCACTGGCCAGTATGTAAAATTAATGCCACCTTCCAGTTCTACGATCTCCCAACCATTTAACTACATTGCAGTGGAATTTTTAAAGCAAATATGGCAAGCAAAAGTCCCACCATCTAAATAATCTAAATTGTTCAGTAGGGAAATGGGAAGTTACTAATTGGAACCACAGTCTTTTCGTGTCCCTGTAGGAGGAAGGGTTGGTTTTAAAGAAACCTGAATTAAACTGTAATTTCTCTGAAAGATGAAGCTTCTGTTGCAGCTCCTTCTGATTAGTGGAACTCATCTCAGATCCCAACCACTCGGCCAAGCTCCCAGTTAGAAGTGTCTGGACTTCAAAGGGGCAAACCGGGGCCCTTCAGCAGCAGCAGCAGCATCATCCAGGTGCACAGCATTAAACACGTGGGAGCTTTTAAAGAACTGGGGGTTTAGTGACAAAAAACTGCAGCAAAAAAAAGCCAAATCCAGGCTTCAAAGCTACATCTCTCCCCAGCAGCAGGGACATCACTCGGCGCTGCCAGATGACAGCCAACTTCTCCTTAAACGACTCCTCTACCTAAGGAACAGAGCAAAGCGCTGGCAGAGTGGGGTTCAGAGACCCTCTCAGGGTCTCTCGTCCCAATCCAGCCCCACAGCATCCCATCCCACGGGATACCCGGGGGGTCCGGCGTCCCCCAAGCCTCGCCAAAGCCAAGCCCAAGCCCGCCCGCTGCTTCCACTCCAACAGCCACAGTAACTCTCCAGAAGGATGTTTAGAAATGGCACTGTGGGGTACCATCTTTTCAGCCCTTACCCAATTGCTTCCAGAGATTAGATTTGTAAAGAGGGTTTTCTTTTCTTTTTTAAACACAACCCTTGCCAGCTCGTTGGGAACCGAAGGCTCAGCCTGTGCCTTCCTGTCTCTCACAGCCTGCCCCTCCCGGCCTCTTACAGCGCTTTTTTGCCCATTATCCGCCTCTCTGATTAAACCCTCCAGATGAGAGGCTGCAACTCGCAGAATATTTGAACGCACCAAGCGCTGAACGAGAGTAAGGAGCCCCATTCCCACAAACCGGCCGGGCAGCTCCGCCAGCAGCTCACCCGTTCCTCACCCTCCCACGGCTGGAGGAGCCCACGGGCACCGCATCCCCTGTCCGTGCCGAGCTCCGCTTCCCCCGTGCGCCCACCCAC
>VXAU01000632.1:283571-309907 GCA_013399695.1 Formicarius rufipectus
ATCCCATCCCATGCCGCGCTATCCCATCCCATGCCGCGCTATCCCATCCTGTGCCGTGCTATCCCATCCCACTCCGTGCTATCCCATCCCACTCCGTGCTATCCCATGCCGTGCTATCCCATCCCACTCGGTGCCATCCCACCCCGTGCTGTGCCACTCCACGCCGCTCCGCTCCGCACCGCCCACATCCCCGCAGCCCCGGGGGCGGGAGGCGGCTCCGGCCGTGCCCATAAGGCGTGCGGGCGGTCCCGGCGCTCTCCCGGCCTGTCCCGGCGCTCTCCCGGCCGGTCCTGGTGCTCGGTCGATGTCGGTGGGGCGCTGCCTGCGGGGTGCCCGGCGCCTCCTGCCCGCGGGCGCCCGCCGGGAATGCTGCGAGCTGGCGCGGCTGGCGGGACCCGTGGTGAGAACCGGGAGCGGACGGGACGGGGAGGGACACTCGGGGGACACGATGCCCCTCCCGGGCCGGGGGTGGCGGCGGGGCTCGGCCAGCCGGGAGCCGGGCAGCGATGCGGAGCAGAGGCATCTCCGTGCTGAGCCCTGCCCGGCCGCGCTTCGGCTGCGTTTTCAGCCTCCCTCCGCCACCGGGGATGGATGCAGCTCCTGGGCCGGCCCGGTCCCTCCGCAACCGCTGCAAGGCACAGCCGGGGTTAACTCGACACCCCTCGTGCCTCTGTTGGTGCCCGGGTGTTTGTTGTTGGCCCCAGGAGCTGCTGCTGCTGCCCGGCGTGGTCCCCGCTGCCCTGCGGTAGGGCTGGGGAGGAGGAGGAGCGGTGGGCTCGGGGTGCGGGGTGGGTAACCTGTTAAACCGGTCTGAGAAATGAGGATGCAGCCCCGGCACTGCCACGCTGCCTCCCGGGTGACAGGCGGGTCGCTTTGCTGAGTGCCAGCTCCTTGGCCAAGCTTTCCAGCCGGCTTTGGGTGCAAAGGTTCCTTATGATTCGCTGTCCTGAAATCCTCCCCGGGCGGGAACTGCCCTTTGTCTGGAGGGAGATGCACCCCTTGGTAGGCGGCACAGACGGTGCTGAGCAAGTTTTGCAGAGGCTTCCACAAAGGGAAACATGCATCACAGCCCCGGTCATAATCAATTGTGCATGAAATTTCGTGCTTTTAATCTTCTTTATCTGTAAATAGCTGCCGATTGTTAAACTTCTCAGAGGCACCTTGACATCAAAGCGCTGACTCGCTGTGGTCGGTCAGCAGAGGAAGTTCAGACTGGTTTCATTTTCTGTAGCTGAATGAAGCGTCCCACCCCTCAGTCATCCCACCTGCAGCATAGCCTGTTCCTCCTCCACGTGCACAGACAACCTCAAACCTAAACCTCCAGCTGCCAGTGGTTAATGATCTTTTCATGCCAAACCCTGTGCTGGGATGATCGTGGGGGTACAGAGCAGATCCCTCCTGTGGGGCTCACTCACAGCCCCAGGTGGAACATGCCCGGGCCTGGCAGCAGGACTGCACCTGCAGGCAGTGGTGGGAGCTCTGCAGAGAACAAGGGTTTGTTCTGCTCTTCCTCTGACCCCACAGAGCTGGTTTTGCAGGAGCTGGCTCTCAGCTTGGCGACTGTGGGGTGGGAAGGAGCATGGGCAGACCCTGGGCACGGTGTCCAGCTGTATATATACCCTCAGTGGGTATAAAGGTCTGACTCCTACGACCTGGTTTGAGCTGTGCCATGGCTCTGTGCCCCTGGGCACCTGTAGAGGGGATGTCCCTTTGCCAAGGGAAGATGAGGTTTGGAGTGCAGTCTGTGCTGCAGCATCATTACACTTTGCTGTAGGCCCTGGAGAGGAATGTGCAGACTGACCTTGGCATCTCTCCAGGAGGAGAGGATGTTGTGGTTTTGGAGGATGGTTTTCCACAGATGCACACAAATGTGGGAAAGCATAGGGCTGTTTTATTTTTCCTCTATTCAACCTTCATCCTGGGAAAGAGGATTTCTAGTGAAGCTCTTAAGCCTCATGGCAATGAGGTCATCTGTCAGATTGGCTGTTCAACACCAAAATACCACAGGACAGGTAGATGTTTGCTTTGAAAGACAAAGCCACTGAGAGCCTGGGTGAGTCCAGGAGCTGCCTCCCCTGCCCCAGCAGTGTTGGCAAGCAGGGACAGGTTTACAGAGGACAGCAGAGCCCTGGCCTCAAGGCATAGACAGAAACACCAGGAAATTTGACTGTTCACAGTTCCCTCAGTTCTCTCCTTGGGGTGGTGTTCCACAAGCCCTAACGGGTCCTCACCTCACCATTTCCTTCTCCTCTCCTCTCAGTTCCTTGCCCAGCTGCTGGGGTTCCTGATCAGCGTGGTCAGCTCCATCTTCTGTGGCCACCTGGGGAAAGCTGAGCTGGATGCTGTGACGCTGGCTGTGTCTGTATGTATATACTCCAATTCCACATGGATTTAGAACACGCAAATTATGTATTACTAAATGAAAAGGAGGAAAAAAAAAAGGAATTAAAAATAAAGCCAAACCTGTAGGAAAATACACGTGGGTGCCCTGTGCATCAGCCCAGCCTGATGTTTGATCCACCACACTGTTCTTTCTTTTACCCTGAGCAGAGGCATGAGAGGGGAGCTGAGCAGGCAGTGCCTGTGCCAGTGCAAGGCCAGCACCTGGGCAGGGAGCTGGAGCCTCTGACCAGCTCTCTGAACCCACCAGACCTGAGCATGTGGCTGAGAGCAGCAGTTTGTGCTCCTTTAGATACTCACCCTTTCCTAGAGGCTCCTGTCCTCCAGCAGAGGGGAGAAGAGGCTATTTAGCTAACAAGATTTGTTATTCTGAGAAACAGAGAAAGGCTGGAAACTTCTCAAAAACTTGTGGCACAACTGTCTACCCACCCAGCTGGGAGGGACACTGTGCTCTGGGCCAGGTTCCCTGTCTCTCCCTCAGGTTATCAACGTGACGGGCATCTCCATCGGGTCTGGTTTAGCCTCAGCATGTGACACGCTGATGACCCAGGTCAGTGGCAGCTCCCCCTTTCCTGTGCCTGATGGGGCTTTTACCTGGTGCTGTCTTGCCTCCTGTGCTGTGTGGTCTGGGCACAAAGGGCAGGGGGGTGGCACCTTCCAGTCAGAACAGGGCTATAGACACCCTGGCTGGAGCCTGGTGCCTCCTTGCAGCTCCCCCCGTAAAACAATCCACCTGAGATCCACCTGATGACACCCAACCAGCCTGGCATTTGCTGCTGCAAGGGGTGGGAAATGCATTGAATCAGCCTGTTGTTGCCCTGAGAGTTTGCCCAGGCCCTTTGGCTCTCTCTGACCCCCACCTTGATCCTCTCTCCTCACTCAGACATACGGCAGCAAGAACCTGAAGCAGGTGGGCACCATCCTGCAGCGGGGCATCCTCATCCTGCTGCTCTGCTGCTTCCCTTGCTGGGCACTCTTTGTCAACACTGAGCAAATCCTCCTGCTCATCCGACAGGACCCCGAGGTCTCCAGGTCAGGGGGGAGATCCAGCCCTTCTGGATCAGGCTTTTGGCTGTGGATGGGTTGCTGTGTAGTGTTGAACTCAAGCCTCTCTGGAGCTGGAGGACAGCACTGTTTGGCTTGGCTCTTGCTTTGCTGTATTGTTAACTGGGGAAACAATTCTCTTCCCAGGCTAACTCAGGTCTACGTGATGATCTTTATTCCAGCACTTCCTGTAAGTCTCTGCTAAAGCTGTTAGAAGCTCTGTGTCCCTTAGTAACATGAAGGAAAGGAGGGAGGGCTTTTGCTGTGCATCTCACAGGGCAGATTTAGGGTTTTACAGTGTGCCCCTTGACCTTGTGCCTTAATGGATATGTGCTGGCCAGCAGCTGCTGGACCAGCAAGCATGGGGTGTCTCCTCTTCCTGTGGCCACGTAAGTGGTGATGGACATTGGAGGGTTTGGGGGTTTGGGGTGCAGGGCTGGCAGGTGCTGGCTGGGGCACCCCAGGAAGGTGGAGGGGGGACTGATGTGTTGGTGTTCAGTGGTTCTTGAACCACAGTGTGATGATGAACTGAGTCCTGTCTCTTGCAGGCAGCGTTTCTGTACCAGCTGCTGACAAGATATTTACTAAGTCAGGTATTGTATAACCAGCCAGTTCTGGGCACAGATTAAAGGTATTCCCAGGAACATGGGTGAAGTTGGGAGTCTAAGTTCATTCTGTTCTTGGGAGAGCTGGGCTGAGGAATGTGTGGTGCTCAGCCCCCCAACTGGCCCTGGGAGAGCTCATAGGGACCACTCTTGGCTGGCTCCATTTCCCCATTCCCCATTCCCAACTGTTTCATGGATTGGATCAGCTCCCAAGCCCTGCATGTCTAACACAGCTCACCCTCTCCTGCAATGGGAGCTGCCTTCTTGCCTTTCTCCTTGGGCATTGCTGAAGGTCTCCCTTGTTTTCACTGGGTGGGGCATGGGCAGCTTGGGGAAGCAAACTCCAAAGTCTCTCCTTGGCTTCCAGGAGATCATTCTGCCTCAGGTGCTGACGGGGATTGCAGCCAACATCCTCAATGTGGCCATGAATGCTTTCCTGCTCTATGCACTGAAGCTGGGCATGGTGTAAGTGTGAGCAGGGCTGCTCAGTCTGTCCCTGGGTGCCCAGGGCTGGGAGGGTGAGTGCTCAGTTCTGCCACCCTCTGCCCCCAGACAACCAGCCTGCAAAGGGGAGGCTGCAGGGGTCTGCTCTGTGTCTGCAGCCAGCCTTGTGTGGGTGCCTGTGGGTGTCTCCTGCTGTAGCTGAGGAGGTTGGGGTGGATGTCACGTGTAACCTGCCTGTCTCCTTCTGCAGAGGCTCTGCTTGGGCCAACACCATTTCTCAGTACACCCAGGCCATCCTCCTCATCCTTTACATGTGGTGGAAGAAGATCCATGTGAAGACCTGGGGAGGTACTGTTATAGCTTAATCCTTCAGAATTCCACTGTCTGGCCCTGGGAATTTGGCTTTGTCACCAGCCCCTGACAAAGGGATTGTCTTCCTCTCACGCTGGGATGATGCTGCAGCCATGTCCTCAAGGCCTTCGCTGCAGCTCCAAACACGTTCTTGTTGGACATCCTGTCTCAGGGTTGCAGCAATGCCAGGGGGCTGTCCTGGGAGCTGCCCTGCTGCCTGTCCTCAGAGAGTGTCCAGAAGAGCACAGGGTTCCCCTTTGAGGGCAGAGAGGGAGAACCTGTGTTCATTCTGCTTCACCTCCTCACTGCAGGTTGGAGCAGGGACTGCCTTCTGGACTGGGGCTCCTTCATCTGGCTGGCAGTGCCTGGCATGGTCATGATGTGTATTGAGTGGTGGACCTTTGAGATTGGGAGCTTCTTGGCTGGTGAGTCCAAATCCTCTTTTTCCTCTGGTTCCACAGATCACCTTCCAGCTGTGGCTGCATCTTGAGTGTGTCCCCAGAGCTCCTCCTGCCAGCAGCCTCCTCACCCTGAGGGCTGGCTCTGGAGGACACTACAGGTGTTCCCATTTATCCAGTGGGGACCCTGCAGTCTCTGTCTCCTTGTCAGCAAATGAAGGAGGGGATGAATCTTTTGCAGGGCTGCTCAGTGTGGTGGAGCTGGGGGCACAGTCTGTCATCTACGAGCTCTCCTGTGCTGCCTACATGGTAAGGGCTGGGTGGATGAAACCCCAAACAGCCTGGGAGCAGCCCCCAAACAATGGCCCTGTGCATCAAAGCTGAGGTGGGAAGCAGGGTCAGCACCAGGCAGGTGATGCCTCTCAACCCTCCTGTGCGGCCGCACATCCAGGGTGTGCTGCAGGTGGAAAACCCTTTTCCTGCAGCAATGCCAGTTGGTCCCAAATTCCCCACGGGGGAAGAAGAAGAGTGCTGCAGGCTCTGGGGTCACCGCTGTGCTGCCACTCACCCCCTCTTGTCTCCTGCCGCTCAGGTGCCTCTGGGCTTCAGCGTGGCTGCGAGTGTCAGGGTGGGCAATGCCTTGGGGTCTGGGGATGTGGTGCAAGCCAAGACCTCCTGCATCACTGCCCTGCTGTGCACAGGTGAGCCCAGGTCCTGCAGAGGGAGTGAAGGGCAGTGACCAGCAAAGGGTTCAGTTCCCACAGGGCTGGGGACCCCCCATAGGAACCCAAACCCACCTGTTTGGACCCTTCAGGCAAAGCAGAAGATGCTGACTCCTCTCTTGTGTTACAAGCCTGGCACGAAGGCTGTGATAGTTAGAAATGCAATTTAGCATTCTGTCCTCCCCCTCCAGAAGGTGGAGGGAGTATTTGGGGAGAGCATAAGGCAAACAGAGTTGTCCTCTGCTGCAGTATCTCTTGGGGCTCAGCCAAGTCCAGTCCCTATCTCAAGGAGCTCTTGAGGTGTGGGCCTGGATCAGCAGCAGGATGTGCTGCCCTTGAACTTGACTCTTTGTTTTTCTTCCAGGAGTTTTTGCTGTGCTGGTTGCAACGCTACTGGGAAGCCTCAGGGATGTGGTGGGATACATCTTCACCGATGACAAGTGAGTTAACAGCTTTCTTCTGAGCATTGTTACCTTCATGAGGGTGTTATTTATATCCCAGAAGCTGCTGGCAGATAAGAGTCCATAAACTCCCATCTGGAAAGCGTGTTCCTCAGAGGTTCCTCCCCGTTGCCTGGTGTCACTGGGCAGCACAGATGCTTCTGACACTGGCACACTACCATGGCAGCAGGCTGGGATCAGGCTGTGCAGCTGACTTGAGGGAGAGATGTGGGAACCAGAGTCCCTGGGGCCCAGGTGGTGCTGCTTCCCCTCATCAGTATATACCTCTTCCCAACAGGGAGATTGTTGCCTTGGTATCCAAAGTGATGCTCATCTTTGGTCCCTTCCACTTGTTTGATGCAACAGCAGTGAGTATTCCAGCACGGGGAGTGACTCCTCTCTGCAGGCTGGGGTGCTGTGGAGGGGGCAGAGCTGCCTGGAGCTCACTCTTCAGCTCTTCAAGGGAACACAGAGAAGCCAACTGATAAGCTGTCAAAGATTGTGGTACCTACAGCACCTCGGTGTCCCCTCTGCTTTTGGTTGTCCCTTGGCATTGCTGTAAACAACCCAGATTTTCCTCCTGTTTTCCCCTGGACGGGCTCCAGCTTCTTGCTGGCTTATCAAAGCAATGCAAGTGAGCAGCTGTGTGTTCAGAGCTCCTGCGTGCTCCCAGCGTGCTGGCAGTGCTCAGAAACTCGTTAGACAGTGATTTTGACCTGTTTCCTCCAGTCTCATGCTGGAGAGAGGGACCTGGGCAGCGTGGGAAGCTCCGTGGGCTCCCCGGTGGTGCCCGTTGGCAGCCGGAGCAACAGCAGCTCCCACGCTGTGGCTTTGCTCCCTCGTGGCTCCGCAGGGCAGTGCTGTGGCATCCCCTGTTCCCAGGGCTGTGCCAGGCCCCAGCTCTGCCTTGGTGGTGCCTTGACAGGGCTGCCTCTGCCCCCTGTCCCTAGGCGACCTGCGGGGGCGTGCTGCGGGGCACGGGCAAGCAGAAGCTGGGTGCCATCGCCAACGCTGTGGGCTATTACACCATCGGCCTGCCCATTGGCATCTCTCTGATGTTTGCTGCCAGGATGGGGGTGTTGGGTACGTGTGTCCTCTGCCTGGCTTTGGGGGGGCTGCCTTGAGCCAAAGGCTCAGCCCTGCGGCTCGTGCCCAGATCTTCCTTCGGGGCAGTGGGGCTGGTTGGACACTCGTGGGTTCGGTGCTGAGTCCCTCCTGTTAAATGGGGGCTGAGATGTCCCAGTAAACCCAGCCTTGCTCCCAGCTCCCCCTGCCCTCCCCATCAAGACTGGGTTGGACATGGGGCGAGTGCTCCAACCCCACTGAAGTCCCTGGGTGTGTTGGCAGTAGCTGACAGAGGCACGTTTGCCTCAAGCCCTCCCTGAAACAACTTCCCGTTGCTGCAGGTCTGTGGGTTGGGATGATTGTTTGCATCTCTGTGCAAGCCCTTTCCTTCTTGGCTTTTGTCATCCGCATGGATTGGAAGAAAGCTGCAGAGGAGGTGAGACTTTTGCTTCTCCCTGGTGACTCTTGCGAGGTTCTGGGTGAGTTCCTGTCCCAGTACAATGCAGCAGCCCTCTGGAAGGAGGCAGAAGTGAACCAAGATCAGTCCCTCTCTTGTAGCAGAGGACCAATTTGGTGCTGAGCATGCTTGTCTTGGGAGAGTGGAGGATTTTCTGGGCTGGGCAGGACACCCTGGCCCTGAGAAGAGCAACTCTTCCCTGTGTTTTCAGGCTCAAGTCCGAGCTGGAATGAAAGTGCAGCTGGAAGATGTGAATTCCAGTGGCACAGCTGCAAACAAAACATCTGCTGTGGGTATGTAACCGGGCCTGACACCAAGGTGGGAGCCCAAATTCTCCACCCAACCCCTTCATTTCCTTCCCAATCATGGCAGCCACGTCTGTCCTGCAGGTTCAGATGGCTGGAAAGAGCACAGTGCCTGGTGCTGGTCCCAGGCTGGTGACCCTTCTCTTGCACTTAGTGATGGGATACAGGACACCCTATCACTATTCTGACTGCTCCAGGGAGGAGCCTGTGCTGCCAACCCACATCTGCCTCACCTGGGGACAGCTGCCACTTTCCCGTGGCAATCCCAGTGTCCCAAGGCTTGGGAAAAGACCCCCCCAGGACCATCCCTGACCTGGCAGCTCAGGGGCTTCATCACTGGCCTCTCTGTCTCACAGATTACACCTCTGTGGCCACCGACTCCGTGGACACCGTGGCCCTGCCCGACGGCATCGTGGTGGGCGAGAGCCCCCCCGACCACGATCCCATGGCCCTGGATGAGCCTGTTGTTGTCCCTGCCCCTCCTGCTGTGGCGTGGAGGGTCCTGATCATCCGCCGTGTGCTGGCTGCTGCTGCTGCCCTGGTTGTCCTCCTGGTGGGCATCCTGTTGCGGCTCCTCACTGGCAGGGGATAGAGCCCGTGGCACTGGGGAGCTGCGCAGGGCAGGAGGGCACGGGGGGATGGCCCGGGAGGATGGCGTGGGGAAGGGATTCCCCCTCAGTTCTCGGCCAGAAACTGAGCAAAGAGGCTTTTTGTTAAACGCACAATGTTTTTATCCCACGCTGGGAGCTGAGGATGTGGCACCTGGGGGAAAAAAGTGCTCGAGGGCTGGTTCCTCTCCTGCGTTGCACCGGGATGTCACTCGTGATGGGTGGGAGCATCTCCTGGGGCTGATCCTGGAAGGAGACGTGGGAGTCTTTTGGTGCTGTCCTGCTCCCTGGGGGCATTTGTTTGTCTCATTTGCTAATGGCAGAGGCTGCTGCTGCTGCTGCCCACAACACGTTTCCTCACGCACTAACCAGTGCTGTGCCAGCATCTTGCCGTGGCAGAGCCCACTCACAGCTGCTGTGGCAGCACAGAGTGAGGGTGGATTTTGCTGGAAGATGTCTGCCTGCTGTTGGGTGCTGCTCTCCCTGGGGCAGGGCAGGCACAGGGCCTAAAGCAACTCTTCTTTGCACTTTTGTAAAGTGGGGTTTTGATACAATAAAGTTTTCTGAGTAAATGTTAGGCTGTTTAATGTGGTGTGTGCATGACCCTGGTCATTGGCATGACTGTGCTGTTGAGAGGAAAGACAGGGGTGAGGCTTACACAGGGCAGAGCCTCAGATTTCTGGCCCTGAGATTTATCACTCTTCTCCCCTTGGGTACAAAAGCAGCATTTGTGCTCCTCAGTTGCTTTCTGCACTGCTGCTGAGAGCTGTGGAAGAGGATGGTTGTGTTGCACGACCCTCCATAATGCAAACCCCCCATCAGTGCCTGCTCTCAGCACAGGGTCCCCTCCAGCCCCTTCCCAGCCTCTTACCAGCAGCTGAGTGATTGCAGCGTGGCACATGCAGGGCCCTTGGAGGTAAATCCCATGTAAAGCAGATAAACAGCACCTCCCTGTCACCCCACAACTCTCCTGGCTCGGAGTGCTCGTGACCTGTGGTTTGGGAATGAAAAGGTATCATGAAAAGCTTGAAACTGCCATCATCCCTAAACCCGTGGCCTCTGTCCAGCTGTGGGAGGATGTGGCAGGCTCTGCCCTGCTCAGAATCCCAGTAGGTTTGGGATGGGAGGTCTGGCTCTGCCCCATGAGCTACCCCAGCCCACCTCCTGCTCCGTGTCCCTCTGCCTGTGTCCCACCCCTGGGCCAAGCACTCTGGATTTGGCCTGGGGGAGCCGTGCCAGTGAAATCTGACTCGGTGGGGCTGTGCCAGGGACAGCTGGAGCCAAGGGGGCTGGCTTGTCTTGGCCACTGCCATGAGAGGGGCTGGGACAGGCAGCAGCTCAGCAGAGACCGCACACAGATCCAAGGATCCTCCACATCGCTGCTGGAGGAGGAGGAGAACGACCTTCCAGCCCACCGACCGGCAGAGCTCTGGTGAAGCAGGAGAGAGGTACGAGGGCTTGCAGGGCTGCAGATTTGGGATGGCTCAGCCCCTGTGCTGCCCACTGCCCCCTCACTGGGCTCCCCAGCTCCGTGCCCTGTCCTGACCCACTGCCCACACTTCCCACCGGCAGCAGGGCACTTTGGGTTGGACCATCCGGCCCCGGCTGAAGTTCACTGCACTGTGGTTACACATTGCTCACCCCGCCGTGGGTTAACAGAGCGCAGAGGGAAGGGTTGCTCCACTCCCCTGGCAGAGCTGCAGCATGAAGCCAGAGAAGCTCCCTGAGGACCATGGCAGCATGAAGCCAGAGAACCTCCCCGAGGAGAACGGCAGCATGAAGCCAGAGAACCTCCCCGAGGAGAATGGCTTCAGTGAGGCAATGGCTGCTGGCCAGGACAATGTCACACCCGGGAGCTGTGAGAAGAAACGCCACCGGATTTGGCGCCTGGTCCCGGACAACTTTTGGGAGGATGTGAAGAAGCTGCTGGTGCTGGCGGCGCCGCTGGTAAGAATCTGGGAGGAGAAACTCCCCCCCCAGCACAACCAGCCCTGCTCACCTCTGTTGCTAACCCTCACCTCTCCTCTTCTCTGTGCTTAGATCCTGATCCAGCTGCTGATCTTCCTGATACACCTCGTTAGCTCCATATTCTGTGGCCACCTGGGCAAGGTTGAGCTGGCCTCTGTCACGCTGGCCATCGCTGTGAGCATTCCTGGGGCTGGGCACAAGCTTCCCCCCACCTGGGATGGGATATAGGAACACAGGAATGGGAGCAGAAAAGGACAGGAGATTTCAGACTCCCACTTCTCCTTTCAGCCCCTCTCCCTGCCTGACAGCCTTCAATGCTCATCTTCACCCTTTGTTTTCTTAACTCCTGTTCCCAGGTTATCAATGTTACTGCCATCTCTGTAGGTTATGGTCTGACTTCAGCATGTGACACCTTGATATCACAGGTGAGTAAGACATGCTGGCACTTTTCCTGGAGACACGGGGGTTTCCAGCATCAGCTGATGATGCCCCGTGGAGCCCTGGCTGCTCCTGCAAACTGGGAAACCTTCTCCCCGGGCAGCAATCCCATAACTGGGAGATCCACCCTCCAAATCCTTCCTGGGTGGTCTTCAGGGTTGTCAGGGCTGCTCTGTGGGGTCCCTATCCGCCAGCACCAGCTGACTTCACCCCCGCTCTCTCACCTTGCAGACCTATGGCAGCAAGAACCTGCTGCGCGTGGGGGTGATCCTGCAGCGTGCCACCATCATCATCCTCCTCTGCTGCTTCCCCTGCTGCGCTGTCCTCATCAACATCGAGCAGCTGATGCTCCTCATACGGCAGGACCCCGAGGTCTCCAGGTCAGGTGGTGCCAGGGCCCCTTGTCTCTCTTGAGCGTGGTGGGGCTGAGAGGAGGGTGGCAGTGGCCGTGCCCTGACCTTCCCTCTGTGCCCCCAGGTTAACCCAGCACTACGTGATGGCGTTTGTCCCTGCCCTCCCGGTGAGTCCCTCTGGGCATCCTGGGTGCCATCCCCCCGCTGCTGCTCAGCACTGCCCCATCTCAGCCACCAATTTCCTTGCAGGCAGTTTTTCTGTACAACCTGGAGACGAGATACTTGCAGAACCAGGTGGGTCCTGAGGTCCTCACAGCCACGAAGGGTCAGCCCTGTCTCAGGGCTCCCTCCTACCAATAACCCAGGGGTTTCCATGCTCACCATTCCTGGTGATGAGGCAGCATGTGTCCCCACCACTGCCCAGGTGCCCCAAAACAGCTGTGACCCTGTAGATCACCCCACCCCACAGCCAGGTGTATCCATCCATCCATCCATCCATCCATCCATCCATCCATCCATCCATCCATCCATCCATCCACCCACCCATCCACCCATCCATCCACCCACCCATCCACCCATCCATCCACCCACCCATCCATCCATCCACCCATCCATCCATCCATCCATCCATCCATCCATCCATCCATCCACCCACCCATCCACCCACCCATCCATCCACCCATCCATCCACCCACCCATCCATCCACCCATCCATCCATCCATCCATCCACCCATCCATCCATCCACCCATCCACCCATCCATCTCCATTCTCCCTTCCTCACATCACTGGATTTACCTCCAACTCATTTGATTTCCAAACAGGCAACATCACTGGAAGTTTATTTTTTGCCTGGGGAAGGTGCTGAGTGTGGGACTGGGTGGGACCTTCCCACCTCCCTCCTGAGGCCTTTGTGAAGACACCGTAGCCCCATCTCCTCTTCTTTGCAGATGATCATGTGGCCGCTGGTGCTGAGTGGGGTGATTGGCAACGTCATCAACGTGATTGCGAACTGCATCTTCCTCTACGTGTTCCACTTTGGCATCACGTGAGTGGTGTCAGTGTCCCACGGAGGGGAAATCGTGACTCCTGACCCTGGCAAGGGAACACTGAGCATCTGGAGCTCAGAGGGGCACGGTGGGACGTCATGCTCCAGCACCCTGAGGCCAGGGAGGTGTAAGCAGGATGGTGATAACCTTTCTCACTTCCTCTGCAGCGGCTCTGCCTGGGCCAACACCATCGCTCAGTATTCACAAGCCATTTTCTTGTTCCTGTACATCATAGGCAAGAAACTCCACGTGGAGACCTGGGGAGGTAAGGGCAACTCCCCCACTCCCTCTGGTCCCCGCTTTACCCGAGTGTCCGTAAAACTTCTCCCACTTCTACCAAGTGTTCTCGAGAGAAGACAAACTCTGTCCATCCTGATGATGGAACATTAACCCCAGCCCGCTACGCCCGGGCACCACAGAGCTGCTTTGGTGGCATCACACCATGAGCCAGCGCTGGCACAGCTGCCAGGCTGGGCACTAAACATTAATCCTGCAGAGGGGAAACTCTGCTGAGGCTCCACAGGGCTCAGCCCCAAAGCTGGATGAGCACAGACGTCAGCACGAGGTTGTCCTCAGGCACTCTGCTCCGGGAGGGGTGAGCCGAGGTGCACACTGTGCTGCTGGAGGAGCTGAGGGGCATTGCCCTGGTGGCCCTGTGAGCAGGAATGGCACCTCCAGCTGCCTCAGGTGCTCTCCAGGGTGTAGCACGTGTCCATCTGGTGACGTTTCTCCTCTCTTCAGGCTGGTCCAGCGAGTGCCTGCTGGAGTGGAACAGCTTCACCTCGCTGGCTATCCCCAGCATGCTCATGATGTGCATTGAGTGGTGGACCTATGAGATTGGGAGCTTCTTGATAGGTCAGTGGAGAGGGAAACTGCCAGGAGATGGTCAGGCTTGACCCAGAGCAGCTGTGGAGGTGGAGAGCAGCTCTCCCCTGGGCACCCACAGCCAGCACCGACCCCCTTCTCTCCCCCAGGCCTGCTGAGCGTCGTCGAGCTCTCTGCCCAGTCCATCATCTATGAGGTGTCTGTTGTCGCTTTCATGGTAAGAGCTGGGGTTATTATCACAGATCAGGGCTCCATGGGGACCATCCCGAGACAGGTATCCAGCAAAAATCAGCTCCAGCAAACCCTCATCTTCCCCCTCTGCGCTTAAGCCTCTCCCTGCTCCTGCCTATCCCTCCCGGGGAGATGCTTTAAACCAAACCCTGAACTCCATCCCCCTCTGCTGGGTGGTTGTTCTGCCGTCAGGGTGACAGCCCAGTTATCCAGACACGCACACACGAGCCTCACTGAGCCCTGTGGCTGCAGATCCCCCTGGGGCTCGGCACAGCTGCCAGCGTGCAGGTGGGGAACGCGCTGGGCGCCGGGGACTGCGAGACAGCCAAGAGATCCTCCACCACCAGCCTGCTCTGCACAGGTCAGCCCACGGCATCCTGAGAGGTCTCTGCCTGGGCTCCTTCCAGGCAGAGCAAGAGCAGGGGGCTTTTGAAGTCCTCTGCCTGCCTCTCCTCCCTTCAGCAGCTCTCCATCACCAGCGGCGCTCGGCGCTTTGCTCTGTTTGCAGGCGTGTTCTGCGTCGGCGTGGGGATCATTTTGGCCTCCACAAAGAACGTGCTGGGGTACATCTTCACTGATGACAAGTGAGTGCCCCCAGCTCCCGGCCTCAGTGCTCAGAGGCCAGTGCCCAAAGGTGATTGTTGTCTCTTCTCTGTCCCCAGGGAGATTGTTGACCTGGTGGCGTGGGTCATGCCTGTCTACGTCGTCTTCCACTTGTTTGAAGCCATGACTGTAAGTGCCAGGGAAGGCTGTTGTTTCCCATGGGGGACCTCAGTGCTCAGCAGTGGTGTCCCAGCTTGGTCAGGGGTGCCCACGGCTGCAGGTGAGCACTGGTGCCCACACCAGGACCCTGCAGAGCTGGGATCACCCCTTAGAAAACAAAGGGTGCACAAAAATGATGGTGACCCGCAGGACTGGGCAGGGACAGAGAAATAACGGGCAGAGGCAGAGAGCTGGTTCACCTCCAGGCAGCAGCAGAGCCCTCAGTTGGCACTCCCTGCCCCAGCCCCTCTCCCTGTCCTGGCAGGGCGCCTGCGGTGGGGTTCTCAGAGGCATCGGGAAGCAGAAATTCGGAGCCATCCTCAATGCTGTGTGCTACTACGGTGTGGGCATGCCCCTGGCAGCCGTGCTGCTCTTCGTGGTCAAGATCGGCGTCATGGGTACCGACCGTGGGCACGCAGCTCCACTGATGGCTCACCGTGCCTGGCCCTGCCTGGACACAGGGCACGCTGGGGTGGGCTGGGGTGGCCCCTGCAACTCCTGAGAGCTTTTATTTGTACTGGGAACAAGCAGCTGCTGCCGAGTGTGCCAGGCGGCCTTGACCACCCTGTGTCCCCCTGACCTCGGGGACGCCCCCGCTCTTGACCTGCCTCCCCGAGGTGCTGTCTCGCTCGGGTTCACACACCGGTGTGCCCTCTGCAGGGCTGTGGCTCGGCATGCTCGGCTGTGTCTTCATCCTCTGCAGCTGCTTCCTCATCTCCATCTCCCGCATGGACTGGCAGAAGGCGGCCGAGAAGGTAACGTGGCACTGGCACACCGTGCCCTGCCGGGTCCTGCCTGCGGCTGCAGTGGCATGAGACAGTGGCACAGGCTCAGTTTCGTGGCCTTTGCTGTCCTCCAGTGTCCCAACAAAACCCGGTGCTCCCGTGACTGCATCCCTGCGTTCAGCTCCCTCCTGCCCACGCAGTGCCCTCAGGGTTTCCCTCTGCACCCGGTGCCCCCGCCCTGGTGCCACCTTTGGCTGGGGACATGAAGCACAGGGCAGATGGGGTGACCCAGGCTACCCCAGCCCCTGCAGCCCTGAGCGTCACCCCTTGTGCCCCAACAGCTCCAGGGTCTTCCCCTGGAGGGAAGGGTCTTCCCTTCCCACGAAGGGCAGCACGTTGGCATTGCCCCGTTCCCCACACCACGTGCCACCTGCTAAGCCCAGCACGTTCCCTCCCCAGGCTCAGCGCCGTGCAGGAGTGACACAGCCACCACCAGAGGAGCAGAACCTGGGCCCTGAACCCTCCTGCAAGGAGCTCCCCTCTGATGTGGGATTGGACCCCCAGCCCCACACTTACCTCCCTGCCAGGGCACTGCTGGGCACTGTTGGTATGGCAGGGGCTGGGTGTGGTGGGATGGGCACGGTGTGCAGTGGAAGGTTTGGGTCCAGGAAGGGTCCCCAGGGATTCACATGAGCCAGGCACAAGCCCACAAGAGGGGGGAGCAGGGTAATGCCCCCAGTTACTGGGGAGAACAGTAATTACAAGCCCAGACTCGGGGGGTGCAGGGGGCTGGTGGAGGGGCGACCTGTGGGCACTCTGGGCAGTTCTCACCTTGCAAACACCAAGTCCTACCGAAGCTCTGTCGAGAGCTGGAGATCTCCACACTCTGGGCTGCTCCTCACCTGCTCTCAGCCCTCTGTCAAAACCCCCCCAAGAAACCCCAAAGCCCCCGGCGACGCTGTCCCGTTCTCCTTGCAGCAGGCACGGATGGGCAGGACGACGTCGTGCTCACGGGCATCACCAGGATGGAGGGACCCACCTACCAGCTGGAGCTCCACCAAACCACATCTCCCACCTCCCCTCGACCCAGCCCTGTGGTCACCAAGGGGCTGATCATCCAGCGTGGGCTGGCAGTGGTCGCAGCCCTCGCTGTTCTCGCGGCAGGCATTGTCATAAAACTGCTGACCAGCAAGCACTGACTCACGCCTGGGACTTTGGGGACTTGTTTTTGTGGTGAAAGCCCCTCCTGATGGACAGATGTTGAAAGCACAGACCAGCCAGCAAGATAATTCAGCACAGGACTGTCCTGCAGGAGTCAAAGGGCCCTCGTCAGTGTTTGGCAGCATCTGCTCAGGTGTTGCTTGGGAATGGGCCCTGTGGCTGGTCCGACACCCAAAATGCTGCTCTGGGCTGCCTGACACTCCCTGAGCATGTGGGTGACCCCTCTAGCCCATGCTGGGAGCCAAGTGGAGCTGAGCACAGCCTGGCTCACATGACTGCTCCATCACAAATGCCCAATAAAGAATAAACCCAGCTGGAGTGGGGCTGGCTCCTTTGGGTGGAGGCTGAGGCCAGGGTTGGGGTTGCAGCAGGGAACATCTGATGCTGGGGGCTGCACATGTGGGCCTTGCCCTGCCCAAGGTGGTCTTTGCACTAAAACAAAGGTTTTATTCAGCAAGGGTCAAGGTCAGCTCTCAGTTACAGGTTTGGAGGTAAAAGACTACCCAAAACCCAATAAAAACCTGAAATTCACTTACAGATGAGGTGACTGGCCAAGGATGTCCCAGACCTGGCACTCAGGGCACAGCAATGCCCCTGTCTTTGCCCCAGCAGCCCCAAACACAGTGCAGCAGCAGTGCATGGGCACCCCTTGAGCCCCTGGGACAGCGTGGCTGTACCACCAGCTGTGGCTCAGAGAGCCTTTACTGTCACCTCAGGTGGCCTCTGCACACCTCGGGAGGCTGAAGATGACTTCCCTGCAATAGCATCACTCACTTGGAGCTGAAGCCCATGAACAGTGGGATGCTGCAGTTGCTTTGGGGCTCCTTCCTTCCGCTCTGGGGACAAGCAGCCTGGACTGTCTCCTGCAGTGAGACCCATGATTTGTCAGGCTTATTGCTGTAATGAGCCAGCTTCCTATGGGGATCAGGCAGGCAGGACAGAGGGAACAGGCTCAGCAACAACTGGCTTTGTTCAGATATCCCTTGTGACAAACACTCCCCCATTCCCAAGAGTTTTTAGACAAGCTCCTGATTGCAAAGCAGGGCGGATGCTGGTTCCTTCCATCTACCACTCACTGCTCAGACACGACCCAGTGGCCCAGGTCTTGATCAATCCCTGTTTCAGCAGGAGCTGGAGCCTTCAGTTTGGAATGTCTCTGCTTTAGGTACTTTTTGTTGTCTTGTTGTTGGAAGAAATGAAAGTGCAGCAAAGTTCAGCGCTGCGGGGAGTGAGTGGTGGGTTCCGGGGCCAGAAAGCTGCTGAGTGCCCATCACCCCCCTCACTGGGGGGATAATATCTGGAAAGGCATTAAAAAAAGGGAATGAGTCCCCCAGGGAGGGACCAGAGCCTGAGGGAACGTGGCAATGGGGCTGATGGGGCTCAGGGGACAGAGCTGGGAGCACACACTCACCCAATGCTCACCTTTGCCACCGCTGCTGTCACAGCCCCCAGCAGGGCTGAGATGAACTGTCCCACTCTGCTCGTGTTCCAGTCCTTCAGGAGGAAGAGCTTGGCCAAATCCACCTTCTTCTGGCTGGCAGGTGGGTACCTCAGTTTGTTCACAGCTTCCATCTTCAGGTCCTTGATGAGGCAGGCACGGTGGTGGGAGAAGGTCTGGAAGCTGTGCCTGCCACGGTAGGCACCCATCCCACTGTGACCTGAGGGACACGACCCAGGCAGGTCACACCGTGCACAGGGACACCTGTGCTTCTTACTTTCTGATTGGCAGCCCCCAGGGCACAGGGAAAACTTGGTCATGCCGCTCCTCACACCTGGATCAGCTGCTCTGTTTCCCCAGGGCAGAAAGCAGAGAGCAGCTTTATTAAGTACCCAGCAATGAGTGAGGAGCTGCTCACTGCCTGGAACTGCCGCTCGGGCTGGTTGTGTTGCACCCACCCTTGAAAGGTTAATGGCACCAGTTCTCTGTCCTCCAGGGTTGTCCTGCTTCTCCCACAAAACTTTCACAGGGGTGGGTGACAGGGGGAATTGGGTCTGTGATTTCAAGGAGTGGGACATGAGGAGGACATTCAGCACCCTGGCACCAGTGACACCCCAAACCTCAGCCCTCTGCCCGGGCTGTCCCTGCTACGTGACCCTGGCAGTGACTGTGGAAGCTCAACCAGCCACTTGGCCATGGGCAATTTCATCCCATGCCCCTGCAGAGGAGAACTAGAGCTCACCTATGTGCCAGAGGGTTTTCCTCTCTCACTGGGAGGCCTAAAACCCAAAACACTAATGAGCCTTTTTACAAAGAGAAAGTAACATTAATGGGAAAACGCAGCTGAAAGTTCTTGAATTGCCAAAGGGGCACAAGAGCACCTGGGTCAGAGGCTGATGCTGGGAGACTGAGCCCAGGGGCTGGAGCAGGGACTCACCCACACCACCGAAGGGCAGGTCTGGAACCGTGCAGTGCACGAGGACATCGTTGGCTGTCACGCCAGCGCTGGAGGTCTCTGATATCACCCGGCTGATCAGCTACCCAGAGTGGGAGGTGGCACAGAAAGAGGGGGAATCAGATGGGGCACAACACCGTGTTCCAAAGCAGGGAGGGTTCAAGGTGGGGCTTCCAGTCTCCTTTGTGCAGAGCACAGAACTGTGTTGTTCCACGGGAGAGGCCAGTTTACATCCCTGAAGCACAAGATCAGTCCAGCTGGAGCAGCCACGACCTGAAAAGGCTCCACCTCAGTGGGACGGGTCAGAGGCACATCCAGTGGGAGCCTGGGGTGCTCCTCAGCCCTCCCACCCAAACCACCTGGGGCTGCTGTGCCAGGGCAAAGCCCTGACCTGAATTCCTGAAGTGGCACAACAGAGCCTGGAGCAGGATTCCTCAGGAGACTGGCAAGGACTTACCACACTGGGTTTATTAAATTCTCAGTGTTTATTTAGTGCTTGCAAAATGTATCATCAAAAAGGCTTAGCATATGGATTTTCAGCACACATGAAGAAATCTGACTTATGGCACTGTAAATATAATTTTCTACTCTATTTTAATTGCATTTAGTGGTAATTTTTTAATTTGCCTTAACATTAATATTTCTAAGGCTCTTTCACCTTCAATTCCTTCAGCATCCTCCCCTCAAGACAGAACAAGTCCCACATTATTCCCCATTGCAAGATTCCAGCAGCCCCAGAGGTTCAAACACGAAGGAGCACACACTCTTTCAGCAATTCTTTTCCCTTGGAGGAATCTGACCAGGAACAGCTCGGTACTGGCTTTGGCTGGGCTGGAGTTAATTTGCATTACAGCCACTAAGTTTCTTCATAGAAGGATGGTGCCTTTTTGGATCTGTGACACTGGGAATGATGGCATTTGTCTTCCCAAGTCCCCACCACGTGTGATGATGCCCTGCTTTGCTGGGATTGGCTGAACACCTGCCTGAGAAGGGGAATTAATGAACAGATTCCTTAATTGGCTTTAATTTGCCTGCATGCCCTGCTTTCACTTCCCCTACCACGCTATCTTTATCTAGACCTACAAGTTTTCTCACTTTTACTCTTCTGCTTGTCTTCCCCATCCCACTGGGAATAAGGGAGTGGCTGCCTGCAGCTGCCCTAACCCACAAGGCACTTTGTCATTCCCACTTCTCTAACCAGGCCTTCTCCTTTTGCACACGAGTAAGACACTCATTAGGCAGTGCAGGTATCACCTTTGCAATTTTCAAAACTGTTAAATAATTGTTACAGCCACACGATGAAACCCTGAGCCCCAAAAGGGCACCATCCTGCACGGTGTGACCAGCAGTGGATGACTCCAGTTTGCAGAGATCCAGGAATATTTCACCTCAATTAAATGGCAAGGGGAACCTCACTGGGTTTACTCACAACCATCACTCTTGGTCAAATGCATCAGCCAGCACGGCCTGTCTCAGACCTGTCACCAAGAGGGAGGGTGTTCAGAGCACAACAGGAGGGAGACCATCCCAAAATCTGCAGGGAAAACACTGTCAGCCCAAGGATTGCTGAAATTGAAGTTCCTGGTGGCCAATGAAGGAAGGCAAGTGGTTTGGTGCACGCCTGGAAGCAGCACTCTGGAATTCCTTGCTCTGCAGTCCTCCTTCGGAGAGCTTGTCCCCTCTGATCCCTCTCTTCCAGCATGGCTTTTTAGTAAAGAGGAGTCTGAGCCTTCTCGTGGGCAGTGGCTCTCTGAGTCTACTCTGTGTGCTCGACAGCTCACTGAAATCACCCAGAACAAAAGAAAACAGTGACTCCCCAGCTTAAGGAAACAGACACAAAAGGAGCACCCAGAGTACAACTTGCACACGGTGCCTTCTCCTCTCTTCGTCAGTAAATCACCTGTGAAAGCAAAACAACACCAAGGTCCCGTGAAGGATTTGTGAGACAAAACCCATTCCCTTTCCAGCACAGCCTCTTCACTCGGTGCCTTCCCCAGGGTGCAGCTCGTCTGCCTCCTGCCCCTCATGCACTGAACGAGCTCCACGCACCGCCAGGGACAGCATCGTGCTCTGCCTCTGGGGGGAACCTCCTCCAAGCCCCACAGTCACCACTCTACAAAGCTTCCCCCGATCTCAAACTAGGTCTACACACAGGAGAAGAAAAAGGCTCCTACCTCACCTGTGACAGCCACAGCAGAGCTCTGAAACCTGCTCCTCCTTACCACCTGCTGGGCCAGCCCAGCCTCTGCACAGCCAGCACAACCAAGAGGGCTTTTCTCTTCAGCACAGACTGGTGGTTCTGAGAAACCCAAACGAGTTCAAGTTGCCATGAGTTTCCCCCCCTCATTCCCCTAGACAGGACCTGCCTCCCTGGCTGGTGCCTCGAAGTCTGAGCCACTTCTTGGCTTCTACACCTTCTCCTGGAATATGTGGGCAGGTTGATTTCCTGCCTTGTTGGGCTCCTGTGCATCTCCTCACAGCAGTAACAACACAGACTGAAGGGCAGGGTCCTCGTCCACCCTGCCACCTCCTGTCCCCCTGGGCTGCTCCCTGAAGGTCACTAAACCCCAGGGGTGCAGAGCTGAGCCTCGTGAGGAGCAGCCAGTGAAGGCACACGCAGGACCTGGTCTGTCAGTCCAGAGAACCAACGCTGACCACACCTGGAGATTTAGATCTTGCTCCTCCACCTCAGCAGGCCTCTGCCTCCTGCAGGGAGGGGAGGACATCCCACCCTTCCGCACTACCCAGCTGGAAACAAGCGAGGAAATGGGAATAATTGAGCTGAGGTCAGACAGGGGCTGCAACTGGATGAGGAGCAAGGGCTTGTTGCAGAGCCAGGCTTTGGGACACGGCTGCTCTTCTTCTGCCATGGCACAAACTGCAGCTGTCAGGGTTGTGGAGCAGCTCCAACCCTGCTGAAGGAAACCCTGGAGTCGAAACCACTCCTAAGCTGTCCAAAACCCCCAGTCTCTGCCTCTGGAGGGACCATCCCGCTGGTGTCACCTACCAGAGCAGTTCAACAAGTGGTACAGCAGCCTGGGAGATCTCTGAGGACACTCCTATTCTACTTGCAAGAGTGAGAAGATCTTGGTAATTTGAGGTGGGCACAGATAAGTCTCAAGACAGCAAAAGAGGTCAGACTTGAAGAAAGGGCTGCAGTTGCAAAGAGACAACTTGCAGAAGATGAGCTGAACTGCACATGCACTCCCTGGGAGAGCAGAGACCCAACACTCACCTTCATCACCACCGCTGCCAGAAACCCCAGCAGGGCCAGGATGGCCAGTCCCATTCTGCCCTTGTTGAACCTCCTCAGGAGGATGAGCTTGGTCCAGTCCACCTTCTTCTGGCTGATGGGTGGGTACCGCAGTTTGTTGGTGCCCTCCATCTTCAGGTCCTTGATGAGGCAGGCACGGCGGTGCGAGAAGGTCTCGAAGCTGTACTTGCCATGGTAGGCACCCATCCCACTGTGACCTGAGGGACACGACCCAGGCAGGTCACCCACAGGCTCAGCCACTCAAACCTTTGGCCGCTTGAGGACAACTGACCCTGCCCTCCCACAGCACTTCTCAGTCTCCACGTGTTCATCTGTATCCCACCCCTCTTCTTCTCCACCTCGTTTTCCCGACACACTCTCCAGGTGTTGTTGGGTTCCCTGTGCCTCTGAGGTACCTCCAGCTCTTCCCCAGATTTAGTTCCCTCTCAAAGCCCCTTGTCAGCGCTCTGGGATCTGAACAGTGCTGGGAGAAGGGCTTCCTGAGGAGCTCTGCTGGCTTCACCCCCATGTTCCCATTCCAGACCAGCTTGAGCTGTTCACACTGGTTCACTGCCAGCCTGGCAGCACTGTGACCCCCAAACCCTCTTCTGCAAAGCTTCCATGGGCTAATCCATGACCTGCTCCAATTCCCTCCAAGCTGAAGTCCTACCCCTTGCACCTGCAGTTCCCGCTAATCACCCTGGAGTGCAGCTGATGTTTTTGATGCCCCTTTCATGGCACTCTGCACTAAATGCCTCAGTCTTTCAAAGAACACACCCAAAGGTTTTCCCCCCTCTGCCCCCTGTCCTAATGCACTCCCAGAATTTATTATGACCACCAAGATCTGCTTCACAGAGGCCCCTGCAACAGGCTCGGGGGTAACAAGAGTTGTTCCCTGGGTCACACTCAGCAGCAAGTCCCAAAGCTTAAGAAGGTCCAGTAACTTACCAACACCACCAAAGGGCAAGGTGGAGAGGAAGAAATGCATAATGACATCATTTCCAGTCACACCCCCACTGGAGGTCTCTGAGATGACTCTTTTGATTAACTAGCAAAAGAAACACAAATAAACAAAACATTACAAAGGCCCAGAAGAGATCAGACCTGTAACTGAGGACACTGGGAAGGGAGCTACAAGACAACAGGCCAGTGTGTCCATTTTCTCTGCACAGCCCAGACCCACCTGCTTGTTGTTGGAGAAGACATACAGGGCAAGGGGCTTCTCCCGACGGTTGATGAACTCAATGGCTTCCTCGACGCTCTTCACAGTCACAATGGGGAGCACAGGTCCAAAGATTTCCTCCTCCATCACCTTTGAGTCCGGGGAAACGTCGGTGAGGATGGTGGGTGCTGGAGCAAAGGGGAGGACAGGACAGCAGCATGAGCGGGACAGAAGAGCTGGTCCGTCACAGGACCTCGTGGCACCGTCTGTGGGCAAGGGAACCCAAGAAAGCCACAGACACACAGACCCCAAAGGGCATCCCCCCTCCCCAACAGCAGCCAGAAGCACCTATGAAGCAGGAGGCCTCGTCAGCCTCTCCCCCGTGAGCGATCTTCTGCCCTTCCAGCAGGGCCAGGACCCTCTTGAAGTGGCGCTTGTTGACGATCCTTTCGTAATCCGCAGACGACTTCACGTCTTCCCCGTAGAACTCCTGCCAAAGGGCACAGCAGAACCCAAGTGCTCACCACACCTTCCAACTGCCACAGCTCCAGCCTGCAACGGGGACAACCCCCCCAGCAGCAGGGACCCCCTCCTCACCTGCAGAGTTGCCTTGATGTTCTCCACCACCTTGCCCTGGATGGACGGGTCGCAGAGGATGTAGTCTGGGGCGATGCACGTCTGCCCACAGTTCATGTACTTCCCCCACGTTATCCTCCTGCAAGGCAAGGGGACACGCTTTCTCCACTGGCAGCCTCTTCCACATCCCACATCCCACAGCACCTGAGGTCTGGGGGTGCTCCCTGCCCCACGGGGTCCCTGCCCCACTCCTGAGCTGCAATGTCCCGACCTGCAGGCGACGGCCAGGTCACAGTCCTTGTCGATGTAGCAGGGGCTCTTCCCACCCAGCTCCAGGGTGACGGGTGTCAGGTGCTTGGCAGCTGCTGCCATCACGATCTTGCCCACTGCGGTGTTGCCAGTGTAGAGGATGTGATCAAACCTCTGGGTCAGCAGTTCTGTTGTCTCAGGGACCCCTCCAGTCACCACGGGATACAGCTCCTGCAGGGCAAACAAAAGCCTTACTGTTACCTTGATTTAAAGCACTTATCTCTGCACTTGGCAGAGTGTAGGATTATTTGTGAGATACTTCAGGATTCGGCTACAAGTGATAACAGAGACATGCTCTGCTTCTGCCCTCTGCAATGAAATTTCACTTCCCACTTTGTGCCACATGGACTGAAAGAAATGGAGGTTGAAGGCAGTGCTGAGTCAGAATCCTGCACAGTAAGACAGGTTCTCCCACAGGCTGTCTCCTTCCTCTGCTCTTGCCTCCCACCTAAGAGTGCACGAACTCTCTGGAGGAAACCGCACAGGAGACTGTGCTGTCAAAGCAACAATACCTCAACGACACAGTGCAGTGGATGTCAGACCAGTCAGGGGAGGGGAGGAGAAACAACACACGCTGCTATGAGTGTGGTTCAGCAGGACATGGAAGCCCTGGATGTACTGCCATGGGACACAGGGTGCCCAATCCTCAGGAAGAGCCAGGCGTTCAACCAAACCTGTGCTTATTTAGGGGCAACGCCAGCACAGCTCCACAAGAGGTGTGCACACACCTCCTCACGTGGTCACGAGTGTCACAAAGGCCACCACGTAGCGGCAGCATTATGTAATGTAACCACATGGGGTTACACAAACACGGGGAGAGTCTGTCAACACACCTTTGTACCCTAAGAGTAATTAAACCCTTCTGGTGCCTCCTGCTTATGCTCCTTTAAAAAGTGCAAGCAACTGATTTGACTTGAACCTGCAGGAGCCCTTTGGATGCAGGACAGACCAAGACAGTCGTGCCAGGCACATGGGCCACACTCACCTTGTCCAGGTACTGGGGCAGGAGCTCAGCCACCAGCTGAGCCGTGTTCTCGCTCACCTCCGACGGCTTCACCACCACAGCGTTGCCTACACCACAGACACAGCACGGCCCCTGAGCCCCCACGCTCCTCTCCCCCAGCCCCCACCGCAGCCCAGCCCCCACCACAGGTCCCACCTGCTGCGATGGCCCCGATCAGGGGCTGCATCACCAGCACAAAGGGGTAGTTCCAGGCCCCGATGATCAGCACCACTCCCAGAGGCTCGTAGCCAATGAACGCCTCGTCCCTCATGGTCATCAGGTTCTTCTTCACGGGCTGAGGGGCTGCCCAGGTTGGCAGCTTCTCCATGGTCAGGGCCAGCTCTGCCAGCACGCCCAGGATCTCGTGGCTGTATGCATTGGGTCCCCCCTGCAGGGACAGAGAGCTTGGGGAGGGGACAGCAAAGGCACCCACCTCCCGCACCCATGGAGGGGAGAAAAGGTAAATTCTTCTGGTTCAGTCTCTGGCACTGCTGCCCCAAAGGATCCGTGTGGGGGTGTGAGACAGAAGCCAAAACCTGACAGCCGGGACCTGTTTTTGCAGTCCTGCCTTAGACTACCTCCTCCTTGGAAACAGGGGCAGCAGACACTGGCAGGGCACAGTGGGCACCAGGGCCAGGGGGGACCAGAGCAAAAGCCACCTGGCACAGCAAAGGCAGCCCTTGGCCGTCCCTCTTTCCCTTGGGGGCTGACAGCTGCCCGTGCACAGCTGATGGGAGAAGCTCCCCGACCTTGTGCAGATCTGCATGGAGGGCTGCCAGGATCTCCTTCTCCTTCTCCTGCACCATCCTATCCAGGGCTTTCAGCTGCTGCAGCCTGAACTCCAGCGAGCGGCTCCGGCCCGACTGGAAGGCGCTTCTCGCCCTCCCCACGACCCTCTGCATCCTCTCCATGCCTGCTCAGCCCTGTGGGAGACAAAGCAGCACCCATCTCACTGCAGGGACACCCAGGGAACATCCCAGCCCTGCTCAGACACAGCAGCACCCACCTCCCTGCAGGGCCCCGCACTCCGACCCCGCACATCCTCCCACCCTCCGTCTGCATCCCTCCCTCGTCCTCGCTGCGGGGAAAACACCCTTCGCTTGGCCCTAATTCTGCCTCGCCTCTCCGAAACCTCCAATAATTCCCGAGTTGCAAAAGTTTGGCAGAGCGCTCGGGGGAGCGGACCGCGGCTGGGCTTGAGGGGATGATGCGGGGATGATGCGGGGGCTC
>VXAU01000632.1:310416-386796 GCA_013399695.1 Formicarius rufipectus
CTGAGAGCAAAGCGGGGGTCCCGATGTGCGGGTCTGAGAGCAGAGCGGGGGGTCCCGATGTGCGGGTCTGAGAGCGGAGCGGGGGTCCCGATATGCGGGTCTGAGAGCGGAGCCGGGGGTCCCGATGTGCGGGTCTGAGAGCAGAGCGGGGGGTCCCGATGTGCGGGTCTGAGAGCAGAGCCGGGGGTCCCGATGTGCGGGGCAGCCCCCAGAGAGGGAGCAGAGAGCAGAGCGGGGGTCCCGATGTGCGGGACAGGGTGGGAGCGCAGAGCGGGGCGCAGGAGGGGTCCCCGCTCCCCCCGCGCGTACCTGGGCTCGCCGCTCGGGGATGCTCCGCGGTGCTCTCCTCGCCGTGTGCCCTCCGAGGAGCCCTCTCCGAGCCGGGTCTGGCACGGCAGGGCGGGTTATGAAACGCTGCGGGGCGCGGAGCGGGCAGCGCCCTGCGGGGGAGGAGGGCAGAGTCCCCCGAGCCTTATCGGGGCAGCGGCACCCACGCGTGTCCCCTGCCCTCCCAGGGGAGAGGAAAGCCGGGCAGGGGGGTGAGTTGTGCGAGGCAAAGCAAGCGGCAGGAATAGCCCGGCCGGGACAGTCCAATTAACCTGGATACAGCATTTGGAAGGGAAACGAGCCAGAAGAAGGCAGAGAAAAGGGCTGAGACAAGGCTGGGCTCATTCCAATTAGGCTTGCCACGGCTTGCTCTGAGAAACACATGGGGATTATTAAAAAATGACTTGCAGGTTGTTACACACTACCTTTGGTGCCATGCTCTACCCAGGCCACTCACTGCTAGTGCTCCTCAGCTGGAGCTGTGCCCCACGAAATCCATGCCCACCACACCTCTGACACACAGGGCTGGCAGCTGGGTGCTCCTGCCCTGGAGATGGGGGCTCCTAGCATGGAACCCTCCTTCTTCTGCAAGGTTTCATCTCCTTTTCCCACGTGAACACAGCTCTCCAAGACTGGGAGTGCCCTTTAGCTCAGCAAATACCAAGCTTGGCTTCTGTGGTCACTTGGCCTCCCCACCATCTCACAGGCTGGGGCTCAGCAGTATTTCAGAAGCTGTTGCCCAAATCCCAGCAGTGAACACCCAGCCGTGGGGAAGGATGAGCACCTGCCAACACTGTGCAGGAGGCAACATGGGAAAGAAAAACAGGCTGGGCTTGACAGGGTCCTTCCAGGTGGTGGGTGGAAAGAAGATGGGTTTGCATTAAAGAAGACAGCTGTAGAAGGAGGAACTCTTCCTTGCCAGGAGCATTACTTAATGGAAATGTGCTCTCCTTGATCCTGTCAGCATCTCTGCAGGGCAGGTCAGAGCTCTGTCCAGGCACCACGCTGTCTGGAGGTCCAAGGGAAATCAGATAAGGAATTAATGGTACTGCAATCAAAGTCACTGAGTGTCAGTGTGGAGTGTTACATGGGGAAACTGCTGCAGTGCACCCACCCTGGATGTCAGCAGAAGCAGGGAGATGGGTATTTACATACCTTTTCCATAGTGGCCTTTCTCCTGAGCTTGTAGAATTCTCACCCTTCAGCCCGAGGGTTTTCATGTCACAACAGTGGTTCTTGTGCTTGGCATCACACGTGGGAAGCAGACATCCCAGCTCCCAATTATCCCAGTGGTCAGCAGGCTGGTACTGTGCCACACTCCCACAGAAATGAGACAGCATCCTGGGAGAAAGTCCCTTGTCAGGGACATCTTTTAGCCAGTTGTGGACAGGAACAGAGGCTGAGGGTGTTTCAAGTGTTGCAGAACACCAGCTGAACCTGCCTGGAGCAGCTGGGTGAGATCCATGGCTTGCAGGGAAGTGTGGGATCTGACTGAGGAGTGCCCCAGACACCGGTGAGATGTGCTCTGCAGTGCTCCCCACCCTGGGAGCTGGTACTGTTTGCTTTGCTGCTTCTGTTCAGTCACTAAGAAACAATAAAGGGAACTCTTTATGGGGAAGTAATGGAACACCAGAGGAATTGGGAGGTGAGCATTCCAGGAGGGACTCTAATCCCCAGGGCTGTACTTACAGCACCAAGAGGTGTTTCATGGAGAAGCTGAGCTCAAGCTTTCCCTCATTCCTCACAGCCCTTCCATTGCTCCCCTGTTGGAGTCAATTAACGGCAATGAGACAGGCTCCTGCCCTCCCCTAGGGAGCAGCTCTTGGTGCTGGGCCTTGCCCTGCTCCCAAAAGCATCCAGCAGAGCCTGGGGAAGGAGGACTTTGGTTTGGAAGATAAGCTGTTCAATATTTGGTTTCAAGAGTCCAGCAAATAATGCAGTTAATCAATGTTTGGTTGTTGTGGGTTTTTTTGTTTGTTTGTTTTTGGTTTGTTTTTTTTTAAATCTTGCACACCACACTCACAGAACTTTCAGTTTTCAGCTAGTCTGGCCACCCTGAATTCCTGCTGAAATATCTGCCTAGCCTCAAATTCCAAGTGTTTTCCAGAAGTCACACAATCTGGCCAATGGCACAAAATGGGCAGATACAAAACCCAAACAGCACTCGAGCATAAAAGCTGGCATAGAAGATGGACAACAGGGAGAGGTTTTAAGGAACCTACAGGAATAAATCCAGCAAGTTCATTTATGGCATCACTTGTTTTGAAGGCTGTGGCTGATCTCAGAGTGGCAAGAAGGAGATACTGTGTCCTGCAGAGCCGTGGTCTGTGGGCTGCATTGTAGACATAGCTGGGGCCATGGAAAATGTGAAAAGCAACACAAAGAAACAATGGGAATGATTGGCACAAGGACTGCAACAAGACTCAACAGCCCCACTGGCACTCGGTTTGCTTTCAGGCAGAGGGGAGGGGAGAGCCTGCCGTGCACAAAAGCCTATTGAAAAGGTGTTTGTCCGAAGGAGCAGTGCCAAGGCTCAGTTCGACCCGGCTCCAGCTGACTTGGAGACCTCAGGAGAGGGGGCACCGAGATAGGCTGCACTCCTTGGCAGAAAGGAGGAGCTGTGGGAGCACCCTGGGGAAAGCCACAGCCAGGGCTATGGCTCAGGCTGGACAGGGAGATTCAGGATAGATGATTTGCTCAAAGACTTACAAGGTGTGCTGGACAGTCAAGAAAGATAGTAACAAGCACGGCTCAGAGCAGACAAAAAAAGTCAAAGGATCAGAATTTAAATTTAAAAACAACAACAATAACAACAAAAAGAACAAAAAAACCCCACAAACAAAAAACCACCAACCAGAAAATAGGAAACAGGAAACAAAAAGGAGGTGGGTCACAAATCAGGTCACAAGCCAGCCTATCTGGATTTCAAAGCCCCAACAAGCTTTAAAGGAGCAGGATCCAGCTCTCCTTGCTCCAGACAAAAAGCAAGCCTCACTTGTGGGTGCAGCTGGGCACAGCACTGTGACATGGGTGTGTCACAAGTCACTGCCTCTGAACCCTGAGGTGACATAGCAATACGTGGATGCAGCTGTAGAAGCAGGAATGGGAACTGTGCAGACCACAGCAAGTCCCAGGAACAGCTCACGCCTCAACAATGCTTCTCAGAGTAACCTGTCAGGTCTTAGTTGCAAGTCAAATTAACTAAGTTTCATTCTCTGTATCAGAAAAAGGGCTGAGAGTTCAACTTGTTGCTTTATAAAAGCAGCAAATGCCAGAGCCAATCCATGGTTTAGATTCCTCAGTTGCCATCACACACGATGGAGACAGAGGAACGTGCACCGATCGTGGCGCTCGAGAAGATGCTGGAGAGCTGAACTAGAAAAAAGCACATCAAATATCTCCTTTCAGGTTCTATCTTTCAAAGACTGGGGGGGAAAAAAAAAAAAGGCATTTGGTAAAAACAGGCACCTGCTGTTCAGCAAAGAGAGCTGAAGACAGAGGACAGCTTCAGGATCTTTGTGGAATGAGCTTATGCAGAAAGACAGGCCATGAACATTGGTCTCCTCCTCCCGAAAACAGCCAGCAAGAATAGCCCTTTTCTTCTCCTCCTGTTTGTGCAGCTGGAGTCTTGCTGGCAAGAGGGGAAAGAGAATGAGCCTGAATCCTGAGAGGAAAAAAGAAAACCAACAAAAACCAGTGAGTTCCTGGGAAAAGCAGCCTATCTCCTAGTCTTGTGTATTAAGGCTGTTGCTTTGTTCCTAGGTTTGGGTTCAGACATGTCATTAGCATTCCCTGCTCACTCCTTCCTCATCCCCTTTATGTACCAGTCACCACTGGAGGGCTTTTTAAGTAATAAATCAGGGGAAATTTGATAGTACAACTAAGAAATGCAACAGTCACACAGCAGGTACCACAGCACCACTCAGCTGGGGAGAGGGTGTTAGCTCTAAGGTGGACAAAGCCCATTTTTCATAAACTTTGGATAGAAATTGTAACTTCCAGCCAGTTTTTGTCAATTAGCTCTGTATAGGCTGTTTTGGAAGCCCAGACAGTTCCTCTTTGCTAGAGGCAACAAATAAGCACCTTGTAAAAGAACATACAGCTGTTAACCAGGACTCTACTTAGCATTTTCATTTTCAAATCTAAGTTAAAAAAAAAAAATTAAAAAAGAAGCAGGGTAAGTTGTTTTCCTAAAGCCAGGGAAAACAAACTCGGGGCCACTCTGTGCCAGAGCTATCAAGAGATAAGGAGCTCAAGGATGCTGCCCCATCCTGCCCTGGTGGCAGGTCCAGCTGCCGAGGGGAACATTCAGCAACTGGTTTAACCAGCCAAGTACAGAGTGTTCTTCCCGAATTTAACACCTTTGGTTACAGAGACACAGAAACTCAGTTGTACCATAGAAACACTTCTAGTGTCAGTATTTATTTTTACCTTAATATACATTTATACAGGCCATAATAAAAAGGCTATTACGCAACAGTTCAGTGAGTTATTACCTAGTTCCAAGAATAATGCATGCAATTACAAAGGAGAGGTAGAAACACCGTATTAAAGACCTAAAAATACAAACATTATATAAACAAACACTTTCAAATTAACTGTTGGAATTTCATACAGATAAATAAGGTAAAAAGTACATTACTCTGTCAAAGTAAAGGAAACACATGGTTATCCAAACACTGAAACAATATTTTGATGTGTAAGCCCTGTACAACTTTGTCAAACAGTTCAGACCACTGTATTTAAGAGGATTAAAACGATTTTGTCCTGGAGAATGGTTTATTCAAGTATTCAAGCAGTTGAGTAACAAAAGAGTCCCAAAAATAAAGTATAGGAACCATTTCCAGAGAAGTTGATCTGCCTAAATACTTTGCAAATCGCTGTCCTAATGATCTCATGGGATGCTTGAAATGATAATGCCTATAAGGCTAAATGAAGCTTCCCACCTCTCCCCTCAAATGCACACAAAGTAATCCTGATTTTCCACACGCTCTATGTAGAGATTCTACATCAATTTATCAGCATCTCAAACCATAACATTATTTTCTGGGTTTTGTTGGGGTTTTTTTTTTCACATGGTTCCTTGCAGAACCTTTCGGTTTTTACAGTATTTATCGTAATACTGCCCAAGAAACAAACTACAGAGAACTGTCATTACACCCCTAAAGACTGCAGGCATTAATGCACATTTCGCATGCACAACAAAAGATGCAACCAAATCTATATAAAAAGCAAACAACCTGTAACTCAACGTTGCTATTACTGAGAAAGTCCAGAGCAGTAGTTACTCAAGTATTAGACAAGTAGGTATAAAATGGAAAGGTTCACATGAATACAAGTTTTTACAGTTTGTTTGAAAGTCTTCTAGAAGCTACATTTGAAATTCTGAAAAGAATTTTTATGTACACTGAAATGAAATTCAGCCAAGTCCATTGTGCCTTCTTTCTCTAAATTTTTTTATATAGTTCTTCAAAAATGAATATACAGTTGCTTTAGTAAATTAGTGCAAAAGAAAATATTTTGGAAGAAGATCATCAAATTGTATCCACATCAGCTGAAAACCCCCTGGGGATTTTGCACAGATGGAGAGAATTTCTTCCATCCCGACCTTTCCCCTGCGCTCTTTCCATCCCTTCATATCACAACCTGAGCCATGTTTACAACAGCTGAGCTCCAACACAAGGCAGCTTAGCCCCAAAAGCTTCAAGCAGCACTTGCACATGGTTAGGGCTTCCCAAATTCACTCGGCCACATTTTACTGACAGGTTAAAAACCCTTGAGGGAATCTTCTGAGGGAAGTGTCTTTTTGTACCTGACACAGAAGGATCCACTCTCTTAGAAACAAACCCTGATCATTCAAGTTCGAAGCACACGTACAAGGATCAGTTTGAAATGTGAAGAGAGATTCTTTTAAATTCTGTTGCTAGGAAGGAAAAGGAGCTGCTGGATCGGTAAGGCAAGTGTACTTTTGGAATTTCTCCTCTTTGAATACGCTGCTGTTTCTTTGGTAGTCACCACAGAAATGTAAGAATCATCTTCCACATGGGGCAGAACAAGGACAACAATTAAGCTGTAGTGAGAAAAGTGCAGTATCACTGATGTGGTCCCTTCTGTTGACACCATCTGGTCCTCGGGGTCCTCCTACTGCTCGTACACAGCCACGGTGCTGCAGCAGAGCGCCGACAGCCTCCGCTCGATGCTGGATTTGTCTGCAGAGACAGGGAGCAACCAGGTGATCACCAGGGTTATTTTACAATGCATTAATCCCATGGAATTGTCAGTACTCCACCTGAACTTACACTTGTGAACGTTTTCTATATCTGCAGGGTCCTGCAGGATTTTAGTCAGTCCCTCCAGCAGCAAGGCTGCCTTGTGGTATCGATATGTAATATCTTCAGTTTGCTGGAACATCTCATCCAGAGCTGCTGACTGCACCTGGAATCAGGCAGGAGGTTCAGTTACATCAACTGCACTAGGCAAGTCAGGAAATGAAAAACCCAGAATAAATGATCTAAACGTGTCATTAAGAAAATATTTTTAAGCCTCAATTTAGCTGATGTGTTTTTATAACTAAGAGAACAAAGTGAAGTTGGAACTACGTGGTCTTTAATGTCTTTTCCATGATTCTGAGAGGATGTGACACCTGTGTTGTGTTAACTGAGAATATTCTGCACATAAAAGAACTTTTTGATCTTCTGTATTTCTCTGTGTGTTACAACAGCATATGAATAAATGTTTGTTCTTATATATACGCTCTCTTGTAAAGAAGCCATATTAATCGTGCACAACTGCCCCATTATCAGGGTTAAGCACATTGTTTGCCAGAATCTTTTGTGTGACAACAATGTTATAAAGAATTCCCTCTCATCCAAAAAGAAGTTCAATTTCCTCTACAGTTACTGCATCTGCAGACAGGAGTATCAATGACATGAAAGAGCTTCCACGTGTTTGCTACCATTTTTGCTCTGTGTGAACAGACTGATGTTCAAGTTGACCTGGCAGACTGATGAAGCTACTCCTGTGCTTTAGTGAACCTTCCTGGATGAGACCTGAGCACACAGGGCTGTGTGGTTTAGGAGCTCATTTCCTAGTACTTCTGTTCCCAATGTGCTGATGTAGGGGAAACATCCCTGTGGAACAGTATCTGCCAGGAACTTCAGCCACAGTCAAGGCAGGGCAGGAAAGAAAGTGAAAGATTGACAAAAATCACCACAAACAGAATTCTGGAAACATACATTCTGCTTTCTGGTTATGCAGAAGAGGGATGTGAGGATGAAGCAATTCCTACAGTTTAGGTAAAAAGGGAGTGCCTTACCATTTCCACAGCACAGCTGTAGATGAGTTTCTCTGCAGTTACACTGTTGATTTCATCAATGAACCTTTGCTTGTCTGAAAAGAAACGATTCAACTTCTCAGTCAATTTCTTGCACATGCCAATACAGAATTTGTATCTCTCGTTGAGGCTTTTCACAACTGGAAGAAAGGGAAGAAGAAATTTAAAAAAAAATCCCAAAACAACAACATAGCCTAAGTTCAGATTTGCCCATCATTAGCAAAGTAAATTTGTTTAAACTTGTGCTTTCGATGTTTATTTATTCAGCCCCTTCTATGACTTGACTATGTATCAAATACTTTCCATTTCAAGTTAATAAAACTTTCCCTTTGCTAACAGTTTCTGGCTCTACCTTTGTTTACTATCAGAATTGTGCAACTGCACATATCCACAGTTCTTGTACAAAAGAAAAACAAACAAATTTTGCAACTGAAACTTTTTTGAGTGATGTATCAGCAAAGAAAAGTCACAAGCAAAGCAAACGAGATGATGTCACATGTACCTTGCTTAACAGCAGTGGATGGGTTCAGTTTCCCCGACTTGACCTGTGCTTTGGCAAGATGCAGAGAAGATGCCAGTAACTGGGCAGCTTTCATATACAACACCAGCTGCTCCACTTGTCTAGGGAAAGGGGGGGATGGAAATAATGATTATGCATCAAAACACCTTCTTTGAACCCATTCAAGCCATAGGCAGAAACCACTTTTTAATCACCACCCTCCACAGGACCCAGCAACAGCAGAAAAGGAAGACAGATGTTTAAAATGCAACTCCACCCCTCCCCTCCCTTCCCTTCACAAACACTCTGTCACGGGTTGAGGGGACATCTGCTCATCTAGGAGCTGCAGCAGCAAATACAAACTGCTTTACTGCAGACATTTTAAATAGGAACACTTATTTTGTGGGGACTCACTGCCCGAGGTCAATGTCTCACCACAAGTGACTGAGTGTACTTTTCTCACAGTGTCATTTCCTATGCTCCTGGAATTCTCAGTTGTGAAAAGTAAACACTTTGCAAGGCTTTTTTGTTGGGTTTATTTTTTTTATTATTTTTTTTCCCCAGGAAGAAGGCAGGAAGTGGAACTGCCCTTTCTCACCATTCCAAATTTCTTGTATTTCTCCTTGCTTTTGATTTTCTATTAGGGCTGAAAAAACAGAGAAATTTGGACATTCCTTCCCAGCCTACACCTCAGTGCTACTGCTTCGGTCAACAGGAAGGGATGAGGGCTCAGATCTGACAGAAGCTGGTACACAAGTTTCCACACTCAGAAATCCACTGCTGCACCTCAAACCTGAACTCCTCACCACTTTCCCCAGCTTGTGTGACAGACCAGAAAATACTGATATTTCATTGTCTGCCAGCAAACATCTCTGTCCTTTGCTCTTTCTGATCTGTCTTCAGCTGTTCAAAAACCCATTCCTTTAATACAGTAAAACAACCACTCCCACCAAAAGGACACGGTTTGAACTCATTTTTGCTGTGCTCAATCTTCACTAATTCTCCTGATCCCATGTGACTTTGTACTCACCCCCACTCTTTGCTGAGCTGGCTGATCTGATCCACAACTATGCTCTCCTGGATTTGGTACAGCGACACAGCAGAAGTGCACAGCTCTGGGTTCCCCCCTCGCACTGCCGTCAGATCCAGAACACATTCTGTAAATGTCAGCATCATGTTTAGGTGACGCAGTGTGTCTGTGTGTTCTCTCTGCCAGAGGGACAGATGACAACAATTTAATCATTGTAAGTCATCAGGCATAGTTCAAACTCTTGCTGATCATTTGAGGATTTCTTGGTAAGTCAATTCTATGCAGAAATCACATCATGGTACAGCCAGCACTGGGGACTACAGGACCAAATGGGTCCAGACAGATCAACAGAGTCTCTGGTAATGAATTCAAGACACTGTAGTTTATTCTTAAGATTCTTTCAACAGAGCCAAAGGAATTGGTACATGGAGTTCCGTGTTTGTTGAAACCTGAAGAACTAAAGGAATCAAAGTGGACATCTTACTTATTATATTATCAGCAACACAAAAGTATGCTCGGCACTTGTATGAGGAGCCAGGAGTAACATTTGGCTTTTATTAGATAATTGATTTGATACCTACAAAAGAACCAGTCTAAAGCTTCCTACTTAATCTGCTTCACTCTAACTTCACTTAGTTCTACAATTATATTGTGTAAAAAGGTGGCTGTTGCCAAAGCTTACAATTTAGACTAAACAATTCCAATTGGAGCTAACAACTCACTGCTGCTCAGTGAGTAAAACTGCATGCACAGTCTCTGCTCAAAGAAAAGTCAGCCTCCAAAGCTAATCAAACATATCTCAGCAGTATGTGTAATACTTTCATTAGTAATGTAGGTTTAAATACATTTTAAACTCTATCTGTGGGAAGAATACAGCATACTGTCTATATGTTACAACATAGAGATTAGATCATATAGAGACCCAAACACCTTTCAGCAAAATGTGACTCAGAAAACAGAACAGCAATCTGTCTTGAGAAATGTACAGTCCAAGGATAGCATTCTGGTGACAGACCACCCCAACTCGTGTTTCTGAAGTGTCACTCCTCCACACATTTGAAGAAATATAGGACACTTCCCACAAGTAGGATTTAACGTCATCCCCTGACTGTGAAGAACCACTTAAATGCCCAGAGGGGCATTGCTACTGTCAGCAACCACATCCAGAGACTTGGCATTAAACAGAGGCCTCTTTGGGAGGCTCTGGTGGATAAAAGCAGTCATGTTCCTCTGGTTACCTGTTCAATTATATGAAATGCCAGCAATAACTACCAAAGAGCCACAATTGATACAGAAATATTTCCAAGATCTTAAAAGAACACACGAGACAGTGACGGGGAAACCATGAAGTGCACAGAGCAGTCCTGGTTTTACCACATCTGTGTTTTAGCAACATAACACATTACAAAACATTAATTTATTTTTTTTCTATACCTCCATTAAAGTTTCCTCAGGCAATTCAGGAGCTTCAAAAGTGATGAAGCCCTCTAAGCTGGGGGGTGAAGTACCATAAGGCATGTACTTCAGACTCGGAGCTGCCTCAGCTCCCGGAGGAGAAGAGCCCATATAAATGCCAGGAGGAGAGCCCATATACACACGGCCACTAGTGGAGCAGAGAGACCCTCCAGAACTGTTTGATCCAACTACAAGAAAAACAACACACACATTCAGTGCAATCAGCAGTTCCACGGGATGACAGCAAGCAGGAGTCACCCCAGATCCCCCCTGGGAGGCTCTCCTCATTGCTCCTGGCATTGCTCTGTAGAGAATGCAAAGGCTGCACCATAACCAACTGTGACAACTCACAGCACAGGTTCTGGGATAGGGCTGGTGAGGCTTCCAAGGCACAGAGTCCAACAGAATAGCCCAGGGGTTGTGCTGTAGATCTCAACAGCACACTGCTGCACAGTCCTGCTCACCCTGAGCACATGAAGGCCTTAACCTTGAGATCTTTGCTATTTGGCAGCATGGCTGACATGTGCCAAAATGCAGTCAGCTCCCATCCTGTGTGCGCTGCCTCTGGGACAATGCACAGGAGCAGCCAAAAATCAGGATTCTAATTTCTCCTCTCCACCTTTGTCACAGAGTTTATACTCCCTGTGATGGAGCAAAGCTGTGTACACAGGAGGTTACACACTGCTGTGTTGTAAACCTGTGCCTCTGACTCTTTAGGAGGGAGAAGGCAGAAACCATTGGACATTAATCTCTACAGAGCACTTTTACTGTATGGCCTTCAGGACCTGTGCAAGGCAGCAATCAGGTTACCAGGCCAAGAAGTGGACAAGCCTAAATACTGTGCTTGAGAACAGTCCACAGCCATCAGGAAAAGTCTTACCTGAGGTGGTTCTTGTTCTGAGGACCATATGGGTGCAGGTAGGAGGGGTGGCACTGCTTGGAGGGGACCCCACAGTAAACATGACAGCCCGAGAACTTGCCCCACTTCCCATGGATGGAGTTGCCATTGCAATTCCATAGGCTCCTGCTGGAGCTGGAAGAGAAAATTCCAGCAAGTTAGTTCCCATCACATGTAATCACACCAATAAGTAATTATATGCAGCAAACTGGAGCACTGCAACACAACATAGTTTGATGTAGATCCAAGACAGGAAATAAAACAAGCTGAGAGGACAGTCTTGGTGATACACAAGAAAAGTCAAGCTTACAGTTTACGCTAATCTTTTTACTTTCAGTATCTCTCTATTCTTCTCTCACTCGAGAAGGAGCAACAGAGGCTCCCTCAGAGCCTGAAGACACCACCAGTCCCACAGCAAAAGACACAATAAAGAAATTCTAAAGGCTGATCGTGGCAGGTCTGGAGGCCAAAGACCAGTCCTGTCTGTAGAACTCCTTCCATCTGCTCAGAAGTGAGAACTTCTGGTGGCCACTTGTGGCAAGTGACAAGCTCAAGGAAGGAGGAGGAAAAAAAAACCAAAGATGCAGAATTACATAAACTGTCTTTCCTGTGAAATCAGGGTGGAATTAGGAAATGAAACAGCCACAAGTGTTGAATGAAAAATAAAACCAAGTTAAAAAAAAACAAGCTCCTACAACCAGTATAGGCAGTCGAGATATTTCTGTGTTTAGCACAGAAACAGGTATTTTCCTGTCAGTTATTTTTAAAGCTAAGGCAAAGAAATGGAACAAATCCCCTTAAAGAGTAAAAAAAGCCTTCTGTACTGAGGCTAAAATTTGTTAGAACCAATTCTCTAAGTTGGAAGCAGAACTGCATTTGGTGTGCACTCCACAAAACCCTGGGCACAGAGACAGCTTGGATGTGTCACCCTGAGCCTCACCTGTATCCATGGGTCGCTCTGTATTCAGGCTGTCTGTGCTGCCCTGGTATAACTGGCCCCCAAGGGTAGCCTTTACCTGTTGATCTGACAGCTTCCCAGTACTAACAGACCTGGACAGGAAAACAAAAATTCCCAGGAAAGTAATTCAGTAAGATCTTGCAACTAAGGATGACTTTCAGATTCAAGTATTTACTGTAGAGAATTTTTCAACAAAAGTAGAGGAAATATTTAACTCTTGCTATTCATCATGGACCTCGCACAAACAGAGCTAACCATAAAAACAGAGAGATCGTGTTCTCTTAAAAACTTATGTTGCCATTTTTGTCATAGCTATTTCCAAGTGAGAACTGAGCAGGCTTTACAGAGGCAAGGACATTCCAGATTCAGATATCAAAACAAAAGGGAAGCAGACAAGCAACATCAAGTGCTGCAGGAAGTCCCTGCTCTATTTATACCCAGTACAAAATGTCTCTGTTGCACAGAGCAAACCTCAGCATCCCCTCACAGCGTCCCTGTCTGCACCTCGCCCCGCGTGCAGTCAGGTTCTCCTGCCCCATCACCTGCCCAGGTGAGAGGCCACAAGCCCTGCAGTGCCCACCTGCCAAAGGGAGCTTTGCTGTGCTGCTCTGCTGCCTGTTTGTCAGCTGCCTGGGCCGAGGGGAAGTGTGTGAACTCTCTGGGGTCAGCGATATCCTTCGGCTGCAGAGGGGTTTCAGCCAAGCCCTGGCGGTTCGCCAGCGCCAGCAAGTTCGAGGATGCTTGAGTTTTAGGTATTTTGAAAGGAGCTGTTGCCTTCAAGAATCAAGAGCAAGAACACACAAAAAAACCCCAAAGTTAGAGCCCCAAAATATTCTTGGGAATGGTTTCAGGCAGTGTGTTACCACTTCACCTTTTACTGACAATAGCAAACTCAACAAACCTTAGTGGGAGAGCCGATGATTGTTGGTAGTGGGGTTTTGAACAGCCAGTCTGAGCTCCTGGGGGAGGACCCCATGTGTTTGGTAGGTGATGTTCCCAGGCTACCTGGCCTACTTGGTTGTGGAGAATGGCTGTATCCATACCCAGCATAGGATGGGCACACTGGGTCTGAGTGCTGCTTTCGGAGCTTTTGCTTGTTTTGGTAAATATCTGTGAGAGTAGGAGCACTCTGCAACCTCGCTCCCATCAGCAGTGACTGTGGGGACTGAGAAGGTGGTATTGGAGAACCTGTGGGGATGAGAAACAATACAGTGAAATTCTACCTATGGTGCTTGGAAAACCCAAAACTTATAAAGCCCAAAATTCCAGAGAACAACATTCAACTGAAACAAGATGGGACTGCAAATATTGAGATATGTTTGATGATTAGCTCACTGGATGGCAAGGAGACTGGATTTAGCCCATGGATTATTTGCACTAAGGCTCCAGTACACTGATGAGAAATTCAAGCTGCCAAACAGGCAAGATTTCAGGGTGACAGCTGTACTGGCAGCTGCAGTACATCTGGCAACCTGCATGAGGACAAATAAAGGGGTTGGATTCGGCAGGAATGGCACAACCAACACTGAAATTCCAAGGGCAGCCGCCAAGACCCTTGGCTGAATAGATGTTCTCAAGCCCTGGAATTATATTCTTGCAAACAAGTGCATGAACACAACACTGCATGTTAATGACTTGCTCTGTGTGTAATGACTTCATTTGCAGACACAAAGGCAGCTCATGTGCCTGCAGGAAAACTAGGTACTAAACCAAATTATTCAGATGGAACAGTTTGGGATCACCACTCTGGACAGTCATTTACTTTTTAGCTTGTCAGACTGAATCTTTTTCAAAAGCTTGCAAAGAAGTCCACACTTAGGTAGGAGCACAAAGTTTCTCCTAATGCAAATGGAAGAGCTGTAAGTTGTCATTTAATCAGAGGGCTTTGGGGAAATCTCTCCTACAAACATCTCACCTACTCTAAGGTGCTCTGCCTCTTTCAACATAAGGAACCTGAAATGTGATGAAATGGTCTGTTCCTTGTAGCTGTTTTTATGTCTCATGATAAGGAACTGGGCAAAGTTACAAACAGTACATAATACTTCAACTTTATGGTCACAGCTTCCCAGAGAAAATGCTTGTCTATAACCTCAAAGAACTGACACTGAAGTGAAAATTTCACTCATGTTTAAAAAAAGATGAAAAAAAAAAAAGAAAAGAAAAGAGAAACAGGGCAAAACTGAAAAGGAACCATACAACTAGAGAATGTTCTAAGAACTGGCCATGACAATCTTCTGACATAAGCTCTATTTCATAAATACATGCTCAAAAAACCCATCCCAAACTTCTTGAAGTTTGCTCAGTAAAGTGCCCAGCTGCTCAGACATTCCTTTGAATCTTCTTAAGCCTATGCTTTCCCCAGTTAGATTTTGAATATGAGCTACTTCATCTTGGTTTCCTTCCACCCCATTAAGCAGCATGTTTTAGAACAGCCTGTCTGCCTGCAGCTCCAGCAGAGGGATTGAGTCTATTTCTCATTAATTTTCCAGCCAAGAATTTACTCCTTTGAAGTCCCTCTGCTCTTCTGTCTCTCAGCACTGAAAGTCCTCACCTGTCGCTTCAGAATCAATCTTAAATGGCACTGGTTCCTGTTCCAGTGCTGTTGTCACCCTAGGGAAAGCTTCTGAATTAGAAGTGTGTCCTCTGCTGCCTCTGGCAGCAAGAACAGCTCAATTAGTTCAGAAGATAGACCATGAGAGAATCTTCAGTCCTTAGAAAAGTCCCAGTACAGATGACCTCACCTCACCCAAAGCAAAAGACTGCTTCACATAATCCACTTTAACACTGAAAAACAGACTTGCTGCAATTTGTGGTATTTTACAAATGGAAATACTACTGCAGTCATTTGAAATTAAGAAACAAAGTCAAGTAGGAAAAGAATGCAGAAAGCATATGAAGAAATGAAACATTAAAAACCCTTACAGCCACAAAAACAGTGCTGTGGTATGTCACAAGTTAGTTTGATATTGGCAAAAGGCACTAAACCAAGAGCCCTTCAAAATTCTATCCAAAGAAAAGCTGCAACAAGAAAAGCATACACAGTGCTTTGTATTCTCTTCACACACACCCTTTTCACTTTTTAAGAGCAGATACTATTTCAAATCTAAGGAGTCCCTCATTCCTTTTGTTGAGCCTGCCAATGGCATAGCAATTACAAAAGCAGTTTTTGAGACACATCATAGAACTTATTTCATATGGATGAAACCATTCCCAGACATGGCTGCTCCAAGAAATGAAGGCTCTTATCATCTCCAGATGATTTTGGGAAGTGTTTAAATAGGGGAAAGCTCACAATACAATTTCAACACCACATCTTAGAAAGTATAACCATTATTTTAGATAAAGAAAAAAATACACCCAAAATGTGCATAGAGCAAAAGAACATGTTGCTGAATTGCATATTCCTATGCCCAATCCTTCTGGCATTACAGTGCAATTCCATCTTTAACAGCCTCAGAACATCTCAAAGCCCTATTTCTTCCTGATCTCTTTTTTCCTGCTGGCATGCCATCATAATTTATGACTTGCAAAAGCTCCCTGACTGCTTAGCAACACTAACACCAGAGCCCAGTTGATTTCCTAAGGGAATGATGAAAACGTGTTGCATACTGCACACTGGCAGTTCTTCCTGACTCTTCTGAGAACTGGCATGACAGAGCTGGTCTATCAAAACCAGATTCTGAGAAGCATTTTACTACCATTCCTTATAGATCACCCCTGTTAAAAGACAGGCTTCATCAGAGTTGCCTTCTCACCTTGAGAAAAAGAAACTTCCACTGATCTCTTATTGAGTAGGAAATTAGTTATAGGGAAAGGTGTCACACAGTCCACAAAAACCACTCACTCAGCATCTTCTATTAACCTTGCTGACATGTGCTGGCTCTCCTCCCCCTTCACGAAACACTGTAGAAGCTCTATGGAAATATCAAAACAGTACTGGCTGCACTGTCTAAAGTCACCCACCTGAGAAGTTTCTACTCCTTGATTCATGTCCTTGAAGTTGTCCACAACAACAGTGTCCAAGCTGCTCAGGTATGGTTCCAACTACGCAAACAAAACCAAAACATGAATTTACATTTTATACTCCACCTACAAATGAAGGCAAAGCAAGTGAAAACCTGGTTAGTTCACTACTGTGAGTCATTTAACAGGAATTACTTTGGACATGTGACTTGTGGGCAGATTGTGGTTTAAGGTAATTTCAAGCAACAATTAGAATTCCGAGTTGCTGTTCCAGATAAAGCTTTACTAATTGCTAATTGCTGCTGGGCTTACCTAGTGGGGAAGGAGAGTATGGCCTGGAAGATCCTGTGGATAACCTGCGCCCCACGGCCTGGGCAGTGTCAGCGGGCACTGGAGAGCACGAGCCCATCTTCAGGAAACCCATGGGGCTGGTATTGGAGCGCCTCACAACTCCAGCTCTGACAAGGGGAAAACAATGGTTACACACACAGGTGCCTTCAGGAAAACTGCTGAATACTCTGAGGAGAACAACCACTTAAAGAAAATACTGGTATTTCAAGGGAAAGCTTAAATGTTGAAGCTTATTAATCTAAAGACTTAAGCTAAGCTTTCCATACTGAAAATAATTACTAATTCCTTTTGTTCATACAGACTTTCTAACTTGCAATGCCATAATGGTCTGTTAACTGGAGAACATTAAAACAGATATCCCTGAGTACACCCTAATCTTCAACCAACTTAATCATAAAATTTTTTAATTTCACAGTCACATGAAATGTATTGCTGCAAATGCCCATCTTTACATTAGCAAAGACTCTGACAAAGTTCTCATACTGGGTCCCGTGTACAGGTCAGAGAACACAAAACTGACTGTTTAAGGGACAGGCATTTCCCTGAAGTAGCAACTATGACCAAATCAGAGATCCTGAAAAAATATGCAAGAAACACTGGGTTTTGTTTTTGTAAAGATCTCCAGAGTTCTGAGAAGTCTGTTTCTGAGACTTTGACCTTCACCATTGTGACCCTGTAGACAAGGCAGAGAATAAGCCTGGTTCACTCGAGCTTTGTGACAAGACGTGCTGGTTAACTGGCATGCCAAAAATTGTTTCCTTGATATTCTACAGAACAAAACATTCATCTCATCACTATATGTTTGAAAACAAAACATAACTTATTACTGACATTCTAATTTATGATGTAATGCCAGGCAATACACAAAGAGGAATAAAAAAAAGCAAGACTTTGTCTTTTTTACCTTCTTGGGTTGCATTTGAGCACAAGAACAAGCTCATTTTGTTTTCATGAAATATTTCAAGTGCCCACCCAACAATCTTGAGATTGTGAAGGGCTATTATTTGTTATCACTGAAACGCCTCTTTAGGGTGTTTTTGTGCAGGAAAAGAAAAAAAATTACATCAGCAGGAAAGCAGGAACACCTGTGAGGGTACAGCCCCAAGGCAGAAGCAAGTACAGGGAGCTGAAAGGCTCAGGCTCACCTCGGGGATCCGTGGGGGTTTGGCACAGGGCTGGCAGTAGAGGAGAGGTTCTGCTCGATGCGCTGGTAGTTGCGGAGCTGCGTGGGAACCGGGATAGGCGCCGTCTCGCTGCGGGGGGACACCGAGGGCTGGCAGTGCCTGAGGTTGGAAGGGATGGAGGCAGGAGGTGAGTACAGGCAGACGACTCTCTTTCAGAACTGTTCCACTGTTGAAATCCCAAGAAAATCCAGGGAACAGGCAAATAAACTTCTTCCACGCTCCCTGGGTGCAGTGTGATCTTGGCGTGTCCTAACCCAGCTCCAGCACTGCGAGGAGGAAGGTGGGGAAGTGTTCCCTGCCACCTGCCTTTCCCAGGATCACAAAGGAACTGGGATCAGGAGGAGCTAGGAGTGTCTGGATGCCTCTGTCACACAGCACGGCGATCCCCAGAGCCCTCTGACTTCCTGCCAGCTCCGCACTGTTTACTGCCCTTCCACATAGCGTTCTAGGAAAAGCCACTGTGCTGGGAACAGCAAGTTCAGCAGCAGGGCTGGAATGTGGACCAAAGCCACTGAAGCACAGGCAGAGATAGCCCAAGAGACACCGTGAACTTGCAGAAGGAAAACATGTTATGTAACCAACCCCTGACAAAAGGGCCAAAGCCACACACCTGAACATCAGTCCACAGACTCCAAGTGCAGAGCTGCACTGCCCAGTGTCAGTGACCTGCATCACCTCAGTGTGCTGCCTGATAAGGGACTCCAACCACTGCATGTAATCAGTTAACCAACACTTTTAAAGGAACACAGAATTCAGTGGAAAGGAAAGGCTTTTCTAAAGCTAATCAGTTTAGTACCTGGTCCTTTACTGACCATGCCTTTAAAGAAAGATTCTTAGAAGAAATGTGAAAAAAATCTCTACAAGGCAAGCAGTTACAATTACACTGCATGGCTAAGCTGAACAGAAATCTGGGTTTCTGACTGTATTTGTCTTATTCTTTTTGCAACCCCTGAGAATGAAATATCACTTCCTAATAAGCACACAACTTCCTCAGCAAAAGAAAATAATTTTTCCCTTCCTTGCCACCCAGTTTCTGGATACCACAGAGTAATGTGGAAGTCAGCTATGGGCACACAGTCAGCAGAAAGCCTGAAAGCTCCCATGCAAGGAGAAGGTCTCAGAAGTGGAAACCACTTCTGTGGCAACCTGCCACAACTAACACAGCACACTGGGGGTGCCCAGGGAGGCTCCCAGGAGAGGGGAACCACATGTTCATTGAAGTGTGGCAGGGACACTGAGGAGACCACGAAGGTACTTTTAAAGAACTCTGTATGGAAAATGCCTTCCCCTGCTCTCCCCACAGCCTTGCAGGTATGTCCAAAGAAGCCCTTGAGCCATGAGCTAACTGGAGGCAGCAGTGCTGTTAAGTGTGGTGAGCAGGCACAGCTCCATCAGGGCTCTCCAGCTCAAGCCCAAAGTGAGCTCTGGTCAGGCATCCTCCAGTCTGATGTGGTTTGTTACCAGTTAGGGAAAATGCAGTACAGATGTGTGCAGAGCTGCATGCAAATCTTGCTTCTCTGAGATCCAGAGAATAAAATTAGCCATAAGCCACAGGAGATTGAACTGCCTCAACCTACGCTGCCCATCCTGGCTGGAGACTCAGAAGTGCAACAGCTGCTTCTGTGTGACATAAAGCAGCATAACTAGGAGTACAATTCATTCAGCTTGATCAGCTAATCTGAAAAATTCACTGTTTCACAGGGCAAAACCTTTTGCAGAAAACCAAACAAAACAACCCACAAACAATGAAAAAAACATTTCTCAGGATATAAAAAAACCAAACCCCAAACCAAAAGCAGCATATTATAGAATACCAGACACACACACTGCTTTCTTCAGACCATGCCCCAAGCAGCCCCGAATTCAGTTACTGAAATTACTCAACCAATAATTAAATCAAACTATTTTAGTACAGAGTGAGACTTGTGTCTAATCACATGACCATTCAGCTCTTAGCTTACTAATGTACAGATAACATAACTGGCATATTTTCATAAAACCTGTAACTCTAAAAACTCTGCCTGACACAATTTAAAATAGGAAATTACAGTGTACTTTTAATACATTTAATACATGGCCAATTCAGAGCAAATGGATCTTCACAAACCATCCCCATTATCTGCCCTTAAGCATGAAACTAAAAGCTGTATTGACAGCCCCTGTCATCAGATTTCAAACTGCACAAAGATCAGCACAAAGTAGCAAACTTTTCTTGTGACAAGCATTTCTAAACAAATAATGCTGACTCGCAGCCCTCTAGTATTGGCATAAACCAAAAATACACCCAACATAATAGCTTTATTCCCCAGTTAGCAACCCATCCTTCCTCTATTTCCACTGAAAACATTATGAAATTCATCACTTGATCAAATGACAAATCTAACCCTTCTGTTTAGGTATTATATGAGTAGTTAAACACCATGATTAAGTTTTTCATTTTCCAATACAGTACAGGAAAGATTTCAGGCACCACTGATGAAAACTGGATCTTCTTCCAACAAGCAGAAACTTAAGCCTACAGTCACGTGGAAGAAAGGGGACTAATTACCAGTTCTGCTGATGGAAAACCTGCAATACATGTTTAGCTCTTTCACATGACTTCTTTGGTATCTTGTGAGACACAAATGTGAAATTCACAGTAATCACTTCCATGAAAGCCACACCCACTGACCAGACACAAGCCAAGCCAGCCATGAGACACAAATCCATAGCAATCTGGGCTTTGAAAGTTCCTCTTTTCACAGCTCCTTCTTAAAATATACCTGCATCCAACATTTTGACTCACTGAATGAACACTGCTGTGCTTCACAACACCAAAAAAGACAAGTAAGTTCTTTCTTTGAAATTTCTTCTATTAAACAGTTCAAAATTCAAACAGACTCTATTTCCTTAAGGGAAACTTTTGGGGATGCACCAGAGATTGCAGGAAGTGTAGAGAGCCTGGAAAAAAAACACCTGGCTTCTATTTTAGTCCAGTTCCAGAGGTATTCACAATTAAAAGAAAACAACCCAGAACATTCAGCAGCAGAAAACCTTTTTAAAAGAGGGGAAGCCCAAAGGCTCCATCACACACCTGGTGGCTGTACCAGAAGCAGTACTTCGAGAAGAGGCTGAGGATGGTTTCTGTCCAGTTCCTGAGCTTCCAGAAATAGTTAATGGTGACTGCCTGTGAAAACAAAAACCACTGTCAAAAGACAGGTCCTCACACCACAGAAACTCTCTGCTTGGCAGAAAAACTTCCTAAATTCAAGCTGTTTAGATAGTCATATTAAATGCAACTTGGCATACTAATCTTTAAGAAAGTCCACACAGGTGTATGTGCCAAAACCCCAGCAAGCCCTTCTGCAGCTGCAGCACCAGCTGTGGAACAAGGGACTTCTTCTGGAGAAAGCTCAGCACACCTACCCTCCACACATCAAGAACTCGCTGGAAGCCCTCCTGCCAGCTGCTCCCAGTGGCATGTCATCTGCAGGAACAGAACACATGGAAAACCCATGTCATGGAGCAGAATCTGACAAAGAAAGAAACCTCCAATTCCACTGCTGCAGAAAAAAACGCTTCTGTGAACATAGAGAAGTTTTCCACAAACTGGTTTTTGTGGGAAAACACCTCAAATGTGACCACCAACAAAAGTGTAACTGGGGAAGGGAGTCATTTAACAAAGTATTTTGTTTGTGGGTTTTTGACATGTTAATCACAATAACTTTGAAATAAAATCTATTGCTTAAGAGTACAAGGTAGCAGCATTGGGATGTTTGTAATAATGAATGATAGAAGCCCTTCAGGCACTAATTTTAGTCAAATATTTAACACAAGCTGGTGGCACTGTACAGAAATCAGCTGACTGTGTGCAGTTCAGGTTGGAGCAACCCTGTAAAATAAGAATGTGCTACACCCAAGTCTTTCTTTAAGCCCAGTCTGATGCTTCTACTTTTTATGGATTTTATGTTTTTACCTGCACTTGTTTATTATCCAAAGCTGTACAGCATGAGCTGTTCAGTTAGTCTGGAGGAAACAAAGTGCCTGCCTCCACTAAGAGAGCCCTTGGGCCTCTTATCAGCAGTTGTTTACAACTGACTCTTCTTCTACTGCCCAACCCCAGTATTTTCCATCTTCAAATCACCTCGCTGTCTTTGGCACATCTGGCTGCTCAACTGAAGGTGAAAATGTCCCAGATGGACATGCAGTAGCAAACAGCTCCCCTCCAAAGAGCAATCAAACTAAAGAAATTCATTTCATTGTGAATTGAGACACATTTAGAGAAAAGAGAACCAAAGAGTAACAGGATACAAACATATGTTACGAGTGGAAATATGTTTAAAACGTTAAAATAAGGAAGGTTCTTACATGAGTGGTCTGAAGAGATATTGTGTGGGACAAGGACAAAGTCATCTGTGTCACAAGAGGAGTTCTTACTACTTGTACTGGCAGAGTCTTTAGAGACTTGAAGATAGTTAGGAGGACCCAGTGGAGGGGAAGACAAATTTTCTTCTTGAATATGCTGCATGTCTGGCAGAGACTGGAAGGGAGTGGTGGGAAGAAGAAAGCAACAAAACCACTGTAAATCCAGTGATTCAGAAAGTAGAAATGCTTTTTAACTATGAAGGTTCCAAAGTAAGAATCAACATTGGCTTCGGAAAAAAAAACAAAACAAACCCCAAACAAACAAACAAACAAACAAACAAAAAAAACACCCATAAAAATCAGCCTAAATTTAAGTTTTTTGTGGCAATTTCAAGATATTCCAATATTTCAATTTGAAATTTTCAAATACTGGATAACCCTGCAGTGTCAATTTAGGCACTCCTATATTGATTAGGCTGCGAGTTTAAACAATTGTGGTTTATTCAATCATTCCTGAGGATACAGATGCACCTCCTCCAAATGTCATGTAAGTCACTGGTTTGGATAAGGGGCCTTAGCCAAAGAGGCCAATTCAAAATTTATCTGTAAGTCATAACTTTGCAAACCATATTATCATATCTACAGATTTGCTACTCTAGCATTTGATGTGTGTATTTTTTGCTTTAACAAAACAGAAAACAAAAAAACCCCCACCCCACAAAGTACAACATAAGGAGCAAGAGAGAAACAAAATGTTGATGGCATTCTAGCACAAGACGGGTATTCCTTCCTCTTTGCTCTTAAAATGGGACAGTTTACACTGTTCACGAATGAAAACATCTAAAAAGTTGAGGAACTCTTGGCTAAACATTGCAACAAGTATTTTTCAGCCATTGCTGTGTAGCACAGAACTTACTGGGGGAGAAGCAAAGCGGCACGAAGGGGAGCTACCACAGGAGCTGCCAGACACTGAGCCTGGGTACGTGGGCACTGGCACAGGACAAGCTGGGAGACAGGAACCCAGAGGGGAAGAAAAAAATGGGATTAGGATTTTGAAAGGTTCAATTTCAAACGAATTTCCTCACTGCTTCTCATTCATAAACCCTTACACAACTTATAAGCACAGCACATCCTCAATCACACGAGGGTATTTAAGTTCAGTTGAAACGTCAAAGGAGCTGGTAAATAAGTATCACATTTCAGTCTGGCATAATACAAGAAAGGATTCAACACTCAGGCTCACAATAGAGCACAAGAGGCAGACTGAGGAAAACGTCTCATGAACACTTAGTGTGGTATTTGGCAGATCCTTCTCCCTTCAGCCCCCAACATCGATCATTTATACAAAATAAGTGGAAACCCCAAACTACTTACATTTCTTGACTGTTGAAACATGATCCAGGAAAGGGTGGTTGAAAAACGCTTCTGCAGAACAAGAAACCACCACCATTGTGAGTGAATGTACAACTGAGAGGATTTACAGACTATACTGCAGATGATGATAAATGGTTGCTTTCCCAGAAGCAACCTTTCAGAGCCAGAGGGCGAGGAGCTTATAAAAGATTAAAGCCTTCTATGTTATATGCTGCCACAGTATTTGGAAAGGAAACAAAAATCAATTGAACAACTTCAAACATCAGTCAGCAAGGCAAATCAGACTTAAGTGCAGTCATAAGATGCCCTCCAGTAATTCAGAATCACATACTCCAGAAACCTTTCTACACTCCTCAGAAAATTGTATTCTCTGTGGTACAAATTCAGTTCTAGTCTGCTCTTCAAAACAGTGAGTGTCTTTCGCATCAGACAGTGGAAGTGTTTTCACTTCTGCCTTTCCCAAGGACTGACATTTATTTTTGAACTCAGTAATGCTACACCTTAGGTGGCCAAAAATCACAGTAGAGCAGCAGCCATTCTCCATCCCACTCCCCAACAGCAGAACTGTGCAGCCTTTTCATGGCATAAAGCAGAATTAAACGCCCTTTCTTTAACAAGTTCTTCAATTAACTTTCTGCTGTTACGACAGAAACATTATGCTTTGTTGTGTTGTGATATGCTGAGTTACTTTTAACTGAGCATAACCAGTTGGCTGCCAGGTTACATGGAAAGTTTTGTTCTCCAAGAAGCAGTGTTCAGCTAGTTCAGGGAAGCTGAGGGTTGGTGAAATCCAGCTGCTGAGCCTTGTGAACTTCATGTTACAACACTCAAGGAAAAACAATGCTGCTCCTCAGAAGTGAGCAAATAACAAGGAGGGGAAAAAAAAAAAAAAGAGAGAGAAAGAACCCAAGGCCTGGAATATCTCCCCTCCCTTCAGCAACACTTTCCTCCCTGCCCTGATAAGGGAGGGAATCCAGCAGCAATGCCAGAACCATGTAATGATTAACTTTTAACATGAGGATCAGGTGTTCCCGAGCTTTTGTACAACACCTGCTGTTCTACTTTATATTGCTGGAAGATCAACAAGATTTCCAAGGCTATTTTTACTTTAACAACAGGCAACTGGGCTCAGTTATACACTCTCCCTTTCACTCCCTTTGCTAAGCACATTCCACAGCAGCCCCTTTGAGGCCCTTCAAGTGGCTCAGCCAAGGAAAACATGACTTTCGTCACTGCCATTCTGCTTTCTATTTTTCTTTCTAAGCACAAATGCTTTCTCCCACTGCCCCAAATGATACAGTGAATTTCCCATGTTTGAAGAAACTGTAGGGATCAGCACATCCACAGTGCAAAGTGGAATCAATTACTCACACTCCATGTTTGTGGTGTATTATTTCTTCTACACATAGATTTACACACTGACCTCTGAATACTGTCAGTATGATTTGTGACATTTTACCCAATTAACAAGGGATTTTTCTGGATCTGAACTAAAAGTTTCAAATGAACATTTCCTGTCAGCTATGATAAACTGCAATAACAAATAGTGCTATTAAATTTAAATAACCATCATGAATATCACGACATATAGATGCAGCTAAGAAGGAGTCAAGATTTAACTTTTCAACAGTGGTCCTTTTTTTATAAAAGCTGCCTGACTTTGCATTAAAGAAAAACAAAGGAAGGAAAATGCATTATTACTTCTGGAGTAATGGGCAACCAAAACCCCAGCAATACAAAGGCTTGTTGAGGCTGAAGTAACAGACAATCCAGCCAGTACAAAACACACAAATCTCAACTCTACTCCTGACCAACTTCGAAGAGGCAACAGTTGTAGCCAGACTGAAGGATTCAACAGCACAGATTTGAGGCCTTGAAGTCTTAAGTTAGAACAGTGTTCTGCAACCAAAGACCTCCAGCTAAAGAGAAAACACCAAACACAGCAGCAAACAAGGCAACCAAGTCCCCTCTTGTAGAGGGTACCCACCTAGTTTGTACCAGGTTTAACTTCCAAACTAATGCAAAATGCAGTTCTGAATTGCAGTTGTGTCTATCAGCATGCAAACCTCAGTCACCACACAGCTTCAAAATTTTAATAATTAAAGAGATATAAAGATACAGTTATTGTTTCTACTCCTTTGGGCTTAAAAAACCCCAGTGAAAATATACCACTAAAATAAAGAGGTGTCTACACTAAGCACTAGGAAGAGCACAATACCAGGAACTCATCTCTGCAAATAGATGTAGCATCACATCTCTCACTGACATCAGATATCCACATACACAGTTTTGAAGGTCAAATCAAACACACACAGTTTGTACCCCCATTAATACTGATCATATTTGCAGTCTACAAGAAAAGAGAACAGGGAAAAACACATTTAAAGCAACTTTGCTTCCAAAGTGGGTTCCTCCAATAATGTGATATATTACTGCAACACATGGGGATTCAAGGTATTTGTTCCTAGTCTGAAGGCAAAACACCAATTGAGCAACAGAAATAAGACTGGGACACAACAGTTAAGATATATCAGTTAACATTGGAAGGGAAAGGCACAACTGAAAAAATTAAACTGATATATATTTAACTAGTCAACAACAAAGTCAGGATTTATGTGCATCAGTGAATACTAACAGTAGTTATCTAATTATTTATTTTAGCTACTCTGCCTTCTTTATGATAACTGAGCAGAAAAAGAATACTTCACTTCTCATGTAACTGGCTGCAGAGAAAAGGTCAAGACAATTATTCTGGTCACATGAATACAACTAACAAGGAAAGTCAAGAGAGCAAGAGAAAAAAAAACCAAAAACATACCAAAGTCCATTCTATCTTTTTGGTTTCTCTGAAGCAAACCCAACAGCAGGTCAGCCAGGTAAGTTGATGTTTCCCTAGGAATACTGCACACAAGAGGAAGTAAAACATGCATTAAATTTAAAGCATGCATTAAATAATGCACAGCACATCAAATTCAGGAAATCAGCATTCTGCCATGTCCCTAAGTCATTACTATCCATGTTCTACAGCCTTAGCACAGGACCCTTTCAACTCAGCCAGCTACAGGGAAGGCAAGATGCAACATGAGTCTCAGGGATCACACTGCATCCTTGGAAAGATGGCAACAACACCACATTTATGGATCCCAGGCATTCCCAAAGATGAAAAAGTGTTCAGTCAACAAGGGTGAGTGACAGGAAAGGCCATGATGACATACCTAGGAATCAAATTCCTGTTCTTTTCATAAAACATTCTCAAATCTTGAGGACTATTGGCCTGTCAAATAAAAATGTACATTAATTAAAGCTCAGTTTCATGGAGAAAACAGCTTTTGTATCTATGCATACATACAAAAAATAAGAGGCTTTGGCATATGGGCAGTAAAGGAGAAAACACAGCAGTGACTTTAGCACTGAGTATCCTTATTTATTTCCTCTGGATTGAACACACTGGTCACACAGACTAAGCACAAGCAACTTCTCCCTTGGTATTTTCAAGTAATCTGGCCTTTGCAGCATCAATACTACTCTCAGACATCATTTACTCCCACTTTCATGATGAGAAGCAAGAGCCCAGGAATGTCCTTCAGACTGAAAAGAGGGAAAAGGAGATAAAGTGTTACCTGAAAAGGTGGTTTTCCAACAAGACACTGATAAATCACAGTTCCTATGCTCCACAGGTCTGCTTTAGCATCATAGTGTTGAGACATAATCACTTCAGGGGCCTGGGAAGAACAGCAAAATCTCAGAAGGGAAAGCCAAAAAGCAAAGTCAAAGCAATTTGAATTCTAGAGCTCTTCTGTCAGAGCAGTACTAACAGAGATCACTTCAGTGGAAGAGAAAATTAACACCCTAACATGTGTCACATGACTTGAGAGGTAACAGTTCTATATAAAATGAGAGGTGTGTTTCAAAACTACAGCAAACTACAAATGCTGATGTTCTAGAGAGGGCATCCAGCATTTGGCATGTATGGGAAGAAAATGTAAGTATTATTAACTTTATTTATGCAGTTCTCCTTGTTGGCAAGAAAACCACTAAGAAATGTTCAGCGTCCCTCTGATTTTAACAATCCTCATCTCTCAAATGACAAGGAAAAAAAAGGCAGTAAAGCTCTGCAAAAGGGAACTGCACACTGCCCCTAATGCTTGTGAAGCAACCTCAGGCATTTACCAATCTGCAAGCAGTCAATTATTTTGTTCTGGCAGGAGGATGTTTGAGATAAGCAATATAATGTGAAATGCACTGTCCTTACCATGTACATAGGGGAACCACACAGAGTTGCAGCCATCATGTTGCTATGCAGATAACGAGCAAACCCGAAGTCAGCTGTGTGAGGAAAAACAACACTGGTCACGGAAAAGAAAGATAATTTTCAATTTTTATGGTCTAGAAATTACCTGTATCTTATTGAAATCTGCTGCAGCTACCAGTGAGATTGAAAAATGACAGGTTAAATATATATTAAATCTACATGGAACAGTAACATCTCTGTTACACTGAAAGAATTATGTATTGCTTTTCAAATAAGCAAGCCAAGAAACAGCAGTGACATCATTTGCACAAACTGCTGCTCAGCCACCTCCCCAGCTGCAGAGGCTGTCTGGCGTCAGCAGGAAAGGATTAAAGTCACTGGCTAAATATAAATGGCTCATTAAGAGTCATGAATATACAATCTGCTTCAGTGAAATCACATCAGGTAGAAGTAGTCAAGTTTCAGATGCCTGAATTTTCCATGCAGGCAAAAACATCTGAAACTATCACATAAGGACAAAAAGAGAAGTTGCTTTGCCTTCTCTGTGCAGTTCAGATGATTGAGTTGGAACAGATCTCAGATTTTGGTTGACCAGAAGGACAGGAAAGAAATTTGTTAAAAACAAGGTATTTTTAAATGGATACTTAACAAGGAGAGATTAAAACTCCTGAAGTGGCCTCAAAGAGGAGCTTGGTAGTATCCTGAACAACTGACATCTCACCCTGGTTACAAACCTCCCTCTGATAAAAATAGGGCATAACCTACATTTCTGAACTTCTGAAACAATCCTTAGGAGGGTCTACAACTAAAAAAGCAAACAGCTGGAACTGTGCCTGGAGCCTCGCATGCACATGGTTTTGAAATGGGCTAAAGACTACTCCAAGTTTCAAAAGTTCCAGACTTATAGCTAATTAAAACAGTCTAATACCAGAAACATCAGCTGAATAGGTTTCTTTGTCCAGCAGATTCAAAAAGGTCTCTGTGGTTCAAGCTTTTCTATCCTGAGAAACCCCATCACAGCATAAAGCTCATCATTCTAGACTCGCCGTGTGATTTGCACCAGTTTAACACCCAGCACGCTCTGTGCACTCGCACTAGCGACTCTCCCGCCAGGGGAATGGGGCGGCAGCGAGGGAGGATTCCCGGCTGGGGCAGAGCTGAGTTAGTTACCTATTTGGATGGGGCTGGGGCAGAGGAGAGCAGCTCCCTGAGTTACCTATTTTGATGCTGCTGGGGCAGAGGAGTGCAGCTCCCTGAGTTACCTAATTTGATGCTGCTGGGGAAGAGGAGAGCAGCTCCCGGGTTACCTATTTTGATGCGGATGCCGCTGAGGGTGGCCCTGCGGCGGCTGGCATAGGCCAGCAGAATGTTCTGCGGCTTCAGGTCCCGGTGGATAATGCCTTTGCTGTGCAGGGCGCGCATGGCGGCGGCGATCTGCTGCAGGAACACGCGGATGGTGTCCTCGCTCAGGGTGCCTTTGGCTGCAACGACACACCCGTCAGCACGGGAGAGGACAGGGAGCGCTATCGCCGGGCAAAGGGGAGCGGCGAGCAGCTGCGAACACCATGCACACAACTGAGGAGGAGGGAATTACGACCAAATCAGAGGGAATTACATTCAGAACAATCCCATCGCCACTTTTTCCCTACTACTCTTCCAGCAATATGTACATCACCGAAGATTGACACTAGATCATCATCATCATCATGGCCAGACTTGGAGAACGAAGATTCGGGAGGGCTCTACCCACGCTTGCTGATGAATGATAAGGCACTAACATACAGAACTCTGAATTATGCCTTGTTACAGTAGTTTATTCAAGTCAGTAGCATCTTAATTGTAAAGCTTCTCAATCTCCATTAAATCCTAAAGTTGCTAAAAAGGCATAATCGTGGCTAGACTTCAAGGACGAAGATTTGGGACTAAAAAGGCAAAGGAGGTAAGAAAATAAAACAGCTTCATGTTTAAGTGTACCCAAAAATTATGTTACAGCCTGAGGCCATAAAAGTTGTCCTCTAAACAAATGATTACTGGGATGCAGATAACCACTCTGCTCAGAAATTCTATTCATTATAAAAATTTATTTTGAAGGGAGAAAGTAAGGTGCACTTTTGAAAGACTCTACAAAAAGTATTATCTCGTTCAGCAAGTTGAAACAGTACTGAGCACAGGAGCTGGATTTCACTGTATCAGTCTCTCCCCAAATACTTTAATGGGAAGTAGATTAGGCTTTTAATATACAGTTACCATAACAATAGCTGTACCCAAAGAGATTTCTTCAATGTACTGAGATTCAAAGGCAAGTAGAGAATATTTTCATCAAGAAAAACATGAAGATTTCTTAACATCCCTGCTTAAAATTTTATCTGCAACAAGAATCCATTTGTCATGATTCTGCAACTTCTGTCTTCACTTTGGGCAGAGCCATGTAAAAATCCCTCCTAAGACAGCACTGCCTCCTTGTTGAAACCATATTATATAAGTTAGTATTTTTAAGTTCACATCTTATTAAAAAAAAAAGGCAGGTGGAATCAAAACACTGGGAGCAGCCTCCAAAATACCATTTTAGAAACAGAAACCCCCACAATTTTCAGCACACCACTTATGGTTAGCTGCAGCTTCTCCCTCATTTACAAATAAGGGAATGTTACATTCAGCTGTGGGGGGAAAAAAAAAAAGCATTTTCTGTCTTTGCATTATTACATTCACCCTCATTCATCAGTATTTAAAACACAAGCAAAAAAAATCTCAGAGAAACACCAACAGGTATCAGGAATATAGAATATAAACATGTAGTGAAACAATTCTTAATAGGGAAATAGAGTAATCAATTACCTTGTAAGTAATCTGCCAAATCCCCACCATTGCAGTACTGTTAAAAACAAAGGGTTTTATTCAAAACACAAGCACTGGAATACTTGTTACATTATTTTTACTTCATAATCTTTTCATGAAAATCAGATCCTTTCCATTTGTTTGCCTTAGAATTGTTTCATTAATTAATTGTAATTAATATTTGAGGTGCAACACTTCATCAATACTTATAGTATCATAAAATGAAACTGAATCATTTATGAAACAAACTGTGCTGATAAATTTACTGAGTCGTAGGAAATTCATAATGTACTTTTCAGAATTGTTTTTTCAACAAGTCATGGTTAGTTTGCAGCTGTGCAAGGGGGTAGTTTTGTCTAAAAGTCTTTAAAATCACCTAGAAACAAACATACATGTTAATACATACCTCCATGACCAAGAAGACAGAATTGGGCATTTCCTGAAAGAGAAGGAGAAGAAAACAGATTCAAGAATGTGAGAAGAAAAAGCCTGTACCTGCATTAGCCAAGTGCAACATGAGATTTTCCCATCACTCAGACAACTTATGTTAAAGCCACTCTTCTGCATATTCTTCACCATTAAATACTTCACATTTCAAAAAAAATTACATACATAAAAAAATAACCTGAAGACTAAAGCAATCATTTGTCAGAGCATCATACAGTAAGAAACATCAGTTTCCACTGTGTGTCACTCCCTTGGCTCTCACCTGCCTTGGATGCTCCACCAACAGCACCTCTACATGCAGAGCCCTTCCAAAGTAATCAACTTTTGTTATCACACAGCACTGAAAGCAGTCACTGCCAGGATGCCAGGACAGTGATATTTAGTCACAAATATACTGACTTACAAACTGCAAACAGGACAGTCTGGGTGTGACAACCCAGCCAGGGTAAAATGAGCTTTGGTTCTGCTAGCTGACAAGCTGAGGTCAGGCAGGAGGCACAGAGCAGTGAACTGCCTGCAATACACTGATCCCAAAGGCTGTACTGGAGGATAATTAAATGAGGATTCCTGGATCCTTCTGTTAAGCATCTCCCTCAGTGAGTCACTGGCAGAAGCATCTCCCTGCCATGCCCTTCATGGCTGAGGTGTGAGCTGTCATGTTCATCCTCCTGAGACTTTCCAAAGCACTGACCTCCCATGACCTACTCACAACCTCAGCTCCCTCTCCTCTAACTGGGGAAAAGTTCCTGCAAGACAGATTACCAAACTTCTACTGTAAATTATCTACACACTCCACAAAAATGTCGTAAAAATGCCTATGCTTAAACTTGACTGTAATAAAAACATTCACCCTTATTCCAAATATTTATTTTGTGTGATGGGAGAAAGAGCCGACCTGCCTGTGCCAGTGATCAACATTGTTGTCCACAAAGTCTCCCGCATCAAATAGTTCTGTTGTGCCTACAAAGCTGAAGACACCCTGAGAGCTTTTACAAAGTACAGGTATTTGTCCCCTCTGAGCTCATTAAGACTGAAAGAACACAAAGAGAACTGGAAGGAAACATAAGGGAAGTATACACTAAACAGGATGATGCTTTTAGCTACACAGTATGTTACCTCCCTTTCCGTTTAAAAATAAACTTAAATCAAGGTTGACAGATTGTGGGGAAATATGTTTTTAAGGCAGTTGGAGGAAAAGAGCGAGATGGCACCAGACAAGGCCAGGCACATGTCCCAGTGGGAAGTGGATCTGCAGACAGTCTGACTGAATTCTGCTGAACGGTGTCACCAGAAAGTCAAAAGGGACACTGCACTGCAAAAATAAATGCTGTGCACTCAGCCACCTTTCTCAATGCTTGCAGGGAAACCTCAGCACATGTTCAATCTGGCCACACTGGCAAGAACTACCACCAGAGTGCCATGTTGGAGGGCTGACAGCTCAGGTTAGGAAACTTGAAAAAGAGAAATAAAAGTAAACCTGGGCTCATGGGCCCAAGCCAGAGTAACCAATAACCCCAAATACCACACACAGCACAGAGCTCAGGGACAGCATAACCCTTTAAAGGCAATTTCTACCCATCCATCACAGATACAGATGGCCAGGTAACTCCAGGTAATACAGGTCAAGACGAACTGGTTGTATTAAGGTTAATTCAAGACCACATTATGCTGCTTCACTTTCAGGAAACTAGTCACTCATGTCTGTGTTACAGAAATGCATTTGAGATTCTTTCCAGTCCAGAACATCAAGCACATTGCAGATTTGTTTACATTTGGAAATTAGCTTCCAAGAAAGCAAGTTTCTAGGAACATTAGTCAAATCTGTTGGGAATGAAAGGCAAACTACAACTAATATAGAATATTAAAGCAGCAGTAGATCACATTTCAGGAAGTCCCAATTGTTCAATGTTTCTGTAACAGCTGTGGCCAACATGAACCGTAATTTACATTGCTATAAACACCTCAAAACCAAAGTGCATGCACCAAAGCAAAAATAAAAAAAGGTTAGTAATTACTTGCTCTGCAAATTACCAAAAATACACGATGATAAGTGTTCCTTTCTGCAATGTTCCTTTGCATCTTTCAAGACAGAATCTCCCTTTCCCTCAGGAACCCCAAAACTGACAAAGAGCAACTCTGAGAACCCAAGTTATCAGACTGAAAATTCTGCCAATTGAGGATCATTTCACTAAAGAACGACTGTGAGAGAAAAATAACCCAGCAAGGAGCACTGTCCATGCTGCAGGGACAAGAAAGCAGCTGAGCCAGTGCATTCCCCCCCAGCATTGCAATGCCATGAATCAGAGAGATGTTCCACAGCATCAGTGCCTCCACTCCACAGCACTGAACAAAAACACCAGCTCATGGCAGTATGTAATGCTCAGCTCCTGGCAGACATTGATTCATCACAGAGCAAAGTGAATGTGTTTTCTGGATTCCCTTGGAAACAAAGCCCTTTCAAGTGAGCTGCTCTCTTCAGAAACACGGAGCTGATGAGTTGCCCTGTTGCACCAACCCCTCACCTGTTTAGAAAATCATTCCTGCAGACCACACTGGGTTTCCCTCAAATAGCACTACTCACCCTTTTGGGTTTATTGTTGACTGATATTCTTGATTAAAACTAATGAATCCAGTGACTGAGTAAAGTCATAGTAAGAAGTAGAGTGTGTTTCCACAGTGTAGCTTGATAATCCTTTTTCATTAAATCAGCAGAACAGATAGAGATTTCACAGATGTTTTCCCAGACCCAAAAGTCCTATCTAACTGACAATGAAGAAGTAATAGTTTACAAAGTAGTGGTACCAAGCTTCCCAGCCACAACTTGCATCAGCTTTTAACTCATAACCAAACACTTTTCAATACCACCCCAAACAAGCTTCAGTTCAAAACAGCCGAAGTTGTTCATCCCTTCACAGTTGCTCAAATTTTGCCTTCTAGTTCCTTGGCCAGCCAGACAAGGAATGTGATCTCCATTTGGGGAATACATTCACAAAGGACATGTCAATTCCAGAAATACTTTTTCCCCCTTCTAAATTATTTTTCTGAACAGTAATGTTCTCCCTATCACCACTGCCCAGACCTGTGATTTCTGTTGGCTTGCTAAGCGGAGCAAAGTGCTCAAAACCAGAAAGCATAGTAAACCAGCATGTTTCAGATCTAACATTCAGGAATAAGGCTGATCTAGCAAGTTATTTTAAATTGCCTCTTGAAACAGAAAACAAAGCTTTCAAAAACTTGCATTAATGTACAGATCATAAAATGACTGCAGCTGGAGTTGTTCTGACCTACACTTCTACCTAGATAAATAATCATGCAAAACAAGTATCTGCTGTGTTGCAACAATAACCATCAGTTCTGTCCAGCGAGCCTTGCTTTGTTGCCTAAAGTTTTCTTGACAACAACCTACTTTTGCTCCTTCTTATCCTGAATCTAGGTTTTATTTGCAAGTTGAAGTAAATGATAGGAAAGATTAATAGGAAGTCATTTTACAATTATAAAAGCTAACTGGTAAACCTAAGAGACAGAGGTGAAGAGGCAACACATTTGCCAAAACTTGCTATGCTTTAGTCCCAGGCTTCCAACAGTTGCCTCAGGAGATGTAAAGTTTCATCCCAAATCACAGTCTCAGCTAAGCAGTTCTATTTGAAAAACATTAATTGAAAAAGAAGTCAAAACACCCATGGTTACTTCTGACAGCTGTTGCTAGAACTGTAGTGTACTGGCAGAGACACTGCCTAGATCTCATTCTGGCCTGGAAGTCCTCCTTCAGAACAAGCTGAAGGTCTGCAAGGAGCTCAGTGAGCTGCCAAAGCAGAAACTGTGGCAAAGAAATAGCTACTCAATTTTTGCTCCCAGTTTGTAGATTCTGTTTAGCTGCAGTTTATGATGGGAGTCCCCAGAGCATGAGAGTTAACCTAACAGCCTATGCACTGCTATTATCTGATTAATTTTCTGCTATGTTAATTTGTGCTACATTGGATATAATTTTTTGGCCAGGAAGACCCTTTTCTTATTTTGGGATCTTAAAATACATTTGGCAAAAGTTCTAATGATATGGTGGAAAAGCACTGGTCTGGATCTTTTTTGAGGCTGCCTCCCACTTTATTACAGATACTCTTGTTTGACTTTGCAAGTGCACCACAGCTGCAACTTCTACCATGTTCCGCTCCCATCATCTAAAGCAGTGAATGTTCTGTTAGTTCTGACTAAATGTTAAGTCTCAGACTAAATGTCACTTGACATGTGCCTGTAGGATTCAGATAGGGTGCATGCTGCCAATTATTCACATAAAAGAGCAATTAGCCACAGAGGAATGTACCACAGTAACCAGAGAATTCATTTGCTGTTATGTGAAATGCTGTACTTAACTCATATATATGGGAGGTGGGGAAGGGGACTGGAAAGGCAGAACTGCCCACAGCACACCAACACACAAGTACTAGAAAATCTGCTGAAACAGTTCCGAAATTCAAATTATAGCACCTAGGCACAGCAGGCAAGCTCAGGACTGTGCAGTGACTCCAACCCTTTGATCCTGTGGGCCAGAACAAATTCTAACTGGTTGTCCCCAACCTCCAACATCCACACTGGTGTCATTTCTTGCAGGCTAATGCTGTCATAACCAACCTTTCAGCTGGCATCAGCTGCCAGGCAGTGTTTCAAAACCTTCACAATGTCTACAGGGCAGGATTTTGCTTTTCATCTGAACAGCATGTTCTCATGTGGTTATTTCCACACAGAGTGAGGATGGATATTGACAAACACAAAGGCCTTAAGCAAGGAGCTGGGGGTAAAGAAATAAAAATAAAGATATTGAAACATCCTCACTGAAAAGACAACAGTTCAGAAAGAGCCATGGGCAGAGTATGGAGGCAATCAAAGCTGTGAGACACCGAGATCAGGAGCGCACACAGGATGGTTGAAGCACCAGCTGGAGACTTTGGGTACATCAGAGGTATTTAATTCCTGCTGGTAAAACAACAGGTTCCTTCCATAAGCAGCCCTAACAAGAACCCCTGGGCACTGCATATAAGAAAGGCTGAAGTGTAGGTCCCAGAAGCACCACTGCCTTCATTCCCACTGGCTTTCACTGCTTCCAAGGACAGCAGAAGTAGCTTTTTTTTTGTCTGCTCTGTACCAGCAAACCAAGACAAGAACCCATTTCTGCCCAGATGCTGCTTCTCCAGTAACACTCCAGAAATTAGTTCTCCCTAAATTACTGTTCAAATAGCAAACTTCAGACTCCATAAAGTGAAGACATCAATTCACTCTCCTAAAACGTTATCTCCAAGATACATTGCAGGATTTCATTCTGAGGGCTGACATTCTAGAGAGGTTTTGAATTAAATTATTTGCTAAAACAGGCACTGTCTGGCACTGTGTAAGAGATAGTTCTACTCAGCACACACTTGGGATCATGAACTGCACAAAACTGTAAATTCATGTCCTAAATATAGCACATTCCAAATAACTTAGTGATACCTTCATACTTCAGTAGAATACTTTATCCAAGAATCTCAGTGTACCTCATGCTGGCAAGTTAGAGGTTATTTTAGACTCCTTTTGCTTCTGAGCAACAGTAGTCTCCACTTCCCCAATTACACTGATCTTCTTTTGAAGGATGGATGACATCCCACAGCACCACCATGGGAAAAGAGCAGCATCCTTATACTCTTTTAGAGACTGAGGAGTTTTTTATTGTCTTGAATGAAAGACTATCAAAACTCTTGCTCAAGAACAAAAGTGAAAATTAACAGGTTACATTTTGCTATCCATCTCTTGTATCTGAGGGGTTTTAAGCATTTCACAAAAAATTAATTGCACATTTAGAGGCAAGCTGTACATGTGTGTTTTTCAGAGCCCTACTACTGCAAAACACTTGCCTCTCACAGATGGAGGGCTCCCGTTTAAGTGCCTCCACAAATGCCTTCAGTCAGAGCACCACTGGCCTCCACACCCTGGCATGTGCAGCTCCCTGGCCTCCTGAGATGGCACAAACAGCAGTGGTGTGCTCTGCTTACATAAAATGCTTCTCTGCAGCTCCAACCTGCCAGTGCTGCACGTAACCACCCCACGGAAATCAAGGGCAATTATCGTGCTGGCTCCAGAACAAAACACTTTGATGCCTACCAATGCACGGCATTAACACACAGGGTTCACTCGGGTGTGTCTCCACATGAATGGGCACTTCGAGTCGTTTAACTCCGTGCACTCCAGACATACTAATAACGTATCAAAATGGAATTCACGGGAGATGAAGCACCAGCAACGCAGAAGGTTTTAAGATGTTCCTGTACCATCAGCAGAATAGGCCACAAGTTCTTCTTGGATCTAATTAAAACCTTAAAGGTGCAGGTATCTTTATTATGCTGACTTGTGTGACTGGTCACTGATCATGCAACAGGAACACAAGCATAAATGAATAGACATGAAGAAGGACGACTGTAACTCCTGTGAAAATCAATCCATAGCCTTTTGCAATATGTAAAAAAAATAACTACCTCTTCATTCTCAAATTGCTATGCAGGGTTATAGCTTTAATCTCTAAGCACTGCCACTAAGCATAATTTCATTTAATATTATGAGACATAAAAGTATTTATTCTTCGTTGCAATCAATTTACACCTCTTTAACTTAGTTTTGCCTCTTTCACTGAGCATCATCTTTTCTATCTGAAAACTCAGAACAGCAATCAGCTCTAGGATTACTCAACTAAATAGTCTGTCAAACTGTGCATCTGAAACATGAACATTTTTTTATTTCAAACTGCCTAAGGTTAAGGAAAACTTCAGACCAACACGACTATAAAAATAAAACAGACCCCAGTCACACTGAGAACTTCCTACTGCGACACAGACTCCACTGGTCCTATCACTAAGGAAACAAAAGTAGCTCCTGCAAACTCAGAAATTGCTTGAAATTCTAAAGTCTTATCTGCTGTACTGTATCAGTGTGTTCACAATACCATGGCCAACAAAAAGGGCAGCACATACTAGAACATGAAATGCTAAAGAAAATTAGTAGGTGTGACAGCCTACGAGACATGTGAATGCCTTGCATAGTGTTCATTCTTGCTGGGTTATAAATTAATGTAATCACACAAGTTAATGATGTCTGGATTTCACAAACACAGCCCTGTGCAGAAAGGGAAAAGCCTATCTGTGCAAGTGTCACACTCTTTGGACCTTATTTTGCAAAGCAATTTCTTCTGTAGAAGTAGCATCATACTGCCAAGCTTAGTGTTTGCCATGGATGTACTTGAAATACATCAAGATACACAACACAGATTTGCCCTTCTCTTTGCTTTAACAGTCTGTTTTATTTAAATACAACAGTTGGTGACAAGCAGCAAGATCCACTCCTCAATTGAAGAGTAGGCCACTAACCATTTAAGAAGCCCTGTCAACTTTAGGGGAAACTCTTTCCTGTGGCAGAACAGAAAAGCATAAAAGTTATGTTTCTAAATAACCCTTAGGTAAAGAAACCATAGACAAGTGTAAGGCCCTGTCCTCTCTTCCCTCTTGAATGTTCTGTGCATAAATCAAAAGAACAAGAGTCTCTCCAAAGTTCAGAAGATACACAATTTTAAATCATTAAGATACACAACCAGTCAACTACCTCCAGGTTTAGCTGCAAAGCTTACCAAGGAATCTTCACATATAAACAACTGTAAATGATAAATCTGAAATTCAGCTGCTTGCTCACACACCAACGCCCTCAGTCAAGAATTCCACTTGCTTTTAAGATGTCTGGATACACTAAATTTAGGATGCTGAGAGATTATTTCCACTTAGCAATACTCAGGAAAACCTGCTCTCCTCTAGAAGTACAAGAGACCATACTTTCCCTCTCAGAGCAGATAATACCACTGAAAATTAAAAATTCTCAAGGCAAGATGTGGGAGGGAAAAGAGTGCACACATCCAAATGGGGAGTTTTGATGCACATGTTGCTGCATGACCATCACTGCTTGTACCAAAAGTCAAGACAAGTCAGTACATGTCCTGTAGCCCCAGACACCAGAAAACCTGAGCCTGCTGGAGGTATGACCCAGGAACCCAGCTTTCTATACCTAAAAATACACATCTACACAAACTGGAAACCTTTTAGGATGTGAATGTGTCAAGACAGAAAACATCCAACAATGCCACAATGTCTATTTTGTGTCTCTTTAACTATGCAATGCCCCAAGGGTGGTTCTTAGTAACTTTTTTCATCAATGTAACTGTATTTAAAATTAGAAGTGAGCCCAGGAGATAAATGTATAGTTCTTATTCAAGCAGAACAAATGGCTGTCTGAGCTATCTCATGTCTTATTTAGCTTTGCTCAACACTCACAGGCCTTAGGATACAAAAATGTACTTCCTACTAAGTAGAACACTCCCCTATACAGGCTAGAGAGCCAACTCCTCCACCTTGCCAGGCACGATCCCGAGAATTTGGAGCAATTTAACACTTCTTTCTCCTACTTGAAAAGATCCCAATGTCTGCTTGGCTTTTATACTTTATCTTGTCCTTTTGAACACAGGCAACAGCAAAAATGTGTGGGCATGGTCTTCTCATCATGACATGGGACAATACAACACATTTATTTGTTAGCAGAGATCTCCAAGATGCTGCTCTTTGTTTACAACTGAGTATTTTAACTATGTAGACTTTCTCAAAGTCCCCTGCTTCATCCATTTAGATCAAGTCCTACCAGTGCATCTTCCTTCAGATGTATCCAGTTGTTATCCACAAACACCCTCTTTCCAATTACATTCTGAAGCCAAGGAAACAAGGCTAATTCAGGAGAAGAGAGCTCCCAGCGCAGCTGGTGCTTTTTCTCTGGAGACAGAACCAAACTCCACAAACAGCCTCTGCAGAGGTTCTCAGGCTGCTACTTGCTTTCTCTAAATACCAGACTAATAACAGCAACAAAATATATGACCATTCAAAATTTACTACACTACACATTTAGACACACTGTATTTTTGTAAATAAATTTTAATCAAGAAAAAAGGCATCAAAATATATTTTACCTGGACATCATAAAGAGCTACAATGTTCTCATGCTGAAGTTCCTGTAAAACAAAGTATCTGTATTATGGAAATGGGCTAGTGTTGTTATCACTATTATTATTAATTTAATTTGCTGCTAATGCTGATTTGGTGATAATCGAAGAAAATCTTCTTAAGACAATCTGATGGAATTTGGAAAAAATCCCTGCTATTTAAGCAATACTTATAGGAATAGAAAAATAGGCAATATCTTCAGAGGTCATAAAACCATTCCGTTCCAGAATTTAATGTCTATTGCTTGTTACAGAAAGTATTAGAGCACACGATCCTTTAATGAGCACTGAAAACCGACCAGATTTAATTTTCTAGTCTTACACAATTTCTTGCTTAGTGAAGTAACCAACTACACAATATTCAAGTCAACCTTACTTTCATGATATAAAGGAAATCACACCCAGTAACATCAAATAAAACAGGACAGCTCATACAATTACTTGTAACTGCTCAAAAAAACATGTCTTTGCTAAGTACTTGCAGCACACTGATATTCCAAACACTACAATTTCTGGTATCTAATAAATATACTGTAACATATACATTAATATATAGGCTAGTGAGGTATCTAAAGGAGCTTGGAAACATGGAAGGAAAGCAGCACTAATTCTTACTGCAAAGCTACGTGAAACGAGATGTGAAGTTCAGAGAGCAGAGAATGTTCAATGACCATCCAGGGAGATGTTTCCATAAAATAGCACTGAAAAACCCAGTGCTCTGTTCTATTTCCTGTTAGAGCCATACTACATCTTTTAAGCCAATTAACTCAGAAGTGGGCAGACTGCTTTAGGAACCAAATTCAGCATGCTGACTTCAGCTTTCAAGGCATCTTTGAGCAAAAAAGGTAAAGAAAGATCCAAGCCTGGTGTTTTACCCCGAGCTATGATTTGCTTGGGACAGGTGCCATCCTGAAGGACGGAGTTCTCCACACGTGCAATAAAAGCAAAGCACACATACTGGTTCTACAACTGTTTTCCATTTTTAACCACAAAAGTGCACCCATAACCTGTTCTGAGACATTTCCAGAACTAAATATGTCCATTTTTCTTTTTTTCCTTTGTCTTTTTATTTCTGGATTACTAACAAAGAAACAAACAGCCCACTAGCAATTACTGCGATGTGACCCGGAATGAACTAGGTCAGAAGTCTCTTTTCCTTTTCAAGCAAAGCAGCTTTAAAAATCACTGCAAATTAACATACCTTTAAGATTTTTATTTCTTTTCCAAGTAGGATTTGTGACTTCGACAAGTTCTTTTTGTTAATACTCTTTATGGCTACTTCCCAATCAGTTTTCTGGAAACAAACAAAAATAGTATTGTCAGTTTTATTTTTTTTTTAACTTTATCCTCTAACAACTATCCGGTCAGCACTGGGAAAAAGTTGCAAGATCACCCCTCCTCTATCCACCAGTGATTTCTACATCACATGACACCATCAAGAACTATTTCATTCCACAATAGCTTAGACAGCTATTAAAATCCAGTTGCAGCCACATTGCACTTTAATGGACTCCAAAGCATCAAAAAACAAAAAAAAAGTCATATCCCATTTCTTTTTTGATAGTGGTGCTATGTATCTGCTTTTTAGTCCTCTCACAATGACTGAGTCACTTTAATTCTTCTGTAAGGGCTTCCTCTTTACAGACTTTTTATGCTCTGCAGCTGAAAACTGCACAAAAGAGATGTTTTAAGCAAGCTTATATATTGTCTATTTATATATTATCCAAAAATAAATTAAGTATTTATTGGTAAGCTGCAAGGATCTCCACTGGCCTTCAAAGTTTCTATTTCCATTTCATCCTCCCCCCCTTTTATTAACCCCCAAATCACTGCGTTGTGCCTCTCCAAGATGTGAGCACAGATGATAAAGTCGAATAGGGGTAAATCCGAAAGGGCTCTTTTCTGGAAAGCAAAGCCCTTTAGGCACCAACACCAGAATAAACTCCCCTCAGCACCAAAGAAACCATAACGCAACTACGAATATCCGGGGCGATTACCAAGTCACGCCAGGAAACCAGACACCTCCGAATTTAAGAAACCTCCAGCCAATCCCCAAGGAGACGATTTTCCATGAGATCCCCGGTTATCCAGCGGGATAAACACGACCCTCGCGGCAAACAAAGGGCTCAGCCGCCGTGCCGGGGGGCACACACGGCCATCCAGGGGGGCACCAAAGCCCACCCTGCACCTCCTCGCCACCCCCCGACCCCGCAGGGCTGCCCGGGGGTCCCACAGCCCCCCTCACCCACCGCTGTCACCGCCGCCGGGGCTCCCTCCGGCCCCCCGGCTTGTGTAACCAAGCCCCGCTCCGGCGTGAAGCCCATCGCTGTTTACCTTGCGGTGGCGACCTTTGAAGACCACAGCAAAGGCTCCGTGTCCTATCAGGTCCTTCTTGCTGTACTCAAAGTCCCCCACCACCTCCATCGTCCCTCAGCGGGGCATGAAGCCCCTGGAAGGACGGAGGGAAAAACAAAAAAAGAAGGAGGGTGGAGGGGGAGGCTCTTCCCGCAGCTACAGCCGCCTCACGGCAGCGGGCGGCGGGGTGCGAGCCTGCCCCGGTCCTGGCTGCGCCCGGCGGCGGGGGCAGCTGCTCTCATAGCGCCGCAGCCCCCGAGGGGCTCCGTGGGGCATGGGGAGGGGAAAGGGGGCAGGCTCAAAGGCCGGTGGTGAGGGCACGGCGCGGCATCGGCGCCGGGGCGAGGGGGCCTCCTCAGCGGGGAAAGGAGCTCCGCGCCCTGCCGCTGCCCGGCCCCATGGCCCCGCCACAGCGGGGGCTGCCGGCGCCGCGGCCCCGCTCAGGGATCGAGCTCCAGAGCATCCAGCGAGGAGGGCGGAGGCGCGGCCCGCAGCTCCGGGGATGGCTGTCGCTGCCGCCGCCCCCGCGGGAGGGGAGAACGCAGTGAGGGCGCGGACCTGGGTGAAGGATGATGGAGGGGGCAGGGGTGGGTCTTTCAGGCCGGCAGCGCCTCGCGGGGCTCCTGCCGCTCTGCCAGTGCCTCCCCAGAGATCCGCACTCGGCCAGCCCCGGCTGCCAATGCCGGGAGCGCCGCGCCGCGCCGCCGCTTTTATATGTCGAAGTGCGCAGGCTCCGGAGCTCGGGTGCTTCCGCCGCAGGCCAAAGAGTGCCTCACCCCGCGTAACCCGGAGGTCCCTCCGCCGCCTGCTCAGGAGCGGGGCTGGCGCCGTGGGCCGGGGCCGCAGAGGACGGGTCTGTCCTCGGGGGGGACAACTCCGTGCTCAGGGGGGCAGCCCCTTCCTCAGGGGGAACGGGTCCGTCCTCAGAGGGAGAGCCCCTTCCTCAGGGGACAGCCCTGTCCTCAGTGGGGACAACTTCGTCCTCAGGGAGGACAACTCCATGCTCATGGGATCGGCTCCATCCTCAGCGGGGGACAGCCCCATGCTCAGGGGGGGACAGCCACATGCTCATGGGATCAGCTCCATCCTCGGGGACAGCCTCTTCCTCAGGGGGACAACCCCATCCTTAGAGAACAACTCCATCCTCAGCGGGGACAGCCCCATCCTCAGCAGGCACAGCCCCACTGCTGCTCCCAGACCTGGCCGAGCTCTCACGGGGTCCGTCCTGCTCGTCCCCTCAGCAAGCACGGCAACCCAGGCCCTAGACCCCCCTGCCCTCACAGCGGAGCCCGGGCAGGGAGGCCAAACTCCAGCCCCACATGCCCGGCCACCACTTCAGCCCTTGGTGCTCTTCACTTCGGCCCTTTGCTTGGCCGCCACAGGCCCACCAGCCAGTGAGGACAGAGCTGAGCAGGGTAAGTGCCCCAGGAGCCATCTGCCCTCAGCACGAGAGGGGCAGGACAGGTGTGGGATCATCCCTGGCTTCCAAGGCAGCAGCACTGCTTAGCCCGCACCTCCAGGATGCACCATCTCAGCCCTGCCCCGACTCCATCACTGAGCAAGGCTCTGTGTCAAACCTGAAACACGGAACTTCAATGAATGGGGAAGCAAGGGAGGCACAAACGTGCAGAGGGCTGTGAGTGAAACGCACTTTGAGTTGCTCGCTCTCTTCATCAGCTGAACAACATCTGTAATTTACAGCCTCTGCCTCCCAGCACCTCTAGATCAGCCTGGGGCTGTTTACAGCATGTATAAATATTAAAAAAAAAAACAACAAAAACAATCAGCCACTGCACAACAGTCACATGGAGCCTTTGACCTTCACCTCCAGGTGTACATAATTATGCTCCTTTCCTCTGTGTTCTATTCCTCACTGCTCTCTTCCCCTCCTCTCTATCCGTGTTCCCCATCACACCAACTCCACTTCCCAGTTTCAGGCTCCCTCAAGCCTCTCCACTATCCCCAGTGGATGCAGAGGGTGCACTGGGGTCACACAGGACAGAGCTCTGACCCCACATGGCTGTGCTGTGCCCTCCCTCATGTGACACAGGCTCTGCTTTCAGTGTCACCAGACCCAAATAGAGACTGAGCAAAGAGTTACACAGCTGAGCCTCTCCCCATTCCTCACTAATCTCCCTTCACTTTCTAGCACTCCAAACCAGGCACTCCTGGGGCCATGTCAGAACCTCCACAACTGAAGACTTCTCCAAAGGCAGAGCACTTAAAAAAAATATTCAGCAAGAGATTCTTAAGTGAATATTGACAGCTTTATGAAGGACATTTTAAGCTTTAAACATCATATGTCAAAATGATGGTATCAGAGAAATCCTAAGAAATCTGTTTTGTGCCAAAGAGAACCAAAGCACTTTAAAACCCCTTCAGACTGAATTGCCCCCTTTATTTGCTGAGGCTTTGAGCTCCCATCCAAAATCCATCCATGGCACTACCCTAGCAAACAACACTGAGAAAGAGAAGCTGAACCAGAATTTCAACAGTTCAGAACACCCCCGTGGAAGGGATAAATGAGATGTAAAAATATTCCAAGTTAATAATAAATTAAGGTGTTGGTAGTAACAAACACTTTCTAGTATGCTCCACAGTGCCCCCTTTAAAACAGGAAAAGCCCCCAAACCTCCATGTGTTAAATATTCTGATTCAGAAAATCATTTCCCTGAGAACTGGCTGTTCATTGCCATTCACCAGTTCTCACTTCAGTATTAATCCTCTCAGCATCAACATGTATCCTTACCCCAAAGTCAAAGTCACCAGCTACATTTTAGAGAAGCTAAAAAAAATAATAATTCAAAGATGCCTTTTGAACAGAGAAAGCCACAACAGGAATTTCTAAGCCACCCGTTCTGCATCACACTTCCAAACCGAGACACATTTCCCCTCAGCAGCAGCACTGCCCGATGTCCTTTTGTCCTGGTAATGGGGCCGGAGCCCTCGAGCAGGTTTGTTAGAGCACAGCAAGGACAACCAGGAGCGGCAGGGAGGTTTGACCGGAATAACTAAACGCGGCGCGCTGGGATCCGAGCGGCACCCGAAGGCTGAGCTCTCCAACAGCTCCACGGAGCCTGCGGGATCTGCATGCGGGTCACTCCCTCCCTCGAGCAGGGGCCTTGGTTGGTGTCCGGGAGCCTTCCGAGCTGTTAGTATTGTTATATATGACCACCCGGAACGACCAAGTCACTCAGCAAAAAAGGGTAGTTTTAATTGTATAGGTAATGAAAATTACAGAGTAAAGAAAAGGCAGCGCTGGGTGTCCCGCAGAGTCACCGCCCTGTCAGTAACTCCCCTCAGAGCTCACAGGCTCTGCTTTTATACAGTCACAACATACATATTCTTTATTTCTTGTTTAATGATTGCCTTTTTAAATATTTTTGGTAATCTGTGGGTCAGGAAGGATGATGATATTCTTAGATTAATATTTTACTAGAGACACTCCATTGTTCAAGTTCTATCTCTTTCACCTGGGGATACTCTCTTTTTATCTTGATTGCGTCTGTCTCCATATTATGTTGAGGTACCCGGCTTAATTTTTGTTTACATTGTATCTATTTTGTATCAAAAGGATGTTCAGTCATTAACTTTGACTTTCTTCTTTTACCCCTTTTTATATGTTAAATTAAGTTCATGTCTTGCTTATAGTTGCTCTGTTGTTAGATCTTTATGGCATATTCCGCAACACCCAGATGGATAATATTCAATGCTTTCAGGATCCCACTGAATGATTTGGCAAGCCATACAGTATACTTTGTTATATTTTTGACACGAATTAAGCCTGTATTTCTAACAGTATCTCCAGCATCCAAACTACAGCAAACTTATTTACAAACAGCACCTACCCTTGCCTTGGCAGGCAGAACGCACTGAACTGGCCTGCCCTTCCCCAAGGGAGCTCCTTACTGGAGACGTCGGGGGGGATGCACTGCTTGACAACCACGTGGCACGACAATAAAACACCCAGCGTGCTCCAAAAGCACAGCCAGGCAGCAGCACCAGTACCGTGTGTCATTGACCTTCAGAAGCACGGAGCACTGTGTCCCGAGTTCGTTCATTTTTCATGTCATGCTCTGGAGGAGCCACAGCCCCCTGGCAGAGACCACTGGCAACCTACAGCTCGGTGAGGGCCACTGAGTTAAGAGTGAAAACAGAACTGCAGCACTAGAGATGGCTTTGTGGCTCTTGCCCAGTTGCACCACATTGGTTCAGCCAATTAGTCCCTAAACTGTGAGCCAGGCCTCTTGATGACAAGAGTTAGCACATCTAGGGAGGAATTAGCACCTTCCAAGCTTCTGGTCTGAGTGCAGAGAAGTACATTTTAAGCTGGTAGCAGCTCCCCAGACATCACTGTCCCATGTTTCCATAACACCTTTCATCCTCAAAAGCACTAATGGTCTTCATAACAAGCCCTTTTCTGCCTTCCCCCAAAATGTAGCCTTGAGGTAGAAACATCATCTGAACAGTGCCTGGGTCGACCCAAAAAAAGTAGAAAGGCTGCTTTTCCTACTTTTCATGCAGAACAATGAATGAAGATCATTTTCTTCCTATTCATTGAAAGATTTTTCTTGTCTCTTTCCCCAGGCTATAAACATGCACATGGAAATTAAATTACAGATCTGGGAAAATATTCAAGAGATCATCTGAGTTGAGCAGAAAAGGAACATGTGCCTCTAAGGACTCAGAACCCAGGGAACACAACACACACATCCCTTGCCAGCCCTCCTGCATAGATAAACAGGACACACAGACCCAAGAACAGTTTTCATAAGGCTTCTAAGGTCTCACTTATCTAAATCATCCTCCAAAGGCAGGAGTCTGGCACTATTCTGCTCACCTCAGCACTATGCCAAATCATCTACTTCACTCTAGGTGTTCTTATCCCCTCCTTCCCTCCCTCCATCATCCTCAGGACTTTATTAGTCAAGTAAACCTTTCTCAGAGGACTGGCACGCTTCCCAGTCCTTATCATCACTGTCCTCCCATTGGGGATTTGTAACAAAATTAATGATAGCATCACAGCTTTCAAAGGAGAAAATATCAGAGGGCTCTGTGGGACAGTTTCTGGATATGCTTAAAATATTCTTGTATTATCAGTGAAAAATAACACCCCTGTAGTAAGCAAACCTGTGTGGGATGTTTAAGAGTAACTCAGGAGGAACGGGACTGAGACACAGCAGTAGATCCCAAAGTTCCTTTCACCCAGCAATGGAAAAGTTCAGCTGTTTCAGTAGGCTTTCTCTAGGGTTAGTGCTGCTGTGCCCAGAGGAGCAATCAGAAAGCTCCAGCCCACCTTCTGGACTTGCCCTTTTAACAAAGAGTAGTCTTCCCCATTAATAACACCCTCAACCCAAGTTTGCATCTGCAGTTCTCGAAATGAGCCAATCAGAGCTCTGAGCCCAGCGCCGGCAGAGCGAGGGGGGTCACACCTCCCACCCTAAAGGAGCCAGCTCCCAAGGGAAGGGGGCAGGAGACTGCAGATCCAGCCCCTGGAAGTGCTGCATTCAACCAAAACTGGGAGGAGTGCTATGGAATTGCTGAGGAATACAGCTGGAACAGGGCCAGCATTAGTATGCATGAAGGCTGGTACTGTATGAATGATAAAAATAGTAGCAGATGCTGAGATAAGAAAATTCAATTTGGTTTACATGCAAACCCATCGCAGAGCGTGGTTCAAAAAAATCCACCGGCTATCAGAGCAAAGAAAGATTAAGGACAAGGGAGCTTATTTTGGGGTCAAGGTAGTTGCAAGACCCTCCCTTTCTTCAAGTGGTCTCACTTCCCTTTGGAAAAGCTTTCTGCCTCAGTGTCGGGAAGGTGGGTTTTAGTCAGGCTGTTTGGTGCCAGTTGTCACAGAGGCAGAGCCTGAAGGGATGGCAGCAGCACAGCCAGAGGGCACAGCCATTGCTCTCGTTTGGAAATCAGCGGACAAGGTACACTGATTTTTTTTTTCAGGTACACCTACACACATGCACAGCCAAGCCAGTTCCCACAGGCAGGATCGCTTCCCTCAGCTCCCATCCACCCCTGCTTCCAACACCAAACACACCCTGCACTGACAGGGCACAGCCACCCTGTGCAGCATGCAAGGGGAAGAGGCAGAGAACGATGCTTCTTGCCCTGAAAAAGAGCCACACCAGGAGCTGCTGCTTTCAGCAAGTCAAACCTGGGGACACAGAGTTGAAATCTCAAGGTTGGGTTGTTTCCTTAGCACAGGCATCCCAAAAAACTTTCAAAACCGGCAGGCTTCTTGGCCATTACCAGATACCTGCTCCTCTCCTTCCAAAGGGCATGGCAGTCCACAGAGGCAGAATTATCAGCTCTGGTTTTACATCACCCTGTCCCACAACATTTACCTTGCTAAGTTACAAAAGGTTTTGTTTATGCAGATAGATGCACCATGGCCTTCACTGTCAGCAAGAACCAGCTGGAGGAAGCATGTCAGTGAAAGGGCTGGTAGAGGATACCGAGGTCTTCCCCAAAGATCCCACGAAGACAGAGCCTGCTGACTTGGCTGGCAGAAGGAGAAACTAACAACAACAGGTACTAAAAGTTGTCTTCAGTCATATCAAGGATTTAACGCTTTGTTCCAGCCTTTTTCTCCCCTGAACACTTGCGGACAAGCAAATGGCCATTATTACACCATCCCCTAATTCTACAAAGCAATCTTGTCAGCAGGAATGAAATCCTAAAATACATCTGCAGCTGGGAAGTATCTGAGATCCAAAGTCCTGTTCTGAGTTGAAGTAATCACTGAGTAACAACTGCAGCAGAAGGGCTATGGAGAATGTTTTGACCTTCCTGCTAACTTGCTGAAACTAAACCTGACAATGTAATTTCTGCTCCTTGATAATTACATCTTGATTTTCACTGTTTCATAAGCATCCTGGAAATGAACAGTAAATTCAGGTCGATTCTCCTGGAAGCCTGAACTGATTTATAAAAAGGCTCATAAACAAGTTTACAAATACACAATCAACAATGTGAATCCCTCTCACCCACTGGGCAAGTAAATGCACTTGAGAAATTCCAGAGGGAGCCAACACCGTGCAATGGAAGTTTTGCCATTTACTGTTGACAGTCCCAGCCCTGCTGTCAGCACGTATGCAGGGCAAGGCACAAACACCACCCAAAATGCCTTCTCCACTCTTCCCCTTCCCCACCCTATCCTTCCTTCCCCCCGAGCCTGTGGTGGATGGGAAACAGACACTCCCTCCCCCGGTCAGAGGCACAAGGGTCTCATTTTCCCATTTCCAAGAGCTGTTCAGACCTGGAAACTCAGTACAGCTCCAGCAGTCATTTGAAGTCCATGCACGCTGGACACTGAACAGACAAGTGGAGGAGTTATTCCCTGTGCATCTAGAGGATCCAGAGATAATGCTCAGCACAGCCCACAGGGACGTGGGCTGAGTGGAAAGGCAAAACCTTACTGGAGCAAGGAGAAGCTCCAAGACTTTATTCTCAGCAGATCTTTGTCCCAGACACGCAGCCCAACACAGTTCTGCAATGTAATGATGTGCTGAATTTTCCCATTTCTCTCTCTGAAGGTCACACAAGGACAACCCTTTCAGTTCCCACTACACCCCTCTTCTCTGCAGGATTCTTCACACAGCAAGAAAGGGCACAAGCCATCTCTGCCCTTCACTTGCCCCTTTCAAGGCAGCGGGTTACTGTGAGGCTGAAATTCCAATAAAAAGCCAGTTCAGATGGATGGCAGATGAGATATCCCTCTTGTAATGTTCAGAGGAAATCATCCTGCAACACACAGCTCTTAATAAGAATTAAAATTTCCTTAAATAAATATAAGGAAAGAGTCCATGAGGAAGAGCAGCCAACAGGAATAGGGAGTTGTGCTCAGGTCAGCCTCCGTTGTCCATCCCCTTGGAGGTCTCCCAGGCACCCTGTGCCAAGGACAGGACCAGCAGCCTTGTGTCTCTGCTCCTATCGACGCCATCTGCAAAGGGAAAGACTTGCTCTGTCCCTGTGGTTGGACACCAGTGCTGCCCAGCAGGCACCAGTGTGGCCCAGCAGGCACCATATGAGAGCAGCATAGCAGGGTCTGGGTTCACCAGCCGTGGTCAAATGGCAACCAGCTCACAGGAATTTGTCTGTCTGCATAACTGGGAGAGGGAGGCAGTGAGGAATGAAGGTCTGACCAACGGGTACAACCTTGCCCTCTCCAGGAGCCAAAATATCTGAGTCAAATTTCACCCTGACTGCTCAGCTGGAGGGACTCTGCTTTCTAGTTGTCTCCCAGGGGAGAGCAGCAGTTCCTGCCCAGAAGGAGGTCAGGTCACCAAGACGGAATTTGATCCAGTGCTGTGCTCTCTGCAAGGAGGTCAGGCCCTAACCATGCAGGTCCCCAAGGAGACTGTGGCTCTGAGGGACACATGAAGTATCTGCAACACCCTCTCTGGACAGACAACAGGTTACTTACATCCTCAAACACTTATCCTTCCCTCCACTCGCCACCCTCTGTCCGTCCGGGCTCCAATCCGTTGCATACACCTGTGTTATGGAAAGGACAGTTACCTCTGCTGGAAGGAGGAGTCATTCCTGTCTCTCTCAGCCTTGGCTGGACCAGACAGCTCACCTCATCTGCATGGCCAGGCAGATCAATGGCCAGTTTCTTTGTCTTGGCATCCCAGACCTTCAGGGTGCTGTCACTGCTCCCGCTCACCAGCAAGCGGCTGTCGGCCGACCAGGCGATCTGGTACACGGCCGAGACGTGCCCACGCAGCGACGTCAGGTACCTGGGGCACAGCAGCAGCTGTTAGAGCAGCAGGCTTTGTTCCAAACCTGCCCTTGTCCACTCTTCATGTTTCTTCTCCACCTCTGAGCAAGCCAGCAGTCACAAGACAACCAATGCAGCCCAAGCCAGGACACCCCAGGTGGTCAACTGCTGGACAGAGTCCTTAAGTTGTTTTATCCATCTCAAAACCCTCCCCAGGTGGGCTCAGAATCTTCTAGAGGATGACTCTTCATCTTACCTCCTCTGCCAAGAAACTCTTAACCAGCATGCACCAGTACAGTCTTACTGCACAGATGTGTCCTTCTTTTCTCTGGCTGAGCAGTCTGGGTTTAGAAGGACCTTTAAAATTACTGACATGAAAGCCAAGCTCATGAGCATAAAGTTGGTTTGCAAGGAAGGACTGCTGCCCTGCAGAGCTCACCAGTACTCCAGCTGAAGGTTAAAAGCTGGATTCCCAAAGCATCCAAACACCAACAGCACCACTTTTAACTACGAGAATTTGCATCATCCAGAACAAGCTGTTCTCTGGCACAGGAATTGTTTAAACTGGGTCAGTCTACAGTGCCCAACACAGACATCTTCAGGAGACCAGCCGAGTGGAACATCCCATCCCACCGAGCTGCGCCTGCCCCGGAGAACTGCCCCTGCAGCAGACACTGTGCCACACAGGTGCCAGGCAGGGCTGAGGCTGGGTGGCAGTGGGGTTGCACACACACAGCCCTGCGCAGAACCCCTGGCACAAGAAGGGCCCAGGCGAGGGACTTGCCAAAGGCAGAAAAAGACAGAGGGAGCAGACTGACTCTGCAGGGGTTCAGATTCTGAACACACCAGGGTGCTGCCCGCAATAGCACTGCTCACTGCGTGACCTGTGCAGACCCCACACCAGCACCACCTCTGCAACAGAACAAACCAACTCACTTTCCTGTCCTACCATCCCAGAGCTTTATGGACTTGTCAAAGGAAGCACTAGCTATTATCCGGGTGTCTGGTGAGAAGAGGACTTGGTTAATCAATGCCTGGTGGCCTGTCATCCTCTCCAGTGGCTTCTTGTCTTCTGCTGGTCTCCAGAGAAACAGTGTGAAATCATCTGACCCCGAGACGAGTCTTTCTGGTTCTTGGCCCTGAGAAAGGGATGAAAGAGCCCAAGTCTTGCATGAGCCAGGTGTGGAGAGCTCGGAAGCACACCAGTGTTGGGGTCCACAGCCAACTGTGCACATTTGCTGCTTCCACCAGTGACTGTGTTAGAAATGACAGAAGGGACTCACCCGGACTTGGTTGTATCTCTGCTGAGCCTTGTCCTTTAGTTCTGCCACTGAGAAAGGGAAAAGGAGAGAGGAAGAGAGATTTGCAACCCTTAGGTGAAACTTAAGGCCAAGCAGACACACGTGTGACTTCTCACCCACTTGCACTTTGCCAAGGGCAATTTGAGAGCAAGAGCCCTTGGAATCAGAGCGGCCTTCCCATCCCCCTGACTGCTCAACCCTGGCATGGGCAAGGACTGGCACTAACACAGAGCCTGCAAAGATCGCTTTGTGGCACCACTCCACCTCCCCTCGATCCTCCCCCAGCCCACGAGGGGAGCTGCACTCACGGGAGCCGCTGACATCCTGCGGGTTGACGGTGGCTTCGGCCGGCTCGAAGGCTCCGGTGCGCAGCACGTAGTCGGTGCTCAGGGCCATGGTGTTCACCCAGTGAGCGTGGCCCTGCAGGCTGCGGCACAGCACGCCCTGGGGACACAGCCACCCCTCAGAGGGCCAGGCCAGCACACAGACAGCTTGCCCACCACCCACCACACCTGCAAGGTGGAGCTTTCCAAACCCTCTTGCCCAAGCCACGGGCAGGACTGCAGCCGGGCTAAGCAGGGAAGGAAGGACACTGCTGAGCTTTGGGAATCAGCTTCCCACAGGACCTCGCGTGGCACCCATCGGAACAGGTTGCTCCGGGAATGTTTCCAGCTTTGAGCCCCACTGAAGGGTCTTAGGGATGAAAACATTGCACAATAGCTACCCCTTCCAAATGGTGTCAAGCAACACATTTTGACAGGGCAAGAGGATACAGCATCTGCTCTGCAGCTCTGTTTTCCAGGGCATAAGCAGTGTCAGAAAGAGCAGACAAAGCTACCACACAGTGCATCCAGCCCCCTTTTCAGCAGCCTCAGGGCTGCTGCCTCACTTACGTCCTGGCTCCTCCAGACTTTGATGGTCCTGTCCTGGGAGGAGGAGTAGAGCAGGCCATCACCTCCCCACTTGACACAGGTCACTGACTGCGTGTGGCTCGTGAGGATTTTGTCACACCTGCCCATCAGGGTGTCCCAGATGCGGACACTGCCATCCTTGGAGGCACTTGCCAGGTAGCGACACTCGGGGTTTCTGAGCAGAAAGAGGATCAAATCCATTTGTGCAGCACACACAGCTCCTCCACCAAGCTCTTTCCCCACCAGCCCCATTCAAGGGTCCAGAAGTCAATAAAATACAACTTTCTCCTTTGGCTTAAGGTCAGAAAGAGGCTAGGCAAGGGGAAAAGAGCGCTGACCGACACAGAACAAGATTCCGCAAAGCAAGGGAAAGGCGGACAAATGCTTCCTCCAAGCCAGCTTCTGGGCTGCACACTGAAGGACCAATCCAGGGTAAACCTGGCATCTGAGCCCTTGGCAATGACCTTGTTTGCCCAGGGCACAGCTTTAACCAGCAGGCTAAAAGGACACCACAAACTGGCACCCACTCTGGGCACTGGGGCAGGGGATCAGCATTACACAGGCAGTGCAGACCAGGGGCACTGGGAATGCACTGGGTGCTCCCCTGCCTGTGCCATGCTTATCTCCAGCCTGTGGACAGAGTGCTTGTGTGCTGGCAGGACTGGAAGGAGCAATGTTCATCCACGTGGCTCGGGGACAAATTTAACACACCTGGAATCAGTTGCCTACCACCCAGCAAAGACAGGGGAGCCACGATCCTCTGTCCTTTGCACAACACCTTCATCACTCAGCATGGTGGCACCAGCAGTGAGGAAGAACACAGTCCTTCCTGTTGCACTGGAACTGGCAGGAGGAAACAGAAGTGCAGCCCTGGCAAGGCCATGTCTCTGCCACCCATTGCTCATCCTCCTTTACAAGCATTTTTTGCTAATTCAGCTAATTGTTTGCAAATAGCTGGAGCTTCCTAAGGACAAATTCAATTTGCAGGGTTCTGAAGGGCCCCTTTTTCTTTCTATTTATTTCTAAAATGTCTTGGATTATTCACTACAACTGTCCCCCTCCACCCACTTCTCCCAGAGGGAGCTTTGGCTGATAGAAGGGATAAGGGGATTGCACAGTTAATCATCCCTCATAATAAACAAACAGGACAACAGAGGCCAGCAGGATCAGGAGAGCAGAAGGGAGTGCTCTGCAGAGCCTGCACGTGGGGACCACCAGACTTCCCTGCTCCCAGCTCAGCAACCCACAGAGGAGCACCCCAAATTCTTATCCCGCACCCCAAAAGCAGCACTTTCCACAGGCAGGTATGTCTTTTACACAGGGGAAAAGAGCCCCAGCCTGGCAGTGGCTTCCGGGGCTGGGGCTCCTGGTTCCCAGCTGGACACATTTTTCCCAGCCCACTTTGGGAACTGTTCTCCTGCAGGCACCTGTTCCCATAACAGGAGACAGGCAAACAGGAGCAATGCCCTTGGGGTCAGGCTGCTCTTTTCCACACGAGTCAAGGAGAAGCAGGGCTGAGCTGACCCCTCACTTACATGTGGAGCGGTTCCCAGCACAGACACGTGATCCATTTGGAGTGGCCAGAGAGCACCCGGCCGATCTGGCCGCCGGTGGCTGGGTCCCAGAGAAAGATCTGCCCAAGAGAGGAAGCACGAGGGTCACGTCAGGCCACAGACATCATGTGAATCCCAGGGACGGCTGAGCTCCATTTAGAAAGCAGAGGTGTCCTTGGTGTGGTGTTTGCACTGGCAGAGGCAGGGAGCAGCAAGGGAAGGGGGCTGGATGCCTTTCCAGATCCCTGGAGCCATCAGCTGACATTCAGAAGAAAGGGAGCTGATTGCCCTCCTCTCTGCCTGCAGTGCTGCTGCTGCACATGATCTGACTCAACTCCAAACGGATACAGGTCCCCAGAAAGCCTCCCCGTGCCACAGACGTGGTGAGTGTTTGCAGAGCACGATGAAAGCTGCAGCACACTAAATGCTGCTGATTATCAGATCTGTGGGTGGGACACATGCTGGTTTTCTCTTGTTGATTCTCTCTCTACATAAATGTTCATCTAAAGAGCCAAGGCATTAGTCATCTGCTACTTGAGAACCTGGGAAAATAGGGAAACAGAGGACAAGCAGCCCCCTGGGTTTGATTAAAGCCAGAGCAGCACCGAACCACGGCAGAACCACCCTGGCCCAGCCTGTTTCCTTGATGCTGGAATCACAGTCTTGGCAGCTCCATGGCTGCTCTCACTGCTCCCAGATTGTCTGAAGGCCAGAGTGAGCCACTGCCCCTCTGCAGCTCAGCAAGTTCCTGAGACTCTCATTTAACCAAGTGCTTCTGTGTCCCCAGGCATTTCTGCACCTTCAGCACACATTTTGCCCCACAGCTGGGGCAGAGTGCCATTTAAACTCCTGCAGGAGGGAATTTGGCTGTTTTTGTGTGGGAACACTGAAAACAGGCTGCTGCATGTCTGGGTCAGGCTCACAGCAGCCCTGGCTTGGCTGGCCCATATCAGTTCTCAGTCCAGACACCTCCCTCGTGATGGAGCCGCCTGCCAAGGACCACAGCCTGGACTCCTTCCTGCACGTGGGGAAAAGCATCCACCACGAGACAGCAGGACTGGGCAGCAAGTGGTCCACAAGGTGACAAAGCCAGAGCCCTTCCTGGCAGAAGAGTCTGGAGACACTAGCCACAGTATTCCAGAAGAAGTCTGGAGACACTATGCTGGGGAACAGGAACCTCGTAGCCCAGAAAAAACAAGCTTTTGCCCCTACAACCCCACAGCCCTTCATCGGGTTTTGTTTCAGTCCAGAATGGGGCTGCAGAGGGTCTCCAAGCTCCCACAGAAACCCCCAGCCCCACACCAAGGGAGCCAACACGTACCTGGCCGTTCTTGCAGCCCGAAGCCAGTTTCTTGCCGTCGGGTGACCAGGCGATGCTGAGCACCCAGTGCCGGTGACCTGGCAGAGAAAACACCAGTGGGCATCACTGGAGAGCTCTGACTGTCCCCAGTGTCCCAGCAGGAAGCCACTCCGAGGAAGGACAGGATGGGGTGAACCCCCTGTGCTCCTCCCGGCCAGCCCCTCCTCTTCCACTTTGTCAAAGTGAGCCCATCCCTCCCCGAGCTGCAGTTTCAGGCAACACACGTCAAGCAGCACACACAGCTCCTCCACCAAGCTCTTTCCCCACCAGCCCCATTCAAGGGTCCAGAAGTCAATAAAATACAACTTTCTCCTTTGGCTTAAGGTCAGAAAGAGGCTAGGCAAGGGGAAAAGAGCGCTGACCGACACAGAACAAGATTCCGCAAAGCAAGGGAAAGGCGGACAAATGCTTCCTCCAAGCCAGCTTCTGGGCTGCACACTGAAGGACCAATCCAGGGTAAACCTGGCATCTGAGCCCTTGGCATCACGCTCTGCTCTAGCTGTCCCCCAAAACAGGCAGGGGGTCCACGAGGGAGGGGGTCAGGAGCTGCCCTCCTGGGACCGCCCCACACCCACCTTTGGCTGTGAACTGGGGCGTCTCCGTGCTGAGATCCCAGAAGCGGACGGTGGTGTCGCCAGAGCCGCTCGCCAGGTACCTGCGAGAGGATGAAGAGCCCGGCTCAGCGCCGTGTCACAGGAGCTGGGCGGCACAACAACAGCTGACCCAACCCCCCCCAGCTGCTTCCAGACCCTCGTACTTTCCGGTGGGGCTGAAGGCCACGGAGATGACGGCCTCGCTGTGCCCCTCGAGGGAGCTGGTGCAGCGCGTCACCGCCCGCACCCGGAACACGGCCTGCGGCTGGTAGATGATGTCCAGCACCTTCTCCGTCTCCACGCTCTGCCCCACCAGGGTCTTCTCCAGCGACGCCACAATCTCGGCATCGTGGACGAAGAAGGCCAGAGGCACCGGCTCATCCTGGGGGAGTAAAGGGCAGGTGAGGCGGCGAGGGGCGGCCCCGGCTCGGGCCGGGGGAATACTCGGGAAGGGTCTCACCTTCTGCAGGAGGGCGTTGCAGACCAGCTGCAGCTTGTCCGGGGTGATGGTGACAGGGACGTCGAAGGGGGAGCCCAGGGGCTCTCCCGCCTCATCCCGAAACTGGATCAGAAGCCGCTGCACATCCTCGTCCGGCGACATGGTCTGCGGGACATTGGGCTCAGGGCCGGGAATCCCACCAGGCAACGCGGCGGGGAAGGAGCCTCTGTGGGGGAACCCAGCGTGGACCCCGGGGGAGGGACAAACACCCCGCGCAGGATGGGATCAGCAGGATCTCCCCTACAGGGGAACCCCGGAGCGCCTCAGCATCCCCAACCCTCCAGCATTCCGTGGTGCCCCGGTCCTGGTCCCGCTCCCGTGTCCCGATCCCATTCCCCGCGATCCCGCTCACCGCGGCCATGTGCGCGCCGCCCACGTGGTCCGGAAGCGGCGCGGGCGGGGAGCGCCCCCTGGCGGCAGGCGGGGAACGCGGCGCTGCTGCCCCCTGGCGGCGGGCGGTGAGCACGGCGGGTTCGAGGCTGCTCTAAACCCCACCCGGGAACATCCACCCCAGACAACGCAACAGCGCCAGGAAACTCAGCTTTGAGCAATATTCACACCTAAACCTGTGGCCTCTCATCCCTAAACACACGCCCTGGCTGGTCTGGATGGTGCCCAGGTGGAAAACTGAGTCAGTGTTGTATAGAGAACAGGTAAGGGGTTAAATGCCCCACAAATAAGAGGACTCAAGGATGCAAAGTTCAATACTGCACTACAGGACCAGCCCCTGCACCTTCTATCCCCTTTCCAGCCCACATTCAGGCCTGTCCTGTGATACCCTTATTTGTTATTTAGATAGGAATTAATCTTATTTCACCACATGGCCATTAACATCATCTATTAAGGAACACAGCCAACACTGCCAAGGACAAACCATTCAGGGATTTCTTTCTTTTATAAACCCCTAAAACACAAAGAGAAAAAAAAAAAAGCCCCATGTAACTTCAAGTCCCAGGAAAACAAAAAATTGACACAAATTTTAATATTTATATATTTTAAATCAAAACACAATTAAATATAGTATGTTTTAAGTACATGAATGCTTGGGTATGAGAGAAATAAGAGGTGGTACATAGTACCAAAAACCTATACACAGCCTTTTTTTTTTTGCTTTTTCATTGACAATACAGTGTGTCTCTCTACAATCAAATATTGCAACAGAATAACACTTGCTAGTCAATCAAGATATTCTGAACATTGGAAATGAGTTCTTCGCATAGTGATTTCTTTGCACAAGTTTGAGGAGAAAAGCAATCATCAGAGTTTTTTTTTTAAAAAAAGACCCCAAAAAAGTGTTGTCTACTAAAAAGGCAGCAGTAACTAGTGGTGAGACACTGAGTACTTCTGAAACCCTGCAAAAATCAATTTGCTGGGAGGAAAAGAGGTGCTGTGTAACATGGTAAGTGTTGAGAGTGTCAGGAGGAAGGCCAGAGGCCATTAAAAATCGTTTTTCATTGTAAACCAAACATCTGGAATTAGATACTGTGTTGGCTGGAGGACAAGAAGCTGTGGAGAATGGCAGCAATTACCTTTTTTCCTGACTTGTGGGATGGAGGGGACAGACAAGGGAGCAGTTTTTGGGGTCCAACTTGCTCAGAGCTGTGGCTTTGGGAGCAAAGGGCTGCCCAGATGTGAGACCAGAGTCTGCCCTGTGGTGGAAGCTGGGGATGTGTGTGAGCAGGTGCACCAGCTCAAGGAGGAATTACACTGTCCAGGCTTCACTCCTGATCCTTCTACACTGCCTCCAAAGTTCATGGGGTTATGAAGTAAAATACACTTATCTTACAGTGGAATACTCATCTATCTCAAGTAACAGAAAATAAAACTGAAGAACTTTCTAGGTCACTCACTGCCAATGAATTCACCCTTCCAGGTTCACCTCTCCAGTGGCCAAAGGCAGGGATGTGCCCCAAGGCCTTGCCAATTCTGTGTTTAAAATTACAAGTAGCAGGGCTAGAAACCACTGCAAACCCTTCCCCTCTGCTGTGGCCTGTGGCCCATGCCAGACATTTTGCTTCAAAGTCTTTTTGAGACAGGGTCATGTATTTGTGAAGTGGATCACAGTTCCTCAGTGACACATTTGCAACTGCATCTTCATCTCTAAAACCCATCATTACCATGAATGCCACACACAACAGGAAAGTGTTTCTTCACACTCTACAGTGGAGGTACAGGATTGCTTCCTTTTCATTCTTCCTTACAAATGAGGGAGATCTCGGTGGTTGGAGTAACAGTGCTTTGTTTTTATTGGCTGTGTTAAAGAATCCACCAAAAGGGATAGTTCACTCGTTCTCGAAGCAGAAAACCAGATTTCCTCTGCTAGAGTTTCTAAAATCATAGCTGGGAAAGGAAAAACAGGGTTAGAGAACATTCTACCATAAAATATGCAAAGGCAATTGCTCACTAGAAAGACACTTAGTGTTTAAAAACGTTGAAACCAGGTATGTTTGAGTTTGGGAGAGAAAAGAAACCAAACCTAATCCCAACACACTTCACATTTTGATTACTTGCATAATTGAATCCAGAGCATCTGCAGCCACTTGACATTTCTAAATACTGTGCTGAGTGACCTTTTCATCTAACCAGACTGGAATTGTATCATTTGCAGCCAAGCTATTAAGTGAAATCATTATACAAATCTTTTCAATGTAACTGCTCTACTGGAAAAGAAACAGTCACGTAGTGAAATTACAGATCCACCCATTTGGGTCTAATAACTAAATTACCTTGAATAACTAAACATAATGCAAGTTAATTTTTAGGAGGTCAGAAGTACCAGACATTACCTTGGTAACCTGCTGTTGCCAACACTTCACAAAACTGAACTGCTGCATCAGAACTGGGTGTTTTCAAACAGAGAGCATGTGGGCTGTACAACCCCACAGTCAGCAAACACCAGGACACATCATCAAACCTCTCTGGACAGGGCTACAGTGTCTTTGAAGTCCAGAGACTCGTGTACCCAACAAGGCAACTTCCCAGCTGTTGGGTTTTGCTGCTGCTTTAGGCAGATGTACCAGCATTGATTAACCAGAAACAGCAAGCGTGAACTCCAATAAGGAATTACAGTATTGATCCTGCAACACAAACCACCCTTTTAACTAATAAGGCAGTTTGTAAAGACTCCAACTAAGACAAGCTTAATGCCTGCAGGGGAGACCCACCACAGGCATCTGTCAAGGAATTCCTACATCACACGCAGGCCGAAACACGTCCGACCTTTGTTTCCTCCTCTCATGCTCTGCCATGAGGTTGAACATTCACCAGCGTGGGTTTCAGAGGCATGAGGAAGGCAAGTGAGAGCTCTGCTGCCCCCACAGCCTGGCCTGAGCCAGATGAAGACAGGCAGCCTTCCCACCCCCCTACCTTTGTCACCTTCTCGGCAGGCTGTTCACACTGTGCCTGCTGCATGACATCATTGACGATCATCTTTGCTATCCTCCACGCCATCTCCTCTTGAGCCTGCCAGAGAAAACACAGTCAACTTCAGGTTCCTGAAATAAAACAGTGCTCCCACCATGAATTCACACACTCAGCCTGGGAGTCATGGTCAACCTTCACAACTCAGTGACCTGCACGTGTGTCCTCCCCTGATGGAAACACACCTGGTTTTTCCAAGTACTGTGTTAACTTCAAGCATGACATTTAGGGCTTGATGCAATTTCCAAGAGAGTTAGTGAAGTTTTTAGATTTATCTTTTGGGGATTAGTCCAAGCCCCTCTGAGGGGAAAAAAATGCAGCCTGTAATCTGTGTATAGTGGTCACTTCATGGTAATAAACAAACAACAGCACCTCCACTCCTACTTGACCTTTAAGGTCCCTTTCAACACTGACCATTCTATGATTCTGTGATTCTACATAACGCTACAATAAGAGAATCCTGACTGCAAGCACACACTTCACCATTACATTAGTTAAACCAGCAAGCACTGGCAAAGATCAAACCAGTTTCACACATACAGGCAAGCAAATTATATTTAGCACAGTCTCACAGTTCTTGTTGGTGCAGCAAAAAGATACTGGGACAAACAGCCACGATTAAGAACTTCCATACTTTACTTCCCTTATCTACACTAGAAAGTAAGTCACAAGGACAACATGAAAGAGGACACACACCTCATCTGTGTTTCCTTGAACCCATTTCTTCATTGCTTGTGAAAACATGGACCCTGGTTGAGATAGAAACAGCAAGCAAGGTATGTCAGCAAACTGGCACATCCCTCTCTCAAAGCTAACTCCTGCCACCCCTCTGAAGGATTTGCCATGCTGGCACTTGAGGGCACAAGAGTGGCATGAAAGACCATCAAAGAGCCACCAACACTGAGCCCAAACCATTTGCCTTCCCCAGAAAAGCAGCACTAACAGCAGGCCCCAGGCCGGGTGGAAAGCATGTGCAGAGCTACAGCTCTTTTTCATCTCAAGACCAAATCTTTGAAGGTTTGATCACCAGCTCAGCTGCTGGCAGCTTCCATCCCTGCCAGGCTCCACTGACAGCTTCAACTCCCACAGGCTGCTCATACTCCCCAGTCCAGCTGGACCAGAAAAGCAGAATTTGGATAGAAAACTGGGCCAGAGACGGATTTTGTTTCAGTGTAGGACAATCCCCCAAGCATCTCTATTTGGCTTAATCAGATCAGGAAAGAGTCAAGAATCTTGTCTTGACTGCAGCAGGGAAGGGAGCAGCTCTGCAGATGTTTACAGGAATGGAGGAAAAGAAGGTGGCAAACCTTTTGATTTTTTGACATCAGGCTCTGGCTCAGACTCTCTGATGAACTGTCCCAGGTCACTGACACGTCCAAATGTCATTTTCCTGAAGAGAGGAGGAGTAAAAGAACCATATGGGTAACCAAGACAGATCTGGCATTATGGAAAGCTACCAGAGAGGAAAACAAAAAAGCCACCACAATAAAGACTCCAAGATCAGGACACTGACATTTTACCCATCACCATCTCTTCCACCTAAAAAGCTGATACCCAGGAAAAACTTCTTGCTTTATTCACATATCTGGATTTGAAGAGCATCTTAAAAGTTCTTCTAGAAACTAGAAGCAGGCAAATGCTTCAGTGATTGAGTCATGGAGCATCAGCAGGCAGTGCTGGAAAGTGCTCTGCACTGTCACAAACCCACATCATTAGGAAGAACCAGTTTACAGGACCTAAAAGGACAGGAGACTGGAGTGCAATAGAAAAGCCAGGCAGGTACAGAAACAATTTCTGTATGAGATCCACAGAGCAGAGAGCTTTATAACAAAGAGCAGCTTAGGGAACAGAAGAAGAGCTGTACAATCTGCTAAAGAAATAAAGTATAAGCCCTTCTCTTCCATGGGGGTAGGGAGAAATAAACTTCCTTTGGCCCATTACAATATCAGGTGCCTGAGCTTATTCTTTTCTGTTCCAACCCCAAAGAGGAACTACCTGGCTGTATTAGGGGATCAAAGAGGAAAAATAACTAAGACAAAGAGAAAAATCAACTGGAAGTATTTTTCTGGCTGCCATTCTGGTCAGAGAAACATTCAGCATCAGTATTAAATTACACTTTTGAAATAAATCTAGTTTCAAATATTAAGACATGGACTAACATCTTCTGTCCAGGCCCACTCTCCATGCAGGAGGACATGGCAAATACAAAACAGAGGTGGAACATGTAACCAGAAAGGATGAGACACACTGAAATGAACCTTACCCTGCATATGTTCGTTGATATAAGGATTCTGGATCCAGACTTGCAGCATCTACAATTATTGCTTCATCAAAATTTTTCAGGATTTTAACATTAGCCTTTTTGACATTGGACTACAAATAAAAATTCTAAGTATTAGTGCCCAATGCAGACAACTCACAGCTTCTTAACAAGACTAAAATTTTAGTGTTTTTAACACTTAGACCTCCATCAAGTCTCTAAACAAGCATAAAAAAATTAGAAAGCATCTACTCAGCCACGAATTCCTACCTCAGTAGGACATTGTTTTTAAACAGAACATGATAAAGTTCTGTGCCCAGAGCCAAAGACACTGCACAGGTCAGCACATGGGTGTGTCAGGGCTGCTGCCTGAGCACTGCCAGCTCCACAGGTCTATGTGCACACACATGGGTCCTTGGGAGTCTCTAACACTGAACTACCTTCAGAACTGCAGCAGCTTCACTCATCCCTCTCAGGCACTTGGTAAGCAATTCCCAAACAGACACCTCCCCCATGCACAGAGAACAAACACTTCTCTTCTGGCCTGGAGTATTTATCTAAGATTGTGAAAAGAGCCAAGGAAACAGCAGGGTAAGCAGGAAGGCACAGCAATCCATTATGCCCTCAGCACAGAGCAGGAACACGGGTGGCAGCTGCCCTGCAACCTCCTTTCCTGCTGCTCTCTATGTAAAACTATGCAGAGACACAGAGATGCTCCTATTCAGGCAAGCAGGAGTGCACAGCACAGAATGTAGCACTTCATTTCCTAAGCTGCCCAGCAGCTCCTCCTGCTCAGGTATCAAGCAGCAGGATATTCCAAGAACACAGATTTTATTCCCCACTTTGCAGCTAGGGGAGGAAATATTCCCTCCTTGCAAACTAGGAGGTTGAAGCACACTGCAGGCAGGCAGGACAGCTTCCACATTGCTCAAAACCCAGATCATCACTCATGTTGGTCTGGACAGGGGGTCTGAAGCCCAGGACAGCCCTGCAGGCTGCAATAAATGCAACCCAGCAGGACCAGCTCTTGGGCTCTCAGCTGGGCTTGCAGTTTGCAAGCTGCCTCATCCTCTCTTTTCTCACATCTGAATTAAGCAAAGCCAGAGGTTTTGGAACAGACAACTACTGGTTAAAAGCACAACTCTGGCATTACTGGGAACGTTTCAGTGTTACAACCCGATCTCTGCTGAGACAAAGGTTATTTCTACTAGAGGGCTTTTTAAGGTTATGGCATTATGAAACAGTGTTCAGTTATATTAACAGCTTTATAAAAATGTAACTTCGATGCAAAGAATTAAGAGCAGCACAAGGCTATGGGTACAACAAATACCACAGATACCCCTCCTGCCAATACCTGACAGATTTTAGCAGCAGGCAGATTAAACACATCCTAACAGGCTTTAAATGAAAGTGCAATGGGAAGCTTCATATCAGAAGTGCAGGAACTTGAACACTGACACAGAAAAGCTACTGAAGCATTTGCTGTAAGAGAATCAACCCCAGAAATGCATACCTGGGATGCAGAGCCATCAGGGGCCCCTATGGAATCACTGTCAGGAGAGCTGCCAGGGCCATGAACACTCAGTGCAATGTTCCCTCCTGGGAGTTCATCTCCTCGTACTGAATGGATGAGATCATTCAAGTATTTGTAGTAAAGGTTGCTGGATAGGAAACCAGGTAAAAAAACCTGAGAGACAGAAGGAGTCCTCTTTAATCTAGGCTGACACACAAACATCTCAGTCCTTGGGTAGACGGAACCCAAGTAGAAGTGTCCACACAGGGAATTATTCCAGATTAGCAACTGCATTGCTTTAAATGTTAATCCCACTGCAAAGGGAACAAACCTATTAACCAAATCCTCCAGTAACTCAAAATGATGTTCAGATTTTTATTTCCCCCTCTACAAACTAAGCCTGACAGCCCAAAAGCTTACATTTTCTTATGCTGTTCAAAACCATCTACAGCTCCAGAATCAAATAATTAATTTCTAGTGTCTGGGTACTCCAGAGTTACATTACCAGCCACACCACTGGTATCAGACTTGCAAACAACTCCTATTAGGAGGAAGGAAAAATTTCTAAGGATATAAAATAAGCTGTTGATAGCAATTCACATGGGAGGAAGTTCTGTTACTTCCATTAAACTGCAATAATTACCCGAGACAAACATTTCACAGAGGAGCATTAACAGCAGCCAGTGGGTGGTACCTTCAAGTCAGGCTGGGGAAAACAGTCCAGAAAATCTTATTAAAGCTGTTGTACTAGCCAGGTAAACAAGAAGGCAGTAAAAGAACAGGACAAATCAGGGATGCTGAGGTGGACACCCGACCCAGAGCAGAAGTGGCACATGCCCCCACAGCTGCCAAACCCACCCTGAAGGAGGGGCCTCACCGTCTCCATGGTGGTCCACGCCTGCCGCAAGGGAGTGGTGAAGCAGTTGGGGAGGGGCCCCCCCTCCCTGCAGATGTTGGACTCGATCTCCAACCTCACCGAGTCATCAAAGCCCAGGGGATGTGTGGCCTGGAGGGAGAAGTACCTGCAACAGCGGGCAGGGGGAGGAAACAACACGACAGGATTTGCAAAGGTTTGCAGGTGGTCGGTGCCCACGTGTCCCCCAGAGCCTCTGAGGGCACTCCAGGAACCTGCACACACCTGGTCCCCACTGACCACAGGTGAGAAGCCCCCTGCTGAAACAGAGAGGGCTCAGAGCCCTGTCCTGGAGACACCAGAGGTGAAGGCAGCAGAGCAGCCTGTGGTAAGTGCTGAGCAGAACGTGACAGCTTCGAGCAGGGGGCTGGAACAAGCAGGACACGCCCAGAATTCCAGAGCAGCCTCTGCTCCACTGCTCAGGTGGTTGAAAACCGAGTTTATGGAGGGGTGTGATGAACCCCAGAGTGAATTGTTTGCTTCCTCTCCAATTACTATTTCCTCCTCGGGTAATAACTCACTCAAGCTTAAGAACAAACTTTTCCTGGAAGCAGTACTGATGTTTGTCTTCCAGTTGTCTTATTGCTAAGGTGAAGCACAAAATAAAGTTCCTCTCCTGAGAGTAAGAGTCTTGATATTAAAAAGGATCTGACTGCTTCCTTAAAAACAGAAAATAATATGGAATATGAAGAACAAGCACTGTTTGGCTTTTATAGTGTGGTAACAGTTCCTACATCCTACTTCAGACAGGCAACAGTATCTGAACATTCAGGTTTTTCTACAGTGATGTATCTGCTATTAGATTTAAACCCTTTCCATTTTCAAATGGCAACCAATCAGCTTTGATATTTCATGACCAAACAAACTTAAGGCAACCAAGTCCTGATAATTCTGCACTATGTTTAAGAATGGGAACAACCTCCTAAGGGTTTTCTCCTCATGTATAAGGAAAAATGTGGGAAGTCCCTGTGTGCAGACACATCAAATGCAACCTTAATAAAATGCACCTCAGCAGAAGAGCACAAGACTGCAGAGCTGTGGTTTGGAAACGGAAAGTTCCATGTGCACAACACACAACTACAGAACTGCAGCTTCAGAACCAAGGAACTGTTGAACTGCCTTACTTGTCATATAAAATCATGGCATCGTTCTGTGCTTCTTGTCCATCATACTGGCCTTCCTTGGCAGCAAGTTGAGACTGGAAGTTATCTGCTGCCAACCAGAACTGCAACACATTGACTGCATCTTCCTTCTCCATGTACTGCAAGGGAAATCATAAAAAGGGGAGAAATTAAAGGGATTTTAGCAAGAAACTTTTAAAAAGCATAGACAAGCCCCTTTTTCCCATTTAAAACGAAACAGTCCACATATCAGTGATGCAAAACTGTCACCAGGACACAAATATTCTGAATTTTTCTGTTGCAGACAGATTTAGTCTGCTTAAAAAAAAAAAAAAAAAAAGAGAGAGAAATGTTCTGATATTTCAGTTCTGCACTGATTTTCACAATTACTTTCCAAAAGCTATTTGTCTCATACTAAAGAAAGGCAACATCATTTTCATGTAACTCTTAAGGCTTTCAAAGTCACTACTTCAATTTACAAGATCAAGATGACCATGTCAAAGCTTCTACAAAGCAGAGAGACACCCAGAAGCACTCACTGACTGGAGAAGATACGCACAAGTACACATTCCACAATACAGTGGATGGGTTTGAACAACTGAATTAGTTCTACATGTGAGCAGGAAACAGTTTAATGCATTTTTTCCAGAAAAAGGTACACGTCATTTTTTAATTATATTAATCATAAAATGACAAAATGGTTTGAGTTGAAAAAGACCTTAAATAGCATCTCATTTCAACCCCCTGCCATGGGAAGGGACACCTTCCACCAGCCCAGGGTGCTCCAAACCCCACCCAACCTGGCCTTGGACACTTCCAGGGACGGGGCAGCCACAGCTTCTCTGGGCACCCTGTGCCAGGGCCTGCTCAGTCTTGTAGTAAAGGATTTCTTCCTATTATCTAATCTAAAGCCATCAAGGAACCAGCAGATGTTTTCATTTGCTAGAAAGGAACACTCACCTCAGAGAAATAGAAGAGGGCTGACTCACAGAAGAGAATGTCAGCCAGATACACAGTCCCACTAGTCAGCACCTCGATCTGGTATTTACAGAAGTGATGACTTCGCAAAAACTCACTAAAGTGCCTGCAGAGAGAGAGTGACAATGAGGCTTTAAGGGTCACCAGCATTCAGGGCACCCAGAGAACCAATGAGCTCTTGCCCAGAAGTCTGATACTTTTAGTTGGATAAAAGCAAAAGGAGAAAGAAACAGGACGAGTTTACAGATGGCACAAGAAGACACAGAACACAAGAGCGTGCACAGCCGACCTCAGCAAGTGAGCACAAGGATGGATTTGGAGGGAGGGGTCTGAGCAGTCTCAAACAGAGAAGACTGCACAGAAAAGTGCTTTATATGGTTATGTGTCCATAAACATTTTTAACAGAACCTTTAGCAAAAGGACAACAGGCATGAGAATCCAAACCATTCATTCCATCAACTTACTCTTGTTCCATTGCATTAAACACTATTGACTGTGCTGTAACAAAACAGTTGGGGTCCACTTGGCCATCTTCCCCACAAATCTTTGCTGCAAAGAAAGACCAGGTTAATTGTAACAAGGACTTGGCTGATGGAGCTGGAAGACACAAGCAGTGACTAGTGAATGAAAAACTGCCCTTCAAATCCACCAGAATCAGGTGGCTCTGACTGAGCAAAAGTGCTTCCAAAAGTACTGTAGGTGGACAAATGATAATACTGGGGCTAAAATATTTGATTGAGACTCAGAGCTGGATCCTCTCCATAACCAGCAGTCATTTTTTCACTAATTTAAGCAAAATCTCTGAAAGTTTTTCTGGGGATATTGCACAGCACTACTGAATGGTCAGATCCACTGATACTTGTAATCTCCTGTACTTTTACAACTGACTTTAAAATTCATAAAAACGTAAATACAGGTGTGAGAGCTACTAAAGACACATTTTCATGGGGAAGGACAGCTCTGAAATGAGTAATCAGTATTAATTCTTACCAACTATGTCATTTCTCATTGCTTCTGTAATAGGGATTGGTTTAGCAGCATCTGGAGAAATATATTTGGTAAAAGTACTAACTGCATCCCGTTCTATACCTGTGAGGAAGAAATGCAGAATCAAACTCTGAATTCCTTGGCATAAATCTAAAACAAGGAGTGAATAACACGTCTGCTCTTCAGTAATGCAAAAGTCTGATTCTCACCAAGAGGGCTCCTCCAATGAAGCCTTCAGTGCACTGCTGGACACTCTGCAGTGCCTGTGTCATCTCCAGACAGGCCACAGAAAGCCCAGCAGGGACTAAGGTAGAATAAGGCAACGTGCTCCCAATTTTCCTTGCCACCACACAAGGCAGCTTCCTCAGCTGCACACCTCAGTCCTTTCTGGCAAGTGAAGTTCCCAATTTCTAGCTCTTATCACAGAGAGAAGAGACCACTTGCATTATAAAGGAATTACAAGGAAAAAAAAAAAGAAATATTTTAAAATCATATGGCTCAGAACAAGTTGTGTGCTTTACATATCATCTTTGAGACTTGGGACTCTGCTCAGGAAGAGAGGAAAAAAATTATACTAAAATACTTCCCAGATTTCTCAAGAAGAACCAGTGTTTTCAAGTTCTTTCTAGGCATCAGAAGGCAGAGGTGCTTTTCATGACTAAGATATAATTTCCCTCGCTTAAGTGACTTTGGGCTGAGGCTGTGTATTGTGGAGGTACATGATAAATAACTAACTGAGAAAGACAAACAAAGAGAAAGGGATGCAACATGAGGAAACAGTTGGGCAAATAAAAGGAACCTACATGAAGAAAGAAATGCTTCCTTTTTGTCTGTAAACTTGCACAAACGAGGGAGGACTGAGTAGATGCAAAGCAGAGAAACAGGTCACTGTGCATGCAGCTTACTGGCAAAAGGAAATATTTTCATTTCATTCTTACTTCCAAAAGCCTCTGAAGAGGTGGAATCCAAATGACAACAAATCAGTTACAAAGGGAGGAACTCTATCAAATAAATCCAAGAACACAAACAGTTTATTCCACACATAAATGTCAACAAGTCTCTTTAACCATTACTTGTGTCATTTTATAGGATACAGGATATTTACCTTTCATGCAAAGTTAATTATCAATTCTCAGCCCCATCATCCAAATTCTCTGCAATTCTTTTAAGTGAGGGAAGAATGGGACATCGCAATGTTCATTTCTTCAGATTACACATGTGAGAACAGCAGCTACCTAAGCTGATTGAGTACAAAATGATCTTGAAGGCTCCTTGGTAGTGTATTTATTTTTAACTGACACAAACAATACACAGCTCAAGTTGACCAGGGGCTGATACAGCCAGTCAACATCAGTGATATGTGACATCATCTTCCTTGCAAAGGACCACACTTGCTAAGGACGTGACTGCTGAGGCAGCTCGCAGCACAGAGCAGCAGCAAAAACGCTGCCCATTGCCCACCTTTTCAACAGACAGGAACTCACAGCACTTACTTTTCATGAGTTTTCCTGACAAGTCCTTTAGTGCAGAGGAGGGGCTGTTTCTATTGGATACCAAAAGCTTGGAAGGTTCTTGCTGATCAGCAGGGAGAGAACGAGTCCCCGTCTCCGCCTTCCTTAGACAAAGAAGGCTTGCACTGTCACACTGGTGGTTCTGGGCGGTGCCAGTCCTGCCCGAGGCCAGCCGGGCTGTGCCAGGATCCTCCTGCCTCTCCTCAAGGAATGCAGCTGGAGAGGAGGCCAATTCCTGCTGCCTGGAGGGCGACACGGGCTCTGCCAGGGAGCTCTGCTTCACCGTGTTCAGGCTGTGCGCGCGGATGCGCGACCACGTCGTGCAGTGGAAGCTCTCGGCCTCCAACCAGAACTTCACCAGGTGCTCCATCCGGCGCAGCTCCATGAACTGGATGAAGTAAGGGAGGGCTATGGGGTCCTGCAGGACTTGTTCCAGGGTCTTGGAAAGGCTCGATTTGGTCTCTTCAGCCTGGTAATTGAGACACGATCTGCCTAAAAAAGGACAAGGAGAATGGCTCCGTATTGTACTGCAGGGCTGGGTGTTGGATACAAAAGGGGCCTGCAATGTAACTGGGAAGAAGCAACTCCAACAGAATGGTGGCACACAAAGCAAAGGAACTACTTGAACTACTGTCCCCACTCAAAACCCTCCCAGGGTAACACAGATGCTACTGTCACAGCAGCCACATTTTTATTCCTCCTCTAACTGCCTGAAAACCAAAAGACCATGAAACAAACACAGAGCCAGAAGAAATGCTGACATCATGACAGAGGTGATGAGGCCTTACCTAAGTCTCCAAAATGAGCAGCTTCCATGTGACTTGGCTGCTTCTTAAGGGCAGCCGTGCGGCTGCTCGAGAAAGAGTCCATGTTGGCAGAGATGGCATTAATGGCCACATGGCTTGGTCCTGCAGCCTCCAGCAAGGCATGATTTCTAGTGCTTCTCTGAGGGGAATGTACTGGGATTGGAGCTGGAATCAAGACAGGGAAGGATTAAAACACAAGGATCTCACGACCTCTTCTAATGCTAAGCACCCCAAAATAGGCCAGGGAGTTTGCAAGAGTCGATCTTATTAAAACCTCAGTGTGTGTTGTGTTTGATCACAGCTCTGATAAAAGACCACAAGTTTTATTATAGCAAGAATAAACTCCCACCCACCTCCATTTTCTTTATGCAGCAGCAAACCAAGAGAGGCCAAGCCTAAGTTTACATGTGAAATATTATTCCTGAGTCTTCCTGCTTCCTTGATAACCACTATCAGAACAGCTTAATACTGTGTCAACAATTTAGTTTCATTCCAGTGCTCTTGCCAATCTATTTCCATGCCTTTCTGAAAACTAAAATATGTTACAAACCATGGAACTACAAAGCTACCTGAGTTTTAACAAGAGCATTTTTTGAAAATACTTCTGTTGCCTCTACTTGGTTTGAAGAGCTAAAAAAGCATTAAGGAAATACCTGTATGAGACTCAGGTTACAAACTTAACCCCTTAGGGCATGACCAGCTGTTGGAGCAGAAACAGAGCAAAGAAGAACTTCCTCACACAAACCTCTGCCAGTGAAAAGACATCAACTAATTGCTAGCTGATGACAAAGTTGAAAATAACAAAGCATGCTCACAGCAGCTTCCCAAGCTCCCAGGAAGCTGCATGAGGCTGGGATGTCGTGCAGGGACATCTTACACCTCTGACTCAAAAATAGAGCATGTCAGATGACACCTCTCTCAGCACTCCACTTCCCAGTCATGTGTTCCACCAAGGTGGCAAGAAACTTGGGGGTTTATGCCTTCCATGCTGCATCTCTTTATTTTTATTCATAATTTTATGACACATGCTGACAGAAGGTGACAATTTCATATTTGCATATCACAGTAACAGGTACCTCAGGAGCAACCTCAGAGGAGAGCTAAGACTTACTGCAAAGTGTCTGCTACCAAGGCACCCCTTGCTGCTTCTCACACAGCCTTTGGTATTTCACACCAGCAATCCTGGAGAAAATACCTTTTTTCCCCAAGGCCAGGGGATGGTAGCAATGGGAAAACTTCTGAACTCACGTAGAATTAGAGCCACACTCCTCACAAGGCTCCAGGCTTTTGCAAATTAGATTCAAGTTTAATTTTACATTATGGATAGTTGAGAAAAAAATTATTCTAGCTTATCTATGGGTCCAACACCTGTTCCAAAGCCTCATGGCAGCACCACATCATGTCATACACAACTTACTGTTTGCCATATTTGATTTGAAAGACAGAGCACCAAGGTGAAAAAAGCCTTTAATTCTCTCTTGATATGCAGATAACACATTAACAAGTGCAGAGACAGGATTTTGTCTGAGGGTATAAAAGTAATAGATCAGATTCATGCATTTACCTCATCTCCTTCCAGTATTGCAAGAAAAACTGACATGGCAAGCAAACTTGTTTTCCCACAGTTCATAAATTTCTTTTCCATCAAGACTTTTTTCCCTTTCCTAACAGATTCAGCAGCAAGAGCTCTGCACCTCATGGAGCAGCAGCAGAACAGCTGCTCCTTCTCACCAGGATTTGAGCCTTCAGCCTTCACAAGCCACACAGGAGTTAAATCAGATCCTGCAGCCTCTTTTGCAAAGTAGAAGCTGCATCTTCCAAACTCCAAAGGACACTTTGTGTGAGCAAGAAACTGCAGGAGCAATTTGTTGCAGATTAAGGAACAAGCACCACATGCAAGGTGACCAACTTGCCTGATCACTTCGAATTAAAGCTCATGGCTGACATAATTTAATAACTCTCTGCACCCACAGAAGCAGCAGCATGAGTAGGAAAGATTAGTTACTACAAATATTCAGAAACAGGTTTTGGGTTGGTTTTGTGTTTGATGCACAGGTAAAATCTGTGCTGAGGGTAAGGAAAGGATCCTGCTGGGTAAGGTAAAAATAGCAGCTGATAGGAGAGATATGAATTTATAGACATAATATTGATCTTACTTTTAACTGCTTTCACATCTGTGGTGTTTTCTTGTTCTTTGCCTTTCACTGTAAAATACAAGGGAAAATGTTAATGCTGTTTTGTCTGACCAGTGGCATTTGCCTGAAAATGGACAAACAATTCCCAGCTTCAGCAAGTATCAGAGGCAGATGTAAGCTATGCTTTTGTTAGAGCTGATCTCTCATTTAAGGCTGCACATCCAGGAACAGAGAGGCTTGCAGAGCTTCTCTGTTGGTTTCTTTTCAAAAGCAAAACCTTATAATCCAGGAGTCAACAGTATGTTAAAATTACCATGGGGGAAGATGTTTGCTGTCCACGGGACTAAATCCAGGCTCAGGGAAGAGTGGGAAAGATGTGACTGAAGTGTAGGGCACTGACTGATGCACTCCATGAACTAGAAACCAACTCTAGGAACCTGAACCCAACATCTGCCTCGTGTTACAGCAAGAGCAGCACAACACCCACCACTGAGGGCATGACATGGAAGCAGCCAGTCCAGCACTCCTCAGTCATGGGGGATACCACGGAAATGCTCTGGAAACACACTGCCAACCCTTAATTCTCTCACAAATAGTATTGCTTAACCATCATCAAACCTCGGGCAAGCAACTGATGGGGAGATAATAGTTTAAAAAGCTGGGATGGGAAAGCATTTGGGGGATTTTTTTTTTATTTTTTTTAAAGGAAGCTCCCAGAGGAAGTGATTGAAGAGATCTATTTACAACAAAAATAAAGGAACCCAAGCAGTGCATAAACAGGATGGCACAAGACAAAAATGAAGTGGTGATATTGCAGAACATGATCTACCTTCTCCAGCTGCTCCAGGCAAGGATTATCACTACAAATAGGTCATCCCTGAACACCGACTGTGGAGCCCTTCCAGACATAACTCACAGCCAAGCACATCACTAAATACCACCAGGTTGAAAGGAAAAAAAAAAGAAAACAAAAAGCCCAAACTCTTCGTATTCTGAGCTAGGGATGTTAAATATTTTAAAGGGAAACTCCAGTCTCTGGTTACATAATTGTCCTGCCCGGGTGGCTGCAGCACTGTCACCGAGGAGAAACGCTGCAGGGCTGCACATCGGCAGCTCGGGGGGGAGAATTCAAAGCTCCCAGAGAGCACATTCTCTGACAGAGACATTTAAGTGCCCATTAAATGAGGCGGGTTCCTCACCAAGTGACCTCCTGCAGCCCGATGCAGCTGTGACACAGTAACCAGCCTTTACATAACCGGGAGCTGATGGGCAGGAGAGAAACCACTGAGAAGATCCGTGTGTCTGGGGTACCACAGGATCACGAACCCCTCTCTTTCCAAAATCATTCCAATATTTCCTCACCCCCATTCCTAACCACCAGCAGTAATTCCCGAGTTTCACACAAGAGCCCTCCATAAACCTGTTTTCAGTGTAAATACTCCCATTCCTTCTTTCCCAGCCCCTCGGTTCCTCTCTAATTTCCCACTTGCTCCTGGGAATGGAACCTCCAGGCTCCTGCTCCCACCCCTGGACACAGCGGCTGCCTCTGTCCCCAGCAGCTCCGAGCACGACACAGAAGTGCTGTCAACACCAGGGGACACAACAGGCTCTTGTCCACGTTTTAGGGAGTGAAGTCTCACCACCCCCCTCTGCTTTCACTTCCCCCGGCAAGGAGATGCCCCGTGGTATCCCTAGGACAACAGGGATATCATCTCCTGTCCCACTGGCTGCAGGTTCACAACCTGCCCTCGAGGCTGCTGCTTCCACTGTGACACCATGATTTCTCAACCCACTACCCACCCTCTGACTCCCAGGCCTTTATTTTAAGGTCCAAGCTATGAAAGCATTTCACTCCTGTTTTCTGCTTTTTCTGCCTGTCAGTAGCTTTATGATCCTTGCTGGGATTTAATATAAAAATATTTTCACTTTTACCCAGCTCAATATCCTCTTAAACAAGGACAGCTTGCCCCAAGAACACTGGTGGCTGGTATGTTTTTGGACTCCATGGTTCTGCAGAGCTTTATCCCAAGCTTCAAAGCGCAGCTTTTCTCCCAGCTGCAGTTTAAACTCCCTAAAAGCCAAATCTAAAAGCGGAGATCACACAAAGCAGTATTTTATGCAGAGCCCAGATGAAAGGTTACTCCTCTCGTCTCCTTCACAGGTTTCTCTCGAGCATTTAGTGCTGATTTGCCAAAGATCCTCTCATCAAAGTAATGCAGATCCTCAATTCCACGTCTCAGATAAGCAGACACTTCACTGCCCTCTCCCCGAGCAAGTTTCCACCCAAGCCGGCCTTGTCCCCGTGATCACACTATCGGGATGGAACACCAGCTCCACAATTCTCATCAATGAAGCCGCAAAAAAGAGTTTATAATCACCATGAAAGTTTTATGCTGCAGCTCAACATTTGTACGTAAACACCCCAAGGAGGATTATGGCACCTGCAAAGCCCTCAGGGCACTTCAAAGGCCTTCAGACCTGCTAATAAGAACAGTTTACATTCATTTCTTCCACAACTAACCCGCAAAAGGAACGACCCCTTCAGCGCAGCTGCTCTGGCTGAGCAAACTCCGGAGGACAAGAGCACCACCCCCAGCACAGGGAACACATCCCTGCCTGCCGAGATGAGCACTTTGGGCTCGGGAACCAAGGGGGGCTTTGGGACGGCGCTGCCTCAGTCGTGCTGCTCGAGCTGCAGCACCACAGCCATGCCAGGAGCCCTTCCCGAGGGAGCCACTGTCCCCACTGATCCCTCTGCCCCCACCGACCCCACTGACCCCTCCCCGGTTCCCACTGCCCCCACCGTTCTCACCGTCCCCCCCGAGGGCTGCGGGCACTGCCCTCGCTGCAGCACCAGCGCCTCCCGACGCCTCAAACAACCCTTAAACTGCATCCATTTGTACCACCCGAGCACTATTAATAATTCAGGCGTGCTACATCTCAAACCTCAGCCTGCGCTGCGCCACAAACGAATCACAAAACAAACCGCCAGCGGCTCCTTTGGCTTTCCCAAAGCGCTCGGCGCGGTGAGGCCCCTTTTCAGCTGGGGCTGTGCCTTTTCGGCCGGCGCTGTGACTGTTCGGCCTCCTGTACCTCTCACTGACCGCCCCCCCTCCTCTGTCACC